>JBAMJR010000040.1:7060000-7370000 GCA_038501785.1 Myoxocephalus aenaeus
CACACACACACACACACACACACACACGACAACGTGGGCTGCGTCTTTCCTTGATGTGAAAGAGATTAACATAGCAGGCACAAACACACACTGAAATGTTTCTTCGGCCCTCTAATCAGACGTACACACACACACACACACACACACAAACCCATCCAGGCCACATCTTTTCCTTGATGTTGATCACCTTCATTTTTTGTTATATTTGCTGAAATTCCCATTACATACCAACAGCAATCCATAAATCAAATGCTCTGACAGTAAAAATAATTTAAATAAAATCTGGTATCTGCGGCCCAAACGATATGATTGGACAGGTGAATTATTGGCCTCCTTCCCTAGATAACAGTATAGACACAAACCGTACACACACACACACACACACACACACACACACACACACACACACACACAGCTCCCCTCCCACCTAAAACATGCCAGTTGTTCTCCAGATGCACGCCAGATACAGAGACACATGTCCGCCCATGACCTCGTGTAACCGTTGCGACACGTTTTCGACGAGAGGGCCAGCTTGAATCAGGCCACGGGCACCTGACACCGGTCATCAGCACAACAGCTGTCCAAGCACATCGCTGACTGTCCGTAGCGTCTGCATATGTGTCTGGGTCTGTTGTTCGGCTCCACTTGTGGCCTCGCATGGCCCCAACGATGGGGCCACCGATGTCTAGAGCACACGGGTTGCTTTGTAGAAACCTACAGGCACATCACTTCATTTCCATATTGGCAAGACGAAAGTCAGACTCTGCAGGGGTTTTTGTGTGGATTAAAGCCATCCCACAGTTGATAGCTTTAGCTGTGATCTTTCCCTTCGTCTCTTGACACTCACAAAGCCTTCCCACTTATCAAAGATTCATTAGCTCACTAATCCATCCATCTCGCTCTCCATGCACATCACCCGTCCATTAACATTGAGCCATATTCCTCCAGAGGGGAGGGCTGAGATAATGCCCTGCTCAAGGACACGGGGGGTAATACATATGAAGCGATAGCCCGCCTGGGAATTGAACCCACAACCACAGTGGCACATTAGCAGCGGCTGCCTCTGAGAAGTGATGCAGAGCGGTATCGTGTCGGCCTGCGTCCCGGAGGTGGCAGACATCCTGCTGTTGTAATTCAGATCACTCTGCCAGCGCTGCAAAAGGACTATTCCGGTATCACTCCATCCTCATTTGATGCTGTGCTGACTTAAAAAAAACCACACTGTCCATTTGTCTCCTCCTATAATAAGTAACACCTGGAGAATTCAAATGCAATTGAGTCTGGAGGAGACATTTTAAACACGTGGCAGCCAGTCTTAGGTGTAGTCCCACTGATTCATTTTCACGCTAATGCATTCATTTCCTGTGAGGCTGTAAAAAGAGACAGGAAGAAGGACTTTGATTTCCTTAAAAGAAAAGCCATTTCAGATGTGCTTCAGACGGGAGGCGTTTTCCAAATCCTCGTTTTCCAAAAAACGCAAAAAACCCAGATTTTTTTTTTGCACTTCCGGTTCCCTGGTTGCAGAGTCAGTGGGTTTTATGATTTTTTTTTTTTTTTTTTGGTAGATGCCTGAAACAAGTGCAGTTAACACAAGCTCAAGAGATTTTAACGTGTTCATCTTTTGAAGCTTTCGTAAGGCCAGTTCAAACATGTTTCTCCAGCGGTGAAAAGCGCCCTATTGAGCTCCATCAAGACGCTCCTGACGCACAGTTGTGTCGGGTCACTTCGCTGCTGTTCATTTGCACAAACGACGACTTGACTCGACGCTGGCTTGGGACGTCGCGAATGAGTACAACAGCTTTTTGCAAATTGCTCTGACCTCAAACAATCTCCCGGACAAACACGGGGGGCACAGAGAGACATGTCGATGCTCCGTGTAATCATTCACAAGGATCGCTTTTGTGTCTGCCTTACATGTCCTCCTATCTGTTCATCTCTATCTCGCTTCCCCTCGGTGTCCCTCTAAGTCTCTCTCTCTCGTGAAAGGCTTGACAGAGATAGCACTTTTTTTCCCCTTCTTCTTATTGTCCCAGGCTGACGTACACTAATGTACTAATGGATAGAGGAGATAGGGAGGATGAAGGAGAGGAGAGAAGGACGGTGCGCCCCACAATCACACACACACACGTAGATGAGGCTGAAAATTCTCTGGGGGGGGGCGGGGGATTTGTGGGCATCTCGCCCACCTCGGTCGGGAGAGAGGGAGCTGAAGGTGACATGAGTGAGAGCGGGAGCAGTGGGATAAAAGGGGGAGGGGAGGTTGTAGGCAGGAAAAGACCTGAAGAGAGGGAGTGCAGCGGCGTATTAGCGGGGAGAATAAGATAATTCACTCAAACATTAGCATTGCTTATAGCGGTAATATTATCTTTGTGAGATTTACACAGCGGCCACACAAACACACACACACTCTTTTATTTAAAGAGGATCACACCACGAACACACCGACGAATACGTGTCCACATAATTGTAAGTACACGTGACATATGCAACCAGTGTGCATACCGAAACTCACTCACACTCAGGGACACAAAGTCTGTGTGTGTATTCCGAGAAACTAATAGGACATTATTCCACTAACTTCTACTTAATGGGATAAAGATGGTAGTATAGTGTGTTCAGGTGTTGCGCTCATCTGCTCATTATGAAGGAGCTGTAGTCCGCACACACACACGCTAACACACAAACAGGGCCGGAGACAGCAGCCCGATCCGAGATTATCAATCATCTCCGTCAGCCTGGCGTTTTTGCCATTTAACCAGGCTGAGCAGCCGATGCGCCGCTTCAATCATCGTCTGCCAGTCTAAATGCTAGCGCTAATTAGCATTCACATGCTAAATTACCTCCCATCCCATGTTTCCTGATTAGGCTTAATCATTCTGACAGCGAGTTTTACTGCTAAGCTTGGAGAGCCCTCGCATGCGCGGCCACCTAAACCTCTGGGAAGAGATCCAAGGCCCTCTCATCCGCAGGACACTGGGACCGGCAGAGCCGGTACCCTGCAAAGCACACTGCTGAGACTGTTGCTTCCCCGAGTGCTGAATACATTTTGAACGGTTGCAAGATGATTCACAGGCTTTGCAAATTCTATTGACTTTACTGACTTTTCTCGTATCACCGCTCTTTCCGTAAAAAACATTCCCTCTTGCCTTTAAAAGGTATTCAAAGGACATACAGAGGAGTAGAAGCACAGAGCAGCGTACTTAAAGGGGACAGTGTGTCGGATTTGAGGCGTCGAGCAGTGTGCTTGCAGAGTTGCAATGTAAGTGCCAATTGCACAACCGCGGTAACAGCGTTGACCGTGCTCAGAGGCCACAATAAGAACGCCGTTTTAGGAGCAACGGACGGCAAACTCATGTTTCCACTGTTTCACAGGCAAAGGATTCACAGAATACTGTTCATTATATTGCAAAATAGCAGATTACCGCTTATTAGGACACTTGTGGGACACTGTTAACACAAAGTTCAGTGTAAGAGTGAGGGTGGTACAGTACATAGGACAGGGTAGTATATATATATATATATATATATATATATATATATATACTGTATATATACTGTATATACGCCACCGCTGCTTGCCAAAAGAAAGCAAAGGAGATCGTCTCCGAGTGGGACCACAGGGCCGGCGAACTTCTGGTCTAACCGGTCCCTCACTTGTCTCCGTGTCTCAAGGCGGCAAAGTGCCGGCGCTCCGTCAATCAACCCGGGTTGGCGCGGTTACCGCGGTAGCGCTGCACCAATCGGCCCTGTCACTCAGGCTATCTTCCGAGATGGAAAGGGAAAGGGGAAAAGTAATTGGATTCGCTGCTCGCAGGGAAATGATGAAATGACATGAAACCGCCCCCACCCTTCCTCTTCACCCACCACACACACACACACACACACACACACACACACACACACACACACTATCCACTGCTGAGTACCCCCGCCTCTCTGTCTTCATTGTGCTTGGCTCTTTTTGTTTCTTGACTGTGGAAATACTTGAGGCTGTTGAGAGTTCCTTTTCATCTCGCCTGATGTGGCGAGAGCGCCTTGTTCTCTCCAGGTAGACAAAAAACCCGACGAAATGAGGGGAATGAAAGGATTTCCAGGTTTTTACCGAGATCTGAGGAGTTTTCTTTTAATTCATTTAATTTATTTATTTTATTAAGGATGTTTCTGGCAAACGGCACAGAGAAGGCGGCCCATGGTGCAATTTCATGCTGTCAAAAAGCTATCGGCCCGCCACCTACTCCCGTGTCTCCCTACAAAGTGATGCACTGTCGGTATTTTTTCAAAAGGAATATGTTCGACTTTGAAGCACTGAGCAAAGAACAACAATATATAATGTAGACATATGCTGCTGGCTGGCTGGCAGGCGTGAGACTGGTGGCTTTTCACGAGCAGAGAGGAGGCCTGTTCTGTGTGACAAAGCTGTAACTGTTCCCTCCACCAAGTAGCCATACTGTAGCTCTAATGTCCCACATCCATCCTTCATCCTACCTCAGACAGCCTCCATCTCATGGCTTTCATCTTGCAGCTCTGAGTCGTGTATCAAGCATTCTAGCAGGTATTCTGCACTCTAAGTCCTAGTTGAGACGGCCTTCCCGATAGCGACACACTCAAGCTGCCTCCGGCATGACTTGTAGCTCCTTATGGCTACTGTTAGCTCATGTTAGCAATTTTTTAAGATACCGCACAAAGTGCTGAATAATCATTTACAACAATAATAATACTTTTCAAAGAGTTCTCAACTGGATCTGATCGTCAAGTGAAGAATATAATATGAATGTGTTTTCTGTCCCTTTTGAAAGCAGCATTACATCTTAGCTCCCTCAACCTGCAAACTAGTGATCATCATATACAGCTGAGGTTCAGAGTTGCGACTCATTTGTTTTACTATGACTAGTGATCTATTAGGGTCGCTGTCAATCTGCCGATTAATGGTTTGGTCATTTGAAAATGTCAACCCAACTTGACTTCAATTTGCTTGCTTTGTCTGTTTAAAAGTCCCAAACTGACTCATTGAAGCGACCGATTCATGGATTCATTCTTCCAGCCCTACTCATATCACGCATCCGCATCCCGCCACGTGTCCTTCATAAATATATCCAACGTTATATCAGTGTGAACAGTGTCAGTGGTCTGTCGACGGCCTTACGCCTTTCTTATTTCTGGTCGCTGAGCGCAATGGCGACCTTCTCCTAACAAAAGGCCATCCTGCACAATTAAATCACAAAATTAGCCTCTATGTCCGACACGGGGCTCTTAATCAGCTGTTCTCCACTGCGCCGCGTCAAACCAATGAAGGCTGTTAACAGAATGCTGATTTGGTGTATGAGTTTGACCCCAAAGTCAGACCGTGCAGTCTACGAGGGGCGACTTCGTACAACAATAATGGACCTGACACGCACAGCCAAAACTTGCAAGGAAGGAAAGCCACAAACCCAACAGTAATGGAGACATGAGGAGGGTTTGTAGCACATGCATGCTGTGTGCTTAGTGAAGGCATTCTGATTAGTCACGCTGATGTAAAAAACAAAAGCAGCAGCCTGGCTTTACGTCACAGCGCTCTCCCTCTCCCTCTCTCTCTCACCCACATACCCAGACGAAAGACACCATCACTTATCCAATGGACTGGCTGGGTTTAAGATTTACACTAACGATTATATATTCATAGATCAATCGATACGGGGGAGTCTGGCGGCCGGCGTGTCGGCGCAGCAGCCACATTGCTGTGGGATCCCTCATGAGCGTGCACGTGCACGTGCACGTGCGCAGACAGCCAGCGTGCTTGCAAGCTTTACATTTCATTAGGGCCAAGGAGCACAGTTTAACTCCCAATGAATAGCAATAAAAAAAAAAAGTTAAAACACACACACACAGCCCGTAACCATCTCTCATCCCATCTGCCTCGCTCTCTGCTTCTCTCTCATCCCGACTCCCTTCCCTCTTCCTCCCTCCGTCTTGGTACGAATCCAGTTCTGTCATTTAGGAGCCGCTGTCCAATTTAGTTTGGAGGAGACCTCGTTTAAAGCCAAACAGCGAATCGCATCCTGTGTCGGAGGAAGGACTCAACCAGGCACCGGTGGACGTAGGCGCCTCGTGAAGGTAATTGCCGTAATTGTGTAATTGTGCTGATTTATTGTTATTGGTGCCCCTGTCCCGCCAGGCCCCCGCGTGCTGCTGCAGCATCTGCATTGAACGGCGCCCGGGACAGCGGCCGCCTCCATCCTCCTCCTCCCGAGTTCACCTTCCTCCCCTCAGTCTCCCGGAGCACAGGAAGGCATGCCGGCTGAGGGGAAATGGGATTCCGATCAGCGGGGTATCATCCAGGATCTGCTGACCCCCCTTACACAGGCTCTACAAACCCCCAGCACAAATCATCCGTCTGCACACACACACACCAGAACAGGGGTCAGGCACAAGGACTCGCGGGCCGGGTTTCAGTCGACGTAGCAAAACACCAGAGACAGGAAGCCGTGTAAGGAGGCACGTGTTTGTGCGTGTGTGTGTGTGTGTGTGTCTGTGCGAGCTTGCACATTATCATATCCTATATAAAAGCAGTTGACAGCAGCATTACTGCGGCAGACGTTCCTCCGGCTACACGGAGACACGGGGGCCTAACGCTTTAGCTGTCAAACTCGTATGAAAAAGTGTAGCAGCTGAATATTCCGAACGCATTCTGGCTTGAACAGAAAATGGCAGAAAGTGTGATGTAAACACAAACACTTCCAACCCGAGACACAAGCCCTTTACAAAACGATAGTTGACTTGAAAGCGTTCCGAAAATAATCTTGAAAAACTTCAATTTTAAATTAAGCTGTCAGTGAAATGTGGATGTAACTTCCTTTTTTATTAAAACTTTGTATTATGTATGTATTATGTTATTTGTATCCTTAGGTGACTTTATTTTTTATTTTTTATTCAGTCTCCAGACTATTGGTGACACACTCATACAGAGATGTCCTGAGAAGGTTAAAAAAATATGAAAAAAGAAAGAAACAGAACCGGCTCAGTCGGATCTCAGATGAAGGAGCGGCTGATTGGCACACACACCCTGCTGTCTACTCAACATGGGTACACACACTGTAACCCCCCCCCCACACACACACACACACACACACAGAGGGACTTCATGCTGAGCGTACGCTGAACATGTTGGTAAATTACCGCTTGCCTGTGATTAAGGAGAGATTTCGAGGCCGCCATTGCAAGCATGAGCACGCAAACAAACACACAGATCGCCCAAAAAATAAAACACCACCAAACACTGGTTTCCTTCAGCTCAGGGGACACACAGGAAATCATCCTCACCCACCTTGAAGCCACTCAGATACACTCCCTGAGATCTAGCAACAGTGGGACTAGACCACCAAACAACACTGGCAAGATTAAAAAAAATAAGAAAAAAACACACACAGCTTGGGTTTGTCAAACAACACCTGCTCCACACATACACACACACACACACACACACACACACACACACACACACACACACACACACACACACACACAGCCTCGCTACGTGGGAGAAAACGTGCATCTCTCCAAAGCTTACTGCCTTTATTTATTTTTGTGTTATTTGGTATGTTTAGAAAGAGCAATGATATCTGTGTGTGTGTGTGTGTGTGTGTGTGTGTGTGTGTGTGTGTGTGTGTGTGTGTGTATGTATATATATATATATATATATATATATATATATATATATATATATATATATATATATATATATATATAGCGCTGATGTCTGCAATGAGATTTGATGACAAAACCATTTGTCAGCAATGTCAAAACCAATGACCATTGAAAATACATCATAAAATGACACAAAATTGCTTCAGAGTGAAAGTGGTTTTCTGTAGAGCATGGCACGCACACGCACACACATGCACACACACACATGCACACACACACAAACTCTCTACTCTGGCAGAAGGATTTAAATCCCCATTTTAGTTACATTTTATTAGTTTTGTGTCGGCTATCACTGTAATGTATCGTTCACAATGTGCGAGAATCGGCAGAACACACATGACAAACAGACAAACAACTTTCACAGTGGACTATGATATGTTCTATATACTGTGGGCTTTGAAAAGAGTTTCTGGATTAAATGTGAATTGATTTTTTTGGGCCTGTTTGAAGAGTTCATAATCTTTAACTTAATACTTCCACGACGCATCAAAAATGGAGTTGCAAGGTTTTCACACCAAAACGGCAATGCTGCTTCTCCTACACAGACACACACACACACACACACACACACACACACACACACAAAAACGGGCGCCTACCTTCTTCATGCGTCCGCCACGTGTGCCCGTGAAGGCCACGGTGTGCCCGCGGTAGTCGTAGGCCGCCACGGAGGTCATGCCGTCGTCCTTGTCCACGTAGAGCGGGATGCCCTCGATGGCGGTGGTGCCCCCTAGAGGCTGGTTGAAGTCCTGGCCGCAGAAGTTGTCGTCTATCTGCAGCGGCTGCAAAGGGGTGACAACAGGAAGACACGGCCATTAACTCAACCATTAACGCTTTTCTTTTTTTTTTAAATCCCTTTTCTCGTTAAACTGACATTAATTCTTAAAGGAGGAGGAGGCTTTTCGATCTCCCCGGCACTCGATGGACCTTTCATGGTGCTGGAGCGAAGCCAAGCCGCTGCAGATTTACTGACAAGTGGAGTGAAATTAATGGGCGTCACTAGAAAAATTTACTTCAGTTTCCTCCCCTTTGAAACAAAAAAAAACTAAAACTTTTCATTGAAAAGAAAACTCAAAAAGAGGGAGACATTGATATTTGTCTTTCATTGAGGTCAAAAAGCACAATCCATCCGGTGTGCACAGTTTCAGCTTCTGTGATTAATGCCTCCCCCTCCAGTCCAGCCTTTGATTATTTCATCGTACATGATGTCAAACAAAGCAATTAAGCATCTCAGCATGGTTCGAATGGATGGACGGTTGCTTGCTAATGTTGTAAGATATTGATTCCCTTTGTATACGGCTTTGGCAATGTAGTTTCTAATAAGAGACAAGCCAATACAGCGAGTAAATCAAACGGAGCGGGAGCAAAGACACGAGCAGGACACTGGAGGAGATGACAGAGACATGACAGGAAGTAAATTATAGGTCAGATTAGCATATCATAATCAAAGTGTCTGGTACAGGCACATCACCACGCTGATATGTTGATATGTCACGCTTGATTTATGAATGTGTGTGTGTGTGTGTGTGTGTGTGTGTGTGTGTGTGTGTGTGTGAGAGAGGTATTAGGCATGTCATTAAAAAGCATGCGATAGCTGTGTTCGCATCAGGAGGTGTGCGCCGTTGTGGCGCAGATAATCGACTGCATCTAAATCACCGTGGTGACGTCACGTGCACACACACACACACGCACACACACACACACACACACACACACACACACACACACACACACACACTAAAGAACATGTAGAGCGGGCATCTTATAAGCCAAGTTTCCGTCCACACTTAAGTGCAAATTTAGCAGAATTTTCAGAAAGACGGCAAAGCGAGTTTTCCGTCCGCCGGTGTTATGTGAATTTTCCGGCGTTGGGAGAAACAGTTGTTGATGCTGATTCTCCAGTCCAGTGACCTCAGGAGCCTCATCCCACTGCCAGTCTGTGTCCAAACATCGCAGTGGTGGGAACATGTGGGTATGAGACAAAGGCCCATTCCATTCTGGTTATTTAGAGGTGCTGCAAGTCAGATTTTACATAGAATTGCTTGCTTTTGCCCAATAAATCATGATGTTTAGCCTTTTTCTTTCGTTCAAATGTCAGCCTATTGATAATAAAACCGTGTGGCCTAAGTTTGTGAGACCATCGGAGCAACATCTTGGCTGATAGAGCAACACAAGGCTACGGTTTCAAAATCAAAAGAATGCATTTATTCATCAGGACACTCGATCCGAGCGTAGCACTATCAGAGCGCAAGATATTGTTGGCAATTAGAAACAGATGTTTGTGGCTTGCATCGCTCTCTCTCTCTCTCTCTCTTGATTCTCTCTCTCTCAATGACTGTCCCTTCACTGTCCTCTTGTTTCTCTCCTGTCTGTTGATTGATACAATGAAGAGGGGGGGGGGGATTTGTACCAGAAGTTCTATCAACAACCACGAAAAGTAATCAGGCTAAGAAACCGCATCTGTCGCTCTGTTTCAGTACTCTGGACAGCGCCACACACACACACACACACACTTGTTGGCTGACCTTTTAACCGGCTGTTGTGACGTCAAAGGGTGAATTAAAATAGCCCTGCACTAAAATCATTCACTTCTCCTCCATATAAATTTTTTTTGTCTCTTCAGTTTCGGTCGCATGTCTCGTGTGTACGACACTTTTCTTTGTCATTACAGCCCGTTTCCACACACACACACACACACACACACACACACACACACACACACACACACACACACACACAGACACACACAGCCCAGCCACGAGACACAAATTAGCATGCAAGCTTTCCCCGTGGTTCATTAGAAAACGCATCGTCTCCATAGAGACTAATCAATCACCCCCATCCCACCCAAACAGCAAAGCTGTCAGGGGAGCGAGTGTGTTTGCACACATAACTGTGTGTGTGGGTTTGCGTTGCAGGTTTAAAAAACGAACATTGTCTCCCATCTACCAGATGTTCAAAAGAGAAGACAGCAAAGTTGAACTTCTATGGACAAAGACACGCACACTTTTGTATCATTTGCATATACGTGTTTTCAATTATGGAACAGTTTTGGAGTCATTTGAGAGGAGGGGAGGAGGACACAATGTAGAGATGTAGACAGATATGAAGCGGAGGGAATCAAAAATAAAAAAGCAAGAGAGGGAAAGTAGGAAGAAGGGCGAGCTCAGTGAGAGTATGAACCCTGGCCTTGGTCCATACAGCTTCCCTCGTTTCCTCTGATGAAGGCCGAGCAGAGCCAGACCTCCTATTCATTTCTTTCCCTCGTTTCCTGTCTGTGTCTCTATCTTCTCTTCCGTCCAGCCTCCTGCTGCTGCTGCTAATCCTGCTCTTCTTTCTCTCTCTGTCGCCGCATAGTTCTCGTCCTCTCCCTTTTGCTTCTTGTTTTTCTTTCAAGGCTCACTGGGACTGGCCGGTGGGAAATCATGTCCGTCCCAAAGGGGTTCATCTTATTTTTTTCTTTCTTTCTTTTCTCCATTCACATGCCTCGGCTCTCTGAGACCATCTTTCCTTCCTTTTTTTAGAGCATTAGCAAGGATGATGATCTTCAAGCATTTAGAGGTCACGTGATTGTTGAGATAAATAACTAATTGCAGTTGCAGATGTCTTCCCATCGAGCCGAGGATAAAACGACAGGATGAAAAAAAGAAGACATGGCGGTCAAACGCGAGGCCGCTGAACACACATCCGTCCGTGTTTTTTTCTTTTTTTTTTAAAGGCCCGTGTCAGAAGTTTGACGGAACCTGTTTATTACAGCGGCTCATAATTACATCATTTAGCCAGGATTTATTCATGCCGGCTCCTCGCACTCTGCAACTAATCTGCATTCCCGGTGTCTGTCGAGCTCTCGCGCGCACGTGCGCGCCACAGAAAGTGAGATTCTGTCGGCACGCTGAGGACGCTAATGGTTTGTTATGTTTAGCCTGACTTGCATCATTACCGAAGAGTCAACAGCTCAGATTGAGGCACAGTGAAGCGTTCAGCCGACGTGTTTTTATTTTTTTTCTTCTTCTCACTGCAGACGAATGTAATGTGGCCTCACACAGACCGGACATCTGCTAGCTGTTGTGGGCCTTGCAGACATGTAATTCCTGCAGTCTGCCCACTCTGTCATTCCTCCATCAAGGGCACGCTGAAGCTCCGTCAGCCGCCGACACGGAGGTGACTGGAGAGCCTGCTTTAAAAGAGAAAATAGAGGGGAAAAAACTGCATTTCCTCGTTTGATTATTCTAGTGTTCAGACTACAAACTGGTGTAATCTGATTTGGGGGCTGGTCGATAGAGATGCGCGCACGTGGCTGAGTGTGACTAAAAGGCCTGATACAAGACACTTGAAATGATACGCCTAAGTGGGGAGTATGTCCGTTTCACGACTACGGCCACAACTGAAGGTCAGCTCGCTTTCAAAGACGCGCTCGTTACTGGACGGACATTAAAGTTGGTGGGGAGGGATAAAACCCTTTTTAGAGTCGTTACCCACCGTACCTTTAAGGGGAACGAACACCCAGAAAACACTCCGTTGAACAAAACAGAATCGTTAATATGGTTATATATGGTATGTACCCTTTTGATTAGATTAAGGTGTCAAAGTAACTTATTATTTTTGGGGATTGCAAATAATAATAATACTAATAAGTTAGTTTGACACCTTAATCTAATCAAAAGGAGACAAACTAGACGTCGGAATTGTTAATAAATGCCAGATACCCCATCGTTAAAACCATAAATGTCACATCATCAGGGCCTGATTTAAGCGGTTAAATCAGACTTCAATCATGCGGTGCGTGAAAATTAAACCGCCACTTACTGCTTCTACTTTCTGCCACTGAGGCTTCAGTTCAAAATGTGCACTTGAAGGGCCGTACTGTCTGTTGTGTTGGGTTTCTCATTTGTTTTTTAAAAAGGCTATAGGGCCGAACGGCCAGGTGAATGGTGTGTGAGTCACTGTAACAATCCTGAACTGTGTGTCCAACATAAGGCGAGCTGCAGTCGTCTTTTATTGGTGCTTTTATACGCTCTGCGTAGCTTGTCCCTGTTGGCCCTATACTGGACCTCTGACCGCGCTATTATTATTACAAGCTATTGCTCATACTCAGGACACTGTACATAGCATAACACACACACACACACACACACACACACACACCTTTGTGCTATTTTCAGGGGGTTAGACAAGGACAGAGTCCCCTGTGTTGTCCTTGCCGAAGACCTCTGCTGTACACAGGCGCAGGCTGGCCCCTGGCGACACACACACACACACTTACACCCCTGCCAAACTCTTGCTGGGTGAATGATGATGGGGCGATGAGGGAGAGAGTGGGGCAAGTGAGATGAAGAGAAAGGAGAGGAGATGGGGAGAAAATAGTGGGGCGATGGAGAGGAGAGACAAAAGGGGGAAGGCTAAGGGGTCAACAGCGCTGTTGTCGCCACTAATGAGCCCCGATCCAGGAAGAGAGCGAGCGAGAGACAGAGACAGAGAGGGTTAGAGTTGGGCATGAGCGCTGCTGTGACCGTACTGTGGCTTCACAAGATGTGGCACCAAAATGAACACGTTACCAACATTACTTTTGACCATTAACATTTATTTTTAGAAGGATGGAGATTGGGAGCGTTCTTTGTGTCGTGAGCACGAAGTTGAAAGAAAACTTCATTCATTATTTAAGCAAGGGGTGGACAAACTCTTTGGCTTGTGGGCCGACACGGGACCAAACAATAAGTTAAACTGTGTTCCTAGACCATGAAACCACACTTTCCCTCAAAATAACTGTGTGACACTACTGCTACTAATTTATCTCTGTTCGCATAAATTAAAAACTATATTTTTGTATCTGCCTCTCCTCATAAGGTAATACACTACAAACACTGCATGGATTTTGTGCCCACTTAAAATATCAAGATATCATGTGCAAATATGTAATTAAGTTGAAACAGGCTGAGATTTCAAAATATTTGGTTTCTGTTCGTGGCCTCAGGGCCCACTTAAAAGGTTACCATGCAAATGTGAACATGAGATGTAAAATCTGTGGGACTAATATGAAGATGTAACAAACGGAACGGGCAGAAATGGTAAAATATGATTCGACATCTCGTTTAAATTATGAAGTGCAAACAGTGCAATGCATGTGGCTGATGCTCAAGACATTTTCAATTATTTACTTTTTTATTTGTATTCACGTGGGACATTTAAAGTTGCCCAGGATTAAGCCATTTATCAGGTCATTTATCAACTACATTTATGTTTTATGCAAATCTGGACTGGGTAATATTGAAGACTTTTATTGTAAAATCTAAAAGCCATCATAAGCCATACATGGTAACCACTGTTCCTGTTCCCTTCGCGTATTTTAGTGTCTGTATTTGTAACTCTTCTCTTCTTCGGTTCACTGCAGCGGTGTAGTTTATTACAAATAAAAGCGTCCACGTCCATCAAATCAACTTAAATTGTCTTCATCCCCTCCCAAGTCTCTGTGTATCCGCGGGGGGGAGTTGGAGGCTGTGATCGAGGTAAACAGAGAGGGAGAGCGAGAGAGATGTTGTCAACATGCTCTCCAGAGAGCCAAATGTCTCAAGAATCTCCTCATCCGATACGGGCATAAACACACTGCTACAATCCCACGGAGAGAGTGTGTGTTATTGTGTGTGTGTGTGTATATTAAACATAGCTCATGCCACGTTCCCACGTGAGAAAGATAATGTTGAAGCGTGCGAGAGTTGTACTACTGAGACACGCCGGCTGATGCAACGAACAACAAGACTTGCAGGCTGCAAACTGCATTTCATTATTTGAGAGTTTGTGTGTGAGTCTTTTTTTTATTTTTTATAAAGAATTTAGATGAGATTGGACTGCCAAACTTGGGAAGAAGAAGTCAACAACACACATAAACACACTCGCATGTATACGCATGCACACACACACACACACACACACACTCCTGGCCTGCATCCAGCTATTTGTTGTGACTTGGCGTTGGAAGCAGAGAACAGCACTGGTTGGCCTTTAGTTTCCCCCAGTGAGCCAATATCTGCTCTCTAATTGGTTGTTAATGAGTGGGTGTCTGTGTGTGCATGTTTGTTTGTCAGTGGACATGAAAGACAGTAGGTGTCTGTGTGTGCGTCTGTGTGTGTGCGTGCATGAGTGTGTGTGTGTGTGTGTGTGCGCGTGTGACAGAGGAGGGGCTGCATCAGGGATCTTAAACATCTGTCTAACAGACTGGGACACTTTAAGCTTTGACCTGCTTAACTAAAAACACACACACACGCACACCCTCACACACACGCTCACACACAGACACACAACACATGCTCACACTTGATGTTCAATGTGCATTTGTGCGCCTGTGGGTGAAAGTGTCTAGCCGCTGTAAGATATAGCCACACCCACACACACACACACACTCACATGCACACACACACACGCACACACACAGTGGACTTTGTGCAGACATCTGGCAGTGCAGTCTGCTCTAATGGCAACAGAACTATGGGCATCTGCATCTCACACCCACACACACATGCTGTCACTCGCACACAGACACACAGAGCCCGCCTTCTAGTACTGCAGTTGGTACCGTGGCTGTTGGAACAGGACCATTCGTCACATCTCGCCTTTGTCACTCATATTATTCAAGAAGCAGCTTGAGCGTAACGCGTGTCCTGGACAAGACGTGTAACGCAGGAGCGGGGCCAATCGTCTGTTCTCGCCGTTTAGGAGTTGCCTCGTGGATTTCTTTTTCTTTTTCGGCAGCGGTATGTAGCAATGCAAACCATTTTTGTTTGCATCTTGTGCTTTTAGCAGCGTCCGACCGCAAGCGCATGCAAAGCGAGCGTGAAGACGATAAAATACAAACACATTCCACCAGTTTGAAGCTTATGGCGGTAAAAAGGTAAACGCGAGCAAAGACGAGAGAGCAGATGAGTGCAGCGAGCCTGTACTTATGACACACTAAAGCAGCAGATTTCTTTGCTATATACGACAAGAATATTTCTTTCATCAAAGTCACTGACTGCAGCTTTCACCGCAACATTCCAGGTTTTCCTTGGAAAGATGATTGTATAGCAATTGTCAAGTATACACTTTATTTTTCAATATCCCCCCAAAAATATGCTTTGCAAATGTTTGAATTGTGTTCAACGATCCCTCGAGGAAACACTGAATGGAACGCCGTTTCCGTTCCCAGGAGAACTCATGTATACGTAACAGGTCTCACTAAGTTCCTTTTGAGTAGGTTGTACGACTACTAGGAAGTCATATTACATCATTGTTTTAACCATTGCAAAAAGAAAATCTAAAAACAAGTGAAAGTTCCCTTATCTGGCAGATTATCTACACAAAGCATCCAAATCCCCTTCAGATCAGTCTTCCCTCAAAACAGCTGAACATTTGGCATCCCCACTTTTCCTAAGACCACTGGGCACCGCTTGGTTTCTCACTGACATGGGAAGGAACTGCCTGTTCGGGTTTCTGCAAACAGAACAAGCCGTCATTGGCCGGATGCTTTCCATCTTTTTGGCGAAGGTTTTTTTTTCTTCTTTTTTTTTCTCTTTTACTTTTCTGCAAGTTCATGAGTGAAGGGAAGGCACTTTGACATTTCAGCATCTGTTGTTTTGGCTCGGGTGAAATGAGGAGCATTAAATCGGAGATGGAAGGAGAGCCTGGCAGCAAGGAGATGTGCTCTGGTGGAACGAAAAGCTGCAGGCGAGAGAGAGAGAGAGAGAGATAGAGAGAGAGAGAGAGAGAGAGATAGAGAGCGAGATAGAGAGCGAGAGAGAGAGAGAGAGAGAGAGAGAGACTTCAGTCCCATAGGTCAGAAACCGAGGAATAGCTGGGATGCCAGGAGATCAACGTTTTTATTTTCGCAGCTAGATTCATTCCACACGGTCTCTTTGCTCTGTCGGTTTCATCGTTCTCCACCTCGATCTTTCATTCTTGGATTCCTTCGTTCTTTTTCTCTCATTCCTTTCCTTTATATCTTCCTTTTTCAACACTTCCTGAACCTCCCCCTCTTTCCTTGATTGAAAACAGATGTGCGAGGAGCTGAAACATTTTAAATTAAAGCTACTCGTAGCTGTGAGCGGGTCCTCGCTTCCGGCACGTTTGGGGTAGCCGGCGTGTCGCCGACTTGCCCCGGAAGGAAACCGGCCAAACCCATGCATTGTCTCAACAAGTGCAGGGAACAGCAATTAATTTTTTACAGTTATTTCCTGGCTGCGCAGTAGAGCTACTTACCTTTCAGCGTCACTGGCTTCCGTCAGGGTGCCAAGTTACACGGGCGAAATGCATGCTGGGAAAGACTGTCTCAGCGTTGGGCGGCGAACAGCTGTTTGTGTGGCGTGTCTT
Source organism: Myoxocephalus aenaeus (assembly GCA_038501785.1). NCBI lineage: Eukaryota > Metazoa > Chordata > Actinopteri > Perciformes > Cottidae > Myoxocephalus > Myoxocephalus aenaeus. The sequence goes on from JBAMJR010000040.1 coordinate 7,077,020, forward strand.
TCGGTCTGTCTCTTCCTGTTTTGTTTTGTTCGCGAGCGCTACCCAGAATGCAATTGGGCGCTGTCATTTTTATTTAAATCCGATGCTGTTTGGCTGATTTCCAGTAGGTGGCGCTACGACAATGTGAACATATACTGTGCATCATGTTTCTGTACGTGAAGAGTACACCAGGTGATTTAACTTGCATGTCAATCGGATGCAGTTTGGTAGATTTAGTTTGGCCAGTAGGTGGCGCTAGTAGATTTAGTTTGGCCAGTAGGTGGCGCTAGTAGGTTACTATGAATATATAAGTATCTTATATTTAAGCAATAAGGTACCATGTGATTTAGTGTTCAGGCTGGTTGAAAGCAGGCTGGAGGATGACACACTCACAAACACACACGCACACACACACATGCTGTCTCTATGTGAAGTATAGAGCAGATCATGTAAATTACATGTAAATCAGATGCTGTTTGGTAGATTTAGTTTGGCCAGTAGGTGGCGCTATGACAATGTGAACATTGGGCATGTACACGTCCTCAGGCATGGACCAGCATCATGTATGAGGAGAATTGGGCTAATGGCATCATGTACATGTACTCAAGCCAAGACCAGCAGCCTGTATATAGGAGTTACAACAGGGTTCTCTCATATAGCGATTAGCACAAAGTAGTCGCGTCTTTGGGTCCCCTTAACGTCGCGGCCGATGGATGAAAACGTTGCGAGCGCACAAGCCATACTCCTGAGGGTCTTTCTATCACTTTAGAATAGACTAGAAGTGGATGACTTAAAAATTGTAGGAGGAGTAGTATTTGGCGTAAATGCAAATATCGGCTAAAAATTAGCATAAACTGGCCGAAAATGGCAAATTGGCCGAATTACTGTAGCGCCCCCTAATGGTTAAATGGGACGACTGATTTATTGCAAGTTAGGGGATGCGATGTGCACATATACCCCAAGTTTGGAGTCTTTTCTCCCAATAGCTTTAATGTTATGAGTGTTTAAAAACAAGACACGCCCCTAAGAGGTTAATTGGTCGATATCTCCTCAACGCAATGAGATATCAAAGAAATTCCAATGCAGTATTGATGATCCAGCTCTAATGATGATAACTACCAAGGTTGGTTTGAAAATAATTAAGCGTTTAGGAATTATTAACAAAAATGTGTTTTTCACTAAATTCAAAATGGCGGAAAATTTTCATAGGCGGACTTTATGGGTCTGAGAGGCTTTTTTGTAGAGCAGGTGAAGACGGACATGTGTGAATTTTTTCAAGTAAAAAAAAATTTCTGGGCGAGGGGCGTCGCCGGCCGAACTTGTAGGGGGCGCTAGAGAGTCATTTTTTTGATCTTTTTTCCCCGGCTTTGATACATTGCTATTTTCACCAGTCCTAACAAGCAGTCCAAATTTGGTGAGTTTTTGGATATGACAAGTCCCCCAAAAAGCAGTCCAATGTACAAAAATAAGGATCAGAATTAAAGCTACTCGTAGCTGTGAGCGGGTCCTCGCTTCCGGCACGTTTGGGGTAGCCGGCGGGTCGCTGACTTGCCCCCGGAAGGAAACCGGCCAAACCCATGCATTGTCTCAACAAGTACAGGGAACAGCAATTAATTTTTTACAGTTGTTTCCTGGCTGCGCAGTAGAGCTACTTACCTTTCAGCGTCACTGGCTTCCGTCAGGGTGCCAAGTTACACGGGCGAAATGCATGCTGGGAAAGACTGTCTCAGCGTTGGGCGGCGAACAGCTGTTTGTGTGGCGTGTCTTTCGGTCTGTCTCTTCCTGTTTTGTTTTGTTCGCGAGCGCTACCCAGAATGCAATTGGGCGCTGTCATTTTTATTTAAATCCGATGCTGTTTGGCTGATTTCCTTTGGCCAGTAGGTGGCGCTACGACAATGTGAACATATACTGTGCACCAGGTGATTTGCACGTAAATCGGATGCAGTTTGGTAGATTTAGTTTGGCCAGTAGGTGGCGCTACGACAATGTGAAAATATACTGTGCATCATGTTTCTGTACGTGAACAGTACACCAGGTGATTTAACTTGCATGTCAATCGGATGCAGTTTGGTAGATTTAGTTTGGCCAGTAGGTGGCGCTAGTAGGTTACTATGAATATATAAGTATCTTATATTTAAGCAATAAGGTACCATGTGATTTAGTGTTCAGGCTGGTTGAAAGTAGGGTGGAGGATGACACACGCACACACACACACACACACATGCTGTCTCTATGTGAAGAATAGAGCAGATCATGTAAATGACATGTAAATCAGATGCTGTTTGGTAGATTTAGTTTGGCCAGTAGGTGGCGCTATGACAATGTGAACATTGGCCATGTACATGTCCTCAGGCATGGACCAGCATCATGTATGAGGAGAATTGGGCTAATGGCATCATGTACATGTACTCAAGCCAAGACCAGCAGCCTGTATATAGGAGTTACAACAGGGTTCTCTCATATAGCGATTAGCACAAAGTAGTCGCGTCTTTGGGTCCCCTTAACGTCGCGGCCGATGGATGAAAACGTTGCGAGCGCACAAGCCATACTCCTGAGGGTCTTTCTGTCACTTTAGAATAGACGTGAAGTGGAGTACTTAAAAATTGTAGGAGGAGTAGTATTTGGCGTAAATGCAAATATCGGCTAAAAATTAGCATAAACTGGCCGAAAAGGCCAAATTGGCCGAATTACTGTAGCGCCCCCTAGTGGTTAAATGGGACGACTGATTTATTGCAAGTTAGGGGACGCGATGTGCACATATACCCCAAGTTTGGAGTCTTTTCTCCCAATAGTTTTAATGTTATGAGTGTTTAAAAACAAGACACGCCCCTAAGAGGTTAATTGGTCGATATCTCCTCAACGCAATGAGATATCAAAGAAATTCCAATGCAGTATTGATGATCTAGCTCTAATGATGATAACTACCAAGGTTGGTTTGAAAATAAGTAAGCGTTTAGGAATTATTAACAAAAATGTGTTTTTCACTAAATTCAAAATGGCGGAAAATTTTCATAGGCGGACTTTATGGGTCTGAGAGGCTTTTTTGTAGAGCAGGTGAAGACGGACATGTGTGAATTTTTTCAAGTAAAAAAAAAATTCTGGGCGAGGGGCGTCGCCGGTCCAACTTGTAGGGGGCGCTAGAGAGTCATTTTTTGGAACCTTTTTCCCCGGCTTTGATACATTGCAATTTTCGCCAGTCCTAACAAGCAGTCCAAATTTGGTGAGTTTTTGGATATGACAAGTCCCCCAAAAAGCAGTCCAATGTATAAAAATAAGAATCATAAATTAAAGCTACTCGTAGCTGTGAGCGGGTCCTCGCTTCCGGCACGTTTGGGGTAGCCGGCGGGTCGCCGACTTGCCCCGGAAGGAAACCGGCAAAACCCATGCATTGTCTCAACAAGTGCAGGGAACAGCAATTAATTTTTTACAGTTATTTCCTGGCTGCGCAGTAGAGCTACTTACCTTTCAGCGTCACTGGCTTCCGTCAGGGTGCCAAGTTACACGGGCGAAATGCATGCTGGGAAAGACTGTCTCAGCGTTGGGCGGCGAACAGCTGTTTGTGTGGCGTGTCTTTCGGTCTGTCTCTTCCTGTTTTGTTTTGTTCGCGAGCGCTACCCAGAATGCAATTGGGCGCTGTCATTTTTATTTAAATCCGATGCTGTTTGGCTGATTTCCAGTAGGTGGCGCTACGACAATGTGAACATATACTGTGCATCATGTTTCTGTGCGTGAACAGTACACCAGGTGATTGAACTTGCATGTCAATCGGATGCAGTTTGGTAGATTTAGTTTGGCCAGTAGGTGGCGCTAGTAGGTTACTATGAATATTTAAGTATCTTATATTTAAGCAATAAGGTACCACGTGATTTACTGTTCAGGCTGGTTGAAAGCAGGCTGGAGGATGACACACTCTCACACACACACACACACACACACACACACACATTGTGTTTCTCTATGTGAAGTGAAGAGCAGGTCATGTAAATCCTATGGCATTTGGCTGATTTGCTTTGGCCAGTAGGTGGCGCTATGACAATCTGAACACTGGTCATGTACATGTCCTCAGGCATGGACCAGCATCATGCAGGAGGAGTAGCAGCTATTTTGCTTCATGTATCTAGGAGTTACAACAGGGTTCTCTCATATAGCGCTTAGCACAAAGTAGTCACGTCTTTGGGTCCCCCTGACGTCGCGGGCGTTCGATGAAAACGTGTTGAGCACACAAGCCATACTCCTGAGGGTGTTTCTATCACTTTAGAATATAGCTGAAGTGGATGACTTAAAAATTGTAGGAGGAGTAGTATTTTGCGTAAATGCAAATATCGGCTAATAATTAGCATAAACTGGGCGAAAATGGCAAATTGGCCGAATTACTGTAGCGCCCCCTAATGGTTAAATGGGACGACTGATTTATTGCAAGTTAGGGGACGCGATGTGCACATATACCCCAAGTTTGGAGTCTTTTCTCCCAATAGTTTTAATGTTATGAGTGTTTAAAAACAAGACACGCCCCTAAGAGGTTAATTGGTCGATATCTCCTCAACGCAATGAGATATCAAAGAAATTCCAATGCAGTATTGATGATCCAGCTCTAATGATGATAACTACCAAGGCTGGTTTGAAAATAATTAAGCGTTTAGGAATTATTAACAAAATTGTGTTTTTCACTAAATTCAAAATGGCGGAAAATATTCATAGGCGGACTTTATGGGTCTGAGAGGCTTTTTTGTAGAGCAGGTGAAGACGGACATGTGTGAATTTTTTCAAGTAAAAAAAAAATTCTGGGCGAGGGGCGTCGCCGGTGCAACTTGAAGGGGGCGCTAGAGAGTCATTTTTTGGAACTTTTCTCCCCGGCTCTGATACATTGCGTTTTTCACCAGGCCTGACAAGATTTCCAAATTTGGTGAGTTTTTGGATATGGCAAGGTCCCCAAAAAGGCGCCCAAGTGAGAAAAATAAGAATCAGAATAATAATAATAAGAATCCCGGCAATTTCAATAGGGTCCTCTCGGGACTGACTACGTCAGTCGCTCGGACCCTAATTAAAGCTACTCGTAGCTGTGAGCGGGTCCTCGCTTCCGGCACGTTTGGGGTAGCCGGCGGGTCGCCGACTTGCCCCCGGAAGGAAACCGGCCAAACCCATGCATCGTCTCAACAAGTGCAGGGAACAGCAATTAATTTTTTACAGTTATTTCCTGGCTGCGCAGTAGAGCTACTTACCTTTCAGCGTCACTGGCTTCCGTCAGGGTGCCAAGTTACACGGGCGAAATGCATGCTGGGAAAGACTGTCTCAGCGTTGGGCGGCGAACAGCTGTTTGTGTGGCGTGTCTTTCGGTCTGTCTCTTCCTGTTTTGTTTTGTTCGCGAGCGCTACCCAGAATGCAATTGGGCGCTGTCATTTTTATTTAAATCCGATGCTGTTTGGCTGATTTCCTTTGGCCAGTAGGTGGCGCTACGACAATGTGAACATATACTGTGCATCATGTTTCTGTGCGTGAACAGTACACCAGGTGATTTAACTTGCATGTCAATCGGATGCAGGTTGGTAGATTTAGTTTGGCCAGTAGGTGGCGCTAGTAGGTTACTATGAATATATAAGTATCTTATATTTAAGCAATAAGGTACCATGTGATTTAGTGTTCAGGCTGGTTGAAAGTAGGGTGGAGGATGACACACACACACACACACACACACATACATGCTGTCTCTATGTGAAGTATAGAGCAGATCATGTAAATGACATGTAAATCAGATGCTGTTTGGTAGATTTAGTTTGGCCAGTAGGTGGCGCTATGACAATGTGAACATTGGGCATGTACACGTCCTCAGGCATGGACCAGCATCATGTATGAGGAGAATTGGGCTAATGGCATCATGTACATGTACTCAAGCCAAGACCAGCAGCCTGTATATAGGAGATACAACAGGATTCTCTCATATAGCGATTAGCACAAAGTAGTCGCGTCTTTGGGTCCCCTTAACGTCGCGGCCGATGGATGAAAACGTTGCGAGCGCACAAGCCATACTCCTGAGAGTCTTTCTGTCACTTTAGAATAGACTAGAAGTGGATGACTTTAAAATTCTAGGAGGAGTAGTATTTTGCGTAAATGCAAATATCGGCTAAAAATTAGCATAAAGTGGCCGAAAATGGCAAATTGGCCGAATTACTGTAGCGCCCCCTAATGGTTAAATGGGACGACTGATTTATTGCAAGTTAGGGGATGCGATGTGCACATATACCCCAAGTTTGGAGTCTTTTCTCCCAATAGTTTTAATGTTATGAGTGTTTAAAAACAAGACACGCCCCTAAGAGGTTAATTGGTCGATATCTCCTCAACGCAATGAGATATCAAAGAAATTCCAATGCAGTATTGATGATCCAGCTCTAATGATGATAACTACCAAGGTTGGTTTGAAAATAATTAAGCGTTTAGGAATTATTAAGAAAAATTTGTTTTTCACTAAATTCAAAATGGCGGAAAATATTCATAGGCGGACTTTATGGGTCTGAGAGGCTTTTTTGTAGAGCAGGTGAAGACGGACATGTGTGAATTTTTTCAAGTAAAAAAAAATTTCTGGGCGAGGGGCGTCGCCGGTCCAACTTGAAGGGGGCGCTAGAGAGTCATTTTTTGGAACTTTTCTCCCCGGCTTTGATACATTGCGTTTTTCACCAGGCCTGACAAGATTTCCAAATTTGGTGAGTTTTTGGATATGGCAAGGTCCCCAAAAAGGCGCCCAAGTGAGAAAAATAAGAATCAGAATAATAATAATAAGAATCCCGGCAATTTCAATAGGGTCCTCTCGGGACTGACTACGTCAGTCGCTCGGACCCTAATTAAAGCTACTCGTAGCTGTGAGCGGGTCCTCGCTTCCGGCACGTTTGGGGTAGCCGGCGGGTCGCCGACTCGCCCCGGAAGGAAACCGGCCAAACCCATGCATTGTCTCAACAAGTGCAGGGAACAGCAATTAATTTTTTACAGTTATTTCCTGGCTGCGCAGTAGAGCTACTTACCTTTCAGCGTCACTGGCTTCCGTCAGGGTGCCAAGTTACACGGGCGAAATGCATGCTGGGAAAGACTGTCTCAGCGTTGGGCGGCAAACAGCTGTTTGTGTGGCGTGTCTTTCGGTCTGTCTCTTCCTGTTTTGTTTTGTTCGCGAGCGCTACCCAGAATGCAATTGGGCGCTGTCATTTTTATTTAAATCCGATGCTGTTTGGCTGATTTCCAGTAGGTGGCGCTACGACAATGTGAACATATACTGTGCATCATGTTTCTGTACGTGAACAGTACACCAGGTGATTTAACTTGCATGTCAATCGGATGCAGTTTGGTAGATTTAGTTTGGCCAGTAGGTGGCGCTAGTAGGTTACTATGAATATATAAGTATCTTATATTTAAGCAATAAGGTACCATGTGATTTACTGTTCAGGCTGTTTGAAAGCAGGCTGGAGGATGACACACTCACACACACACACACACACACACACACACACACACACACACATGCTGTCTCTATGTGAAGTATAGAGCAGATCATGTAAATTACATTTAAATCAGATGCTGTTCGGTAGATTTAGTTTGGCCAGTAGGTGGCGCTATGACAATGTGAACATTGGCCATGTACATGTCCTCAGGCACGGACCAGCATCATGTATGAGGAGATTTGGGCTAATGGCATCATGTACATGTACTCACACCAAGACCAGCAGCCTGTATATAGGAGTTACAACAGGGTTCTCTCATATAGCGATTAGCACAAAGTAGTCGCGTCTTTGGGTCCCCGTCACGTCGCGGCCGAAGGATGAAAACGTTGCGAGCGCACAAGCCATACTCCTGAGAGTCTTTCTATCACTTTAGAATAGAACTGAAGTGGATGACTTAAAAATTCTAGGAGGAGTAGTATTTGGCGTAAATGCAAATATCGGCTAAAAATTAGCATAAACAGTCCGAAAATGGCAAATTGGCCGAATTACTGTAGCGCCCCCTAGTGGTTAAATGGGACGACTGATTTATTGCAAGTTCGGGGATGTGATGTGCACATATAGCCCAAGTTTGGAGTCTTTTCTCCCAATAGTTTTAATGTTATGAGTGTTTAAAAACAAGACACGCCCCTAAGAGGTTAATTGGTCGATATCTCCTCAACGCAATGAGATATCAAAGAAATTCCAATGCAGTATTGATGATCTAGCTCTAATGATGATAACTACCAAGGTTGGTATGAAAATAATTAAGCGTTTAGGAATTATTAAGAAAAATGTGTTTTTCACTAAATTCAAAATGGCGGAAAATATTCATAGGCGGACTTTATGGGTCTGAGAGGCTTTTTTGTAGAGCAGGTGAAGACGGACATGTGTGAATTTTTTCAAGTAAAAAAAAATTTCTGGGCGAGGGGCGTCACCGGTCCAACTTGTAGGGGGCGCTAGAGAGTCATTTTTTGGAACGTTTTCCCCCGGCTTTGATACATCCCTATTTTCACCAAGCCTGACAAGATTTCCAAATTTGGTGAGTTTTTGAATATGATAAGTCCCCCAAAAAGCAGTCCAATGTACAAAAATAAGGATCAGAATAATGAAGAAGAATCCCAGCAATTTCAATAGGGTCCTCTCGGGACTGACGTTGTCAGTCGCTCGGACCCTAATTAAAGCTACTCGTAGCTGTGAGCGGGTCCTCGCTTCCGGCACGTTTGGGGTAGCTGGCGGGTCGCCGACTTGCCCCGGAAGGAAACCGGCCAAACCCATGCATTGTCTCAACAAGTGCAGGGAACAGCAATTAATTTTGTACAGTTAAATCCTGGCAGCGCAGTAGAGCTACTTACCTTTCAGCGTCACTGGCTTCCGTCAGGGTGCCAAGTTACACGGGCGAAATGCATGCTGGGAAAGACTGTCTCAGCGTTGGGCGGCGAACAGCTGTTTGTGTGGCGTGTCTTTCGGTCTGTCTCTTCCTGTTTTGTTTTGTTCGCGAGCGCTACCCAGAATGCAATTGGGCGCTGTCATTTTTATTTAAATCCGATGCTGTTTGGCTGATTTTTTTTGGCCAGTAGGTGGCGCTACGACAATGTGAACATATACTGTCCATCATGTTTCTGTACGTGAAGAGTACACCAGGTGATTTAACTTGCATGTCAATCGGATGCAGTTTGGTAGATTTAGTTTGGCCAGTAGGTGGCGCTAGTAGGTTACTATGAATATATAAGTATCTTATATTTAAGCAATAAGGTACCATGTGATTTACTGTTCAGGCTGTTTGAAAGCAGGCTGGAGGATGACACACTCACACACACACACACACACACACACACACACACACACACACACACACACACACATGCTGTCTCTATGTGAAGTATAGAGCAGATCATGTAAATCAGATGCTGTTTGGTAGATTTAGTTTGGCCAGTAGGTGGCGCTATGACAATGTGAACATTGGCCATGTACACGTCCTCAGGCACGGACCAGCATCCCGGCAATTTCAATAGGGTCCTCTCGGGACTGACGTTGTCAGTCGCTCGGACCCTAATAAGAATCACATCAATTTCAATAGGGTCCTACTCGGACTGACTACGTCAGTCGCTCGGACCCTAATAAGAATCACATCAATTTCAATAGGGTCCTACTCGGACTGACTACGTCAGTCGCTCGGACCCTAATAAGAATCCCGGCAATTTCAATAGGGTCCTCTCGGGACTGACGTTGTCAGTCGCTCGGACCCTAATAATAAGAATCCCAGCAATTTCAATAGGGTCCTCTCGGGACTGACGTTGTCAGTCGCTCGGACCCTAATTAAAAACATACAAAACTTGACCAACCTGCAACGACCACGAAGTGTGAACATGTGTTTGTATGTTTTGTGTGGTGTGTGTGTGTGTGTGTGTGTGTGTGTGTGTGTGTGTGTGTGTGTGTGTGTGTGTGTGTGTGTGTGTGTACGAGTGTGTGTGAAAATATTTAGCGTTCGCAAAACCGGCGGAAAGTTCTGTCTGTGTTTTTTGTGGAAGACACAGAACATCATGTGTTTCAGTCCCACTGTTCTCCACAGTTTCAACATGTCTGTTCTTTACTCGCCTGACTCTCTGCATCTGAACAACACATGCGAGTCAAAATAAATAAATAAAACATGAAATGATCTGCCTGGCAATAATCACGCTATTTCTCAGTTGTCTTACTTCCTGTCTGAAGGCCTCCCCCGTTATTCAACACAGGGCTCTGTGCATGCGGTAGGCCTCATCAGCTCCAATATTGGTCACACTCAATATACTTTAAAAACACCTTGAACCACTCTTTTGGGATAATTGGTTTAATTGCAGAGTTTAAACGAGGAGGCTGGATGGTGAACACGAGCCGATCGCTTTAATTGCCACACTGGTGAATTAAAAAAAGGAAGCAAAAAAAAAGAAAAAACAAGGTGGAGCGGATTGTAAACCCCTGCCAGTCCGTGCGTTTGTGATGGCTGGATCCCGGCGGGAAACCTTTCTGGGTCACAGTTTTCACGGAGGTGTGCAGAAAAACAAATAAGGTACACAGTAGAGGAATCCCAGAGGGACGGAGCTCTGTGGGAAGAGAGGGCTCAGCTCCAACAGGCAGCGTCGGTTGGCCATATAGGTTAATGTGCCACAGTGGGACCGCGGCTCGCTTTACCCCAGATAGCCTCGGCCTTCCTCGCTGGGCTAATTCCACATGGACGGCTTCGGTTTGGCGTGTTGCCTTTCTGGCACAGCACATGCTTGTTGACAGCAGTGATGCTCTAACTACATTTGCCTGCTGTACTTTGTGTATTTTTTTTTACATTTTCATGTACGTAGAGACGTGAGGCTGAAAGACTCTTATCTTGACCGGAATTTAGAATTCTAGGAGCCTGCCAGTGTAAGGTATGTTTTTTTTTGTAAAGATAAAATATGACCAAAAATAGAACATTCATATTAGCCTGAAACAAAAAAATCGGAATTTATCGTTCGATTTTCAAATTTACATCGATCCTTGAAAATCATGTGACGAACGCGTCCGTAAAAAAATATCCCCAAAAAACTCAATTTAAGCTTCATATAGTGATAAATCATCACAATAACTATAGCATACATGTCTCATTTGAAATCTTGAACTGAAATGCAGGCTGTGTACAGGGAGGACTAGAGCGGCTGTACTGTAAGTAGAGGTTGTAAAAAGGTAAATAGTTTCAGGCTCCAAATCTCAGCTGGATTGGAGTCAGATACCGGGTTTGTAATTGTTGCAGTCTTCCACCCTCCAATTTCTCTCCTGAGATGTGCATGGCATCTAATTTAATATCGTATAAGGCTCTTTTATTTAGCCTTTATCTGGCAAAGAGCATATCATTCACGTGCAATTCTGCCTTAAAGTAATAGTACAGTCACATCTAGTAATAATAATATATGTGTATCTTGTCTGGAAACGACTCGTTACATCTCGAGAGGTTTGGATAGGTATTTTATGGACTCGCTGTCAGCCCCAAATCATCCAGATCGAATGCGGATGCGTGTTGTGTCATCCACATCTGCTGCTTTTTTGGCCTCCGTTGACCAAAATGTGGGCAAACGTCTGCAGATCTGCACGTTCGTCCTCACGCCCTCTCTCTGCGTAACACGAGCCAGATGATGCTCTTTAAAGCGTGCCGTCCATCTGAGCGCTGCAGACTGTAATCTGTGTAATCTGAACTAAAGCCTTCCCTGACAGCTTTAATCCAATAACAACAGGAACGCGGCAGGGACTCACCCCAATATGGCTGAGCCTGTGAGATACTGGTGGTCAAAGTGAGCAGGATGTGCCGACGCACGTGCTCCGAATGCACACGTACGTGCACGCGGCCGCTCGCACATCGCAGGAGTGCGACGGCTTATTAAACACAATTTAACGGAATTGTGAGTGCGAGACTGACTCTTGTTGTTTGCTGGCTCACAAAATGACGATATCCTTTTTCGTAATTAAACATGTCAAGTCTACGCCGCATCAATTAGCTGGGAGGTTGTCAGCTGTACGTCTGCCTGCCATACTTCACCATGTCAGGGTGTGTGTGTGTGTGTGTGTGTGTGTGTGTGTGAAAATGAGTATGAAGTTATAGCATCGCTCGGTTGAGAAAGCGGATTACGAGGTTCAGAGTGCAACGCATGTATGTGGGCTTCTCACTCACTGATTAATCTGGTAAAATTCATATTGGCTGGTTCATTATGGACCCATTATCCCTGCTGGAGAATCATGTTTAAGATACATAAAGGAAAAACTAAACTTAAACTAAACTTTCAACTCTTTTTTTTTTTTTTTTTTTTTACAATATTAGCTGTTTACTGCAAAGTGTGCATGTGAGCATGTTTCCACCCCCACACACTCTAATGTGAAGCCAAACTGTGTCTTCGAGCTTCAACTCGTCTCACAGCTTATGGTCAGCAGCTACAGCAGGAAAACCCAAACACAGCCAGGGACGGGCTTCTATAGAGACACTGAACAAAACACCCCTGGTGTTCGCACATGCGCGCATTAATAATTATAACGGACACAAATACACGAGAATGCGCAAACACACATGCACGCGTGTGTTCATGTCTGTCGTGCACAAGCATATAGACAAACACGGCGTAAAACGCCCATCAGTAAATGATTACGTTGGATGCTGCAGCGGGCTGCAGAGAGGACGACGAGGTTTGCGTAAAGGGAAGAGGTCACTGGTCGGGCAGCTGGAGAAGGAACGCTTTGGACGTTGAGCGAGTTCTGCTCCCTCTGAGCAGATTGTTTGGTGGACTCATAAATAATATTTGACGGCGACACCAGCGTAGCTTAGGGTTTAGTGAATTGTTGCACCACTTAACCACGTCTAAATCCAGCCGTTGTCGACGGATTTTCATCAGATTTTCCTCTTTACGACCGTCCTTGAACACGTCACGTGACAAACGCTTCCGTCAGAAAAACTAAGCCTACAATTGTGACGTTTCCTCAAAAAACATTTGACTCTACGTGTCTCATTTAGTGTCTCGTACTGATTAAACCTTTTGCTCTCACCAGATCCTGTAAAAAGCATAAACCTCTGCGCTCCTCAACACAAGGAGGAATTGACTCGCCTGAGACCAACAGTCACGTGACACAAATTCTGGGAAACTTCAACTGAACTGCAGGCTGCTGAACACAGGAGACACATGTGAATATTTCAATGTATTTCAGGCTGCACAACCAGCTGAGCTCCCAGTAGAGTAGACAACTCTGACAACTGAACACTTTACTTCACTTTACTTTATCACTCACCTGGTGCAATATTATTACGTATATTACGTGTATTTACGTGCAATACGTTTAAGTACTTTCTATTCAGTCTGTATATTAATATTCTTCTCTACTGTTTTACTGCTTATATTTATGTATATTACTTGTTTCTATTGTATTATTGTATTATTCTTTTATTCACTTGTGAGCAAGGCTGCTGTAATCCTGTAATTTCCCCATCTTATATATATTATATAGAGCCTCATTTTTTACCCAACATTGATAACACTTGTGGGCACTTGGAACAATGTTGGAAATATAGATTCCATTGTTTGCCAGTTATTGAACAAGAAATTATCAAAGAAATTCAACGTTCTACTAAAATACTTCTGTGCAGTATAACACAGTTACAGTTACAGTGTTTGTTCTCTCTACCTCTAGCCATTTCCATGGAGGTGCAGGACAACAACAAAAAAACGCCCCGAAACTGCTTGGGGTTGGTTCAGAGGGTTAAACTTGGTGCAGTATCCCTGCTTCTGCTCAGCGCCAACTCTGAAATCTCTTTCGGACTACTAGTGAGTTTCTGAGGTAAAAAAAACAAAAAGGTCACTATAGGTCAGACTCGCATGGCTTAAGACTAAGCAGCCACAAGCTCTAAAACGCTCCAAATCCATGACAAGCTGACACTCTCGTAAGCCTATAGCAGCCATTAATCCATGTCGTGAAGTGCTGGAGTTAACAATGAACACCACTGTGCAGTAGATGTACTTCACAGCCACCATTCATGCCGTCCTGTTGGATCGGAAAAAATCCACGATTGAGAACCCCCGATAATATGGGGAAGATTTCACAGCACGGTGAACACCGCGTGATTCAGCCCGAGGCGGAAAATCTCACAAGATTGAAGCATATGGTGAAGTGTGAGAGCTGTAGTCATTAAAATGCCCCAAGGTATGTCACATTTTGCTGCGTCATCATGCATCAAAATGTCTCAAGGGGTGCGGGTGAAAACTGCACCTCATCAAGAAGTGTTTCCCTCAATGGGCTGTGTTCTAGACAGCGCTTGACAGCAATTCACCCGGCGTGTATCCATCACAGCACTGCCAGACGGAATCCATCTCCACAAGTCCTTTGGTCTCTCACTGAGTCATAAAAAACTTTGGTTTCATGGAGACGCCGGAGAAATGATCCGTGTGGCCTGAGATGTTTAAGCTTTCGGGTTCTCTCCCCTGCTCTACAAGAAACAACGTCAATAAATACCGGGCCCACCGAGATACGTGTCGGCTTCTGAGGCGGAAGTTAAAAGCGTTGGTTTTGGCGGTCCCTGTGGACAAAAGCGGTAGCGTTTCCACGCACCAGTTCCTCGCAGTAACTTTAGGGACCTTATTTTGTAGGTAAATGACTGTGTGCAGGGTGAAAGCAGTCACAAGCGGTGACTTACTCGCAGAGAGCGGTGCATGTTGTTCTTTCAGGGATATTGCTTTGGTTGTGCAGGTCAGCTCCCATCAGCATCGTTTTCTAGAAGCGGCCGGCAGCTGTTTTAAGCAACAACAACAAAAAAGCACTACCTGTCCAGACAGACAACGATGGCAACTAGCTGGTGTGTACTGCGAAAACATTTAGCAGCTGAAGAGACGGATATTTCCCCCAGGAGTTGTCGGAAAAAAAAACGAAAAAGGAGCTAAAAGTAGAGTGAGTGGACTTAACATTCGACTCCAAATGAATGCTAACGCTGCTTCCTGTCTGCTGGATGTGATGTGATGTGAGCAGGCATCTGTTTGCAAAACGGTTTCGCCACGACGCCTTTCCGAAGCGATAATATGCCTTGTGTTGCATTTACAGCTTATTCCCAAACAAAATCAATGAATACCTCTTCAACAATGCTACAGATTCATGTAACATATGTCACTTTCCTCACAGATTCAGTCAGTACAATGGGGACCCAGCACGGCACCATATTTTGCAAACCAAGATTCTGAAAGATGGCCGCCTTAAGCTGCTGAAGGTATCATGAGTGTTTTTCCACAAAGTGTAGTCTTTGGCTTCAGCTCAATGTCAACGGTGCACACAACAGAATTTCAAGCTTGGCGATTGGATCTTATCTCAACTAAAAGCGCTGCTCACAATTCTATCTACACATCCCTGTGCCTTTTTTTTTTTTGGACGACCCAGCCATTCACGAACATAGTAGCTCATCTTTTGCACCGATGATTCAACCGGGACAGATTCAAGCCAACTGGAAGTGCTCCAACTAGTCGCAGACAACAATTGCTGAAATGAACAACGCTTTTGCTTCCGGTATCCTAAATAGTTGAAATAGCTTCCATGCTCAATATGCTGTTCGCAAATGTATACTAGCTGGCATGAGAGGTTGTCTATCGGTCACTGTCTGGTCACCTTGGCTGTGACAAATATTAAGGAAGTATAGGTGTGTATAGGTGTGTCAGCCGCCTGGAAGACACAATACAAAATGCCACAGGAATAGACTGCAATCCTGGCCAGCAGTGATCAACACTGATAAATATTAATAAACACAATTATGCTCGGAGAAAAATAGAGACGAAGTGAGCGAGAGAGAGAGAGAGAGAGAGAGAGAGAGAGAGAGAGAGAACAAAAGAGTCTTCTTGCACTATGTTATTGCAGCCAATTGTCCCACTGACATCCACCTTGTGGTGCTGCAGACAATGCAGAAACAACACACACACACACACACTTCTTATTATCAGCCCATTTTCCTCTGTTGTTTCCTCCCCCTCCTCTTCTTTGGAGGCCAGGATAAGGTGGACACACACACACACACACTCACACACAAATGAGCACTCGGTGAAGTATACAGAGAGACCCAGAAAGAGGGAGATAAAGTGAGTCCTAAACACACACACGCGCAAACACACACAGAGGATAGTATCTCCTTCTCTCTGTCTGAATCGGCCTCATTAGTCATGCCGAGGCCGTAGCGTTGCCGGGTCGGCCCGCTCACAGAGCTGTGGAGCTGGACGGCAGCCCGCAGCCGGCGAAGGTCACCCACCACTCAGTTTAACTCCCAGGAGGCCGATGGCGGGCCTCTTCCTGATAATGAGTGGAACATAAAGACGCACAGGGAGCGAGAGCCTGCACCCATGACGGCGGGAGAAGCGGCTCACCCGCAGCCGAGAGGAGGACTCGGGAGGACGCATGGAGACGCAGACCCCGCTGTGGCCGGAGTAATCTGAGGGTGAGATCTACCGAGAACATAATGTGCAACAGAAGTTTCGCTAAAAAATAGAAAGGACAAAATATGATATATTATACATCTAAGTTCAGCATCTAGGTCTGACATTCGGACTAATATTAATGTTCACATTGTTTTGTATGTGCAGACTCTTACTGTACTGGCTGGACTACAGTTAAGGCCTTTGTACACCTCAGAAAAAAAAACATGGTAAAAATATCTTAGATCCTAGATCGTAGGTCCTAGATAGCAATTTTTTTGAATAAATTCTATAAATAAAGTTTTTGAGAACTCTGACGAAGAAACACCCAGAGCGTAGTTCATTAGGCTCTTCGAGTGTCACCATTGTACAATCTGACATGCCTCCAACGGATATTTTGACATCAATTGACGTCGTGGCGGAGATGTTATTAGACGTCGTGCACAGTGTGACATGAGCTGCACTGTCGTCGAAAGGGTTCTTTGTTCAGTGCAATGTTTTGTTTTGCTTTTTCCCCTGCTACCTTAACAAGTACATTTAATATTAAAAAGATAAACCAATAAGTCAGCTTCAGAGGGGGGCAGAGGCGTATTTGGCCACCTGACGACAAAGAGCATCAACAATTAGCATAGAATCTGTCAACGAGATACGATTTCCAAACTGACCGACAGCAGGTGGACACCTGTCCAAACAATTGTCATGATTAGCGAGTCAATTATTGAGTTATGGCCCCAAAAAACTTGTTGCGTACTTAAGTCCAAGTTTGTGCCAAATTAAAACAAATTCCTTGACCTTTGACCACCAAATGACGGACGGACGACAAATAATGCCGACGCGTCCACGACGGCCTTGATCGCAGAAGGAGTTTAGTGCGGCGAGGTGGTTGTCATAATTATTTTTATTTTTTTAATAGAGGTGCCGACAGATGTGTTTTCACATTGACGAGGGGAGTCTGATTTTATTTTCAAGTTGTTTGTTCATCCAGCTAAACTTACCGAGATGAACACCAGGCTGTTGCTGGGTTTTCACTGTCCACTCTACACCCGAGGCCCGAAGTTAGAAGGAGGCGCTCATTCATATCGCTTATATCACTGGAAGAAAGGAAGTCAGGCTGATCCCAACATATGCATGACTTATACATACAGTATGACTCGGGTTCTTATGTTTAATGGCCACAACTTAGGCTGGATGCCTTACAGCTCATGAAGGAAGGAGGGCTTTCCTGCTGACAGTGGGGCCATTGTCCACATGCCTGCCCACATCTCTGTCCGTGTCTCTTGCATTATCCCGTTGCTCGTCTATATTTCCCCTCAATCACAGCGTCTCTATCCATTTTCTCCTCACACAATGCAAATGCAGACTAAAATGTCCCACTTGCTGGCCATGGAGGTAGGTTTCATGGGAGTTCCAGTCTGTGGGTTCAAAATATACTTAAACAGCAGGGCTGAATCTCAAATTAAATCACCGGTGACATTGTAGAGACCCTTATGGACTGAACAAATGACTTTCCCCCCAATATGAGAATTATACTACCTGAGCCCTCGGAGAGAGATTGCTATTAGACTTGGACTGATCTCAAGTCAATTTGAGATGGGGTGTGGAACTGTGACCATAAAGCCCCTCCTTTTAGTAGCTATAAACCTGATGCGAGTAGTCGATGATAACCCGCAGCCTGAGGGAAGTGAAAGTTCTATAATCATTTGAAAGAAAGGTGAAAACTCTGACATCCTTTGGCAATACTAAAAAGCTTACATTAATCTTCAAAGAGCACGTTTCTTACAAAGGTTTTCCTCAAGTGAAGTGAAGTTGACTTGAGTGTTGACTGAGTCGACCCGACCTCGTCTCTCACAGCGGCCCACAGCGTGAAAGTTTCCACGTGACACTGGCGCAGAGGCAGAGGCCCCGTCAACACTCTCGTCAGGAGAAAAAAAAACGCTGAACAGGCCCGTGTGCGACGAGATGATGAATCCATCACGGCGGCGTCCCAGAGCGAGCTCGGCTGACACGACCTTGATCGATCGGCAGGCGGAACGACAGATGGCCATAAAGGACGATCATGTAACTGTACGGCCATTAGCATAATCGCATGCAGATACAGTACACTTTATACTACAAGGCCACATGGCGCTCGCACTGCACCGGTGGGCCTGCGACCGAGGTGTTATTGTCTTGTAAGCGGGGCATTTCATTAGAAGATACAGCACGCAAAGAACTTCCTGGATGTGATTCCGTTACTTAAAAAATAAATACATGTCACCGCCAGCTGAATACAGAGAGTGACTTTCTTTCTTCATTTAACAAGAAAAACATGGCTGACATAAACGTGGCCAAGTCCTAGCTTCAAAATAATAATGTTCACTCAAAATCACTTTCGTCAATATGTTGTATTTCACAAGTTCACGAACCAGATCCTGTAAAAAAAAAAAGAGTGACAGTCGACTGTCAAGAAGAAGTCAGTGAA
The DNA here is from genome assembly GCA_038501785.1 of Myoxocephalus aenaeus. Classification (NCBI taxonomy): domain Eukaryota; kingdom Metazoa; phylum Chordata; class Actinopteri; order Perciformes; family Cottidae; genus Myoxocephalus; species Myoxocephalus aenaeus. Next base: position 7,095,844 of record JBAMJR010000040.1, read on the forward strand.
TCTCCGACTGAACTGCAGGTCATTTACACGGAGCAGAGAGGAGAGGACCAGAGAATTGGTCAAATGGAATTTCTTTTCAAATATTGGTAACCCTAGCGGGCCCTTGGAAAAATGTTGCACACGTTTCAATTTGTTTCCAATTTTTGTAAAATAAAATACTAATGAAATTCAACTTTTCATTATTCTTGGCTATCACTGTGTTACACTGCACAAAAGACATTTTGTGGGCTCCCTCCCTCTCTTCTTTTAGCCGTGATTGCTGTTTCCGTCGAGGTGCAGGACTTATATTTATAGGAGTAAAAAAACACCCTGAAACTGCTTGGGGTTCACAGGGTTAATGGAATAGCCACAGGTTTGATCCCTACAGCTGCCGTGTGAGCAGTCGAAGCACAAAAAATGAACCTGCTGGCTCATTCTAACTCCCACAAGGCCTTGCCATAATTGGACGTTGGCAGTAGTGTCGGACACATTGTGTTGTACTGACAAAACGGATAAAAGGACAGAAAAACTAGTAAAACTAGCAAAACTGAGAATAAAGAGAGAAGACTGGTTCAAACTTAGGCTCAAAGAGGCAAAAAAATAAAAACTGCCTGTAATTCTGCCTGTCTGTGTTGTCCTTAATACTACTTTGAGTCCATCAACACCTATCAACTCAGAGTCTGCGGGCTCTGCGAGGCTGCACCGAGGCACAGCGGTGCTTTGTTTTGTTCCTCTCTGCTCTCAACCCGGTGATCTGTCTGACGTCGCACCCTTCCTCACATCGCACACTTCTCCTTTCCCTTTCTTCTTCAGCGCCCCCGTCCCCTCCCCTCTCTTACCAGCATCGTCTGTTCCCCACCACATTGTATTTTCAGATCACACCCCGGCACTGGCTTTACACACTAAGTCACTCTGCACCTCATCACTCAGTGGAAAGTCAAGGAGAGGGCAGAGAGAGATGGTGCAACAGCGAAGGTTTGAGAAAGAGAGAGAGAGATGGAAGAAGACGGAGAGGGGCAAAAGGAGCGAGAATGTAAAAACGACGGGGGTTAAAGGTTAAAAATGAAAAGGCAAAGAGAAGAGGTCAGGGAAAGGAGTTGAGGGGAGGGACACCGAGAGAAGCAAAGCAAGTGAAAGGCAGATAAAAGAAGGAGCGGAGGGAGAATGGGGTTAGCAAAATGAAAGAAATATTTATGCGAAGGATGGGGCTCGAGTGAAAGAGAAAGAGAAGGAAGCACAGCAGAGAAAAGAGAGAGAGAGAGAAAGAGAGAGAGTAGTCCAGAGATTTATGGCAGGTTGTTATGGAGCACCGACTGAATAACAGAAGGTGAGACCAGGTGAATTATTCATGAGGATACAGGGCCGTGTGTGTGTGTGTGTGTGTGTGTGTGACATGTGGGTAACACACACACACACACACACACACACACACACACACACACACACACACACACACACACACAATATGTCTCTCAAGCACCCTTAGGCCAGCTCATCTATGAAAGAACGGAAAGACAAGCCACCCACAACCTGTGGACAGTCTGAATTATTCCTGGGAGACAGCCGCCCTCGCCCTCAGGCTGAGTAGTCTCACTTAGCTGTGGATACATTTTGACCAAATTATATTCAAGGATGATGGAATAAATTCATGTTCATTCCCTCTTGTTTTCACATCCGCCAGTGGTAAGAGATTCCCACCTTTGCCGGTCGACGTGTTTAGCTCCTTTAGTTCTCCGTCAGGTAAGGTCACATGAGCTCACGTCATCAGACATTGTGCAGGAGAGTTTCTAAGCTTTTCTAAGCCTGGAGAAAATGTAGGCTACTGTATGGCAGGTAGACCCTATAATAATAATCTTCACAAATGAAACACTTGTATAAGTTTTGAGGCGTAAATGCAATCCCGTAAAAAAGCTTAACATGCGGCTATAAATGGTAAATGGACCTGTACTCGTATAGAGCTTTTCTAGTCTTCCAACCGCTCAAAGCACTTTCACACTACTTGTCATCATTCACCCATTCAGACCCATTCATACACTGATGGCCGTGGCTAAGGTGCCACCTGCCCATCAGGACTAACTCACATTCATGCACCGTAGGCACAACTATGGGAGCAATTTGGGGTTAAGTGTCTTGCCCAAGGACACACCGACATGGACTAGTGGAGCCGGGGAGCAAACCGCCCATCATCTGATTGAAGGAAGCCCCTGCTCTACAACTGAGCCACAGTCTGGTGTACTGTGATGTCACTTCACGTCCCCAGCACTGAGCTAAAGGTGGAGTAGTGCTTGGCGTGATGAGGTTTTGCAGACTCATTGAGCCATTTGTTAGCCAGCGCTTTTTGAAAGAAACATAAACGCTTTAAAATTCACGAGAGGGGTATTTACCTATTATATTTTGTAGAATAAAATCTCTTAAGTTTGTTTTAACCACAGACCGAAATCAAACCGAAAACCCATAAAAAAAAACATTGACTTGACATAAAAAAAAATGCTGACTCATTTCTGTTTTTTCTTTTCTTTACTCTCTCTCTTATGAAGATCGTGGTGAATTAGGGCTGCAACTAACGATTATTTTAATAATCGATTAATCGGTTGATTATTTTTTCGGTTAATCGATGAATCGGATAAAAAAAAATATATATCCAAAAAGCATTCATTTCCAACCCTTTATTCAAAAACAGAACTGATAGTGCAAACGTCTTCAGAAAGTGCTCCTTGAACATCCCTGAGCTGTTAATTAAAAAAATAAAATAAAAATGGACTAACACTAAAAACATACACATGTATGCTTTACATCTGCCAAATGTGAGCCCTTGTTACTGTAATTGATCTCCTTGGAGCAGAGGCTGCTTTAGCATACCCTGCTTTATCAATATGTATGAAACACTGGACAGAGGGAAGCTGTACTGCTACATATAGAGCGTCCTCTTCCTTAAACTCTTTCATTCTGGGTCTCTTATGACCACGACGTCACGTTGTTGGCTAAGCCAAACTACGTGATTTGATTCATTCTACTTTGAGTAAAAAAATAAAAACCTGCAGCCAGATCGCCGGTTTAACGTTAGCGAGTGACTGGTGAACTGAACCAGACCGGGGAGTTACGGCATGTTTCATCACGTTACGTTTTTTACAAGCAAGACTGAACTGTAACGGAACATAAAGTAACTTTAACGACAATACACAACACAAACACGTTAGCTAACGTGATAGCAAGCTGACTAGCTTCCATTAAAAACAAGTTTGAGGGAAATGAAGACGCTTCTTAACGCATCTTAACGCTGATTGGCCAAGACTCGACACATCAAAGATGTTCTATTTTTGAGAAGATCACGACCTCAGCTTTTTCCTCATCTCACTCCTATCTCAGAAACGCCGCCAGGCCAGTTGCTCTGCTCCACTCTTTTTTTTTTCTCTCCGCGATGTATTGACTGCCGTAATAATCGCGCGACACAACGAATCATTGATGAAATTTGTTGCCAACACTTTTGATAATCGATTTTTATCGATTCGTTGTTGCAGCCCTATGGTGAATATACTGTTTTATTATCTCAATGGGCTGTAATTCTGGATTAGGCTAAAATGACTAAATGTGCAATCATACCTTTATTTTGATAGTTTTGGCCCCACCAGAATGGAAAATATGACTCGTACAGGTTAACCAGAGAAACTTAAGTGCATGCAGAAGCAGCTTGAAGTTCTGGTGACCTGCCATCCAGCCAGGGTGGAGAGTTTGACTTTGGCGATGTATGTATGGAGTCAAAATGTGTTCAATATCCGGATCTTTCAGTTAAACATTAGGCTAATGTTGGTGTTCACCCAAAAAATTGCCTTGCAGTGTTTTTCCCGTATAGTTCAGCTTCATTTCCCAGCCGCACCCGTGCAAATATTTGAAGCCAAACAACAGCATATTTTTGTAGAGAGAAAAATGTGCAAATGCTCCAGAGCTGGGCCCTATTTTTCGTACCTGGCTAAACAAAGTCAAGCAAATGTCCTAATCTCCATCTTAAATTAGCGAGATGATTGACATCAGGCTATCTGGGTTTCTTCACGGCTGATCCGCGCTGAAACGGTCTCGTTAATTCTAGCCAGACGTCAATCCTCTGGATAAATGCGCGTGTCCGTTCCTCTTCAGAAGGGATAATAATCGAGCACTGACACCACGATCTTCTAACAGTACAATAGCAAATAAACTCAGAGGAACCTCTTTTTATTTCTCCGATGAGAAGCAGGAGATGATCATGAAGACATATGAGGAAGTCAATACCTTAATCATTCACAGCAAACGCGTTGTGAATATTCCAACGTTTTTGTAACATTGTTGCCGTGAACGCAGCTTAACTCCGCCCCCGCTGCGAGACATAAACGCCGCAAATATATCAGACAAGTTAAATGTGTCAGTGTTGGGAAAATGTATCTGCAAATTTTAAGTGCTTCATCACCCAGATCAATCAGATTATATTTACGAATAAATATATACTTATGAGGATATATGTACTGTATGCGCATATGTATATACATGTATGTGTATATTTCTATATAACTAGGAGTTTGAATATGTGTATGGGCGGATCAGTATATATGTATTATTCATAATCAGAAATTCAATCAATTGAAGCAGTGAAAAGAAATTGTGTGTGATTCTCTGTATTCTCATCATGAGTCCACCTTAATCATGTTCTACAATAATGATATGTATGGTGTACTAATAACACTGTCATATAATTATGAGTGCTTTCAACACATCCACAAGTTTCTTAAGCGCTAAATAAACTTAAGAACAGCGCGGCATGCAGCGGGTGAGAGTCTCTGTCTGTGAGACGGGCGATCGGCTGCGCCGTGTGGTGATCAGTGTCCGCGGCTCGAGAAGCTCTCGTAAATAAATGATTCCTTGAAGGCAGAATCTATAGCGCCGCGTACAGGAAGTCATCCTGATGTGAGGACGGATCTTGGCGATCTCAAAGAACTCTCTCCCTATAAAACTAATATAACTAATATCGCTCCTTCATCAATGAGGAAGTGAGCTGCCTTTTTTGTCCGGTGGGAGTGGCCAGCTTATCCAGTGAATTTCAGTAAACCTGCCCGGGAGCAGGTTTACATTTTTGGCTGTGTTGCTATGGTGATTTATCTAAGCTTGCTTCGAGAAACTGAATAAGCCTGACCTACGTCATCTTATCCTGACAATTAGCCCGCTAACTCAGTAAGCCAGGTACGAAAAATAGGGCCCTGGACAGTAACTCTCTAAACCTGCTTAATATGAAAACAACCTACTAAAATGCTTTTGGCAAGGACAAGACGATCTATCCCATCCAACCTCCAACTAGAAACTGCACTTGAAGTGAAGGGATGTGAACTATTCTGTTTGTGTTTTTCAATTAGAAACCAACACATGCACACACACAACCACGAGCCAAAACAAGCAGGAACAACATAATTTTCATGACTGACGATGATCACAAACACACTTCTGGGAGCTACTGCCTCAAACACTCACCGAGTTGATGCAGGCCAGCTCCTTGTTGAGCAGCCAGGGCAGGGAGAGCTTCCCCTCTCCTCTGTAGCACGACTGAATCCTCTCTTTAATCTTCTCCTTTATCCGTCTCATTGTGAACAGACACAAAGCCGACTCCTTGGGCGGCTTGGCTCTGTTCTTCTGACCCTGGGCGAATACAGTAAACAGAACCTCCTCATGCTCTTGAATACCAAGCGAACGCGCCAAACGGGCCCCTGGCCGGGCCAAATAAGCATCCTGAACCATGCGGTACTCCACTCCATCCTTGGTGCAGCCGATGGGGAACTCGACATAGGAGTAGAACTTTGGATCGTCGACGCATAGGCGCACGATTTTAGACGTGAAGAACTGTTCGCTGCTCGCATCCGGCGAGGTCAGCTGGGTGTCGAGCTGTAGGGTGAGATAATACACAAACTGCTCGCTGTTGAAGCCGTAGATGTAGTAGATGTCGAACGCCGGGAACTTTGAGAGCGTGTCGGAGGGAATCTTCAGCTGCGAGGAGACAAACTCATCCTGGTAGACGAAGCTGAACATGTCAGCGTTCTCCTCGTTGGACATCAACTTGCGACTGGACAGCGTTGGGAAGTACTCCGATTTACCGTCGATTGGGGTGCCAACAAAAAGCTTCCCGCCTCCGCCAAAAAGATCCGGGGAGATCACGACACCTGACATGGTGCCTGCCTCGGCAACGCTGGATAGATAATGCTCTTTACGGTGGTGGGGCTCGCCCAGCTTGAACAAATCTTCCAGACGCAGGAACTGGCAAATTCCCTGGGAAGTACTCCCACAGGCAATCAAGCGGTTGTGGGCAGCATCAAGTAGCAGGAGCTTATTGACATTAGCGGTCTGCACCAGCTCGTGGGGGCAGGACTGGACACCGGGCGGAGGGTAACAGCGAGGGTTGTCTGTGACCGGGCCAGTAACGTGGCTCCGCAGCTTGGTCAGGTTGCTCGACAGCTTGTAGATCCAGTTGACGGCGCCCAGGTAGACCTCGCCCGTTTTGTTGTGAACCACCAAATGTGTGAGGCCCCCTTCCGGTGGGAGGAAGGAGAAGAGGGAGGAGGGAGGAGTGGATGTGGAGGTGGAGGTGGAGGTAGAGGTGGAGGACATGGACAGGAAGAGGAGGAGGAGGATGGGGGGGATGAGAAGAGGTGGGTTGAGGTGGGAGGACATGGCAGTGAGGGGAGGCGGGAGCGAGTGGGTGTCGCTGTGTATTTCTGAGCGCGTATTCCTCTGCAGGGTCAGTCAGTGCCTTTTAGGACTGCAGGTACGATGAGACGAAAGAAGAGTTTCCAAGCAGATCGTCTTCTTCTGTCTGTGTTTTCCTCCTTGCTCCGCTGTTGTTTTTATAACCTCAACCCTTGATCCTCAGCCTCGTCCGCCACCAGCCCTGAGAAAGAGAAACAAAGCAAGATCTTAGCAAACAACGACATCAATACATTCATGGGCTTGTGTTTTGCACATCCAGAGGTAGACAAAAAGGATTAATTTGTTTGTATCGAAATGACAAGACACTAAATATTCGCCCACAGACTTTAACTCCGAGGCCTCGATGCCAAAGTCCCAAAAAAAAAAAAAAAACTATCGGCTTTATTTTATTGACTTCTCTACTCTTGGCTCACACCACTCGGTGGAGTGCATCTTTTAAAAGAAGACAGGGCCGAACATTGCTCCTCTGCGTATTGATTGTCTGGAGGTATTAAAGGATCCAGCAGACAAAGTGTGCATGTGCACACAATAATACATTTAATACACACACACACACACACACACACACACACACACACAAACGCAACCTATGACATGTATGCCTTTAAGAAAACCTCCAAAATATTCTTTTAGAGAACATTTGCATCCAACACACATAGAAAATACCTACACACAGAAACAAAATCACACGGGGGGATGAGCCACTCATGTGTAGCATCGTGATAGCAGGTAAACATCCATAAATTATTACAAGAGCTGCAGGAAGAATCCTACAGTATATTTGCCAAAGAGTAGATAAAAACAAGCACACTGCTTCTAGTGTGAGAGAGAGAGAGAACTGGTCCAACACGATAAAGAGAAGAGGAAGAGAGAAACAATTTGGCTTCATACCAGTTCAATATAAAGGCAGGGGAGATGGTGGCATAGATTGCTAGAAGTGAAAACTACAGGAAGAAAAAGTGAGGGAAAAAGGAAGGGAGATGGACCTTCCATCCATCCAATCACAATATCCGCTCTCCCGGGTTCAGAGTCACTCGAGAAGCAGGGGCCTATCTCTGAATGCACTGGGGGAAAGGTAAAGCCTTGTGAGTTCTAGGGCAAAAGCAACATGGCGGGCTCCACATGCCCAATCATCGGAACCATTGTTGCCATTATTACCATCACAGTGTGATGGGGCGCGATGGGTGTTGTTGAAAGTTTGAACTTGGTTGAGAGAAGGACATCCTGGCTGAAAAGCACAGGAATTGTTCGAGACACATTTTGGACAAAAGAAAATTGTCTCTAACGATTCCAGTGCTCGACAGCTAAAGGTAGAGTTGGATTCCTTCTCACGGCCAATCCCCACTGAAGGCGTTTCTTGACGTCCGTCACTCAGACAGCACACACGTCGCACCAATATCCTACGTGTGTTGTGGACTTATTTACCGTATCTACGTTGATTGATCAAGGCACCCAGTCTATCAGCCCTCCTGTGACACTACGGGCAGATTCAGGGAAAATAAAATCAATGAATCAACGCCGACAAACATTGTTGATTTCTACCCATAGAATCAAAACTACTTCCCTTCAGTAACTGTCTGCTGTCGCAGGCAAGCAACCGTCCACTCAGCTCCCCAGGAGCTGCTGCTGACAGACGGGCAGAGAGACGCTTACCGAAGACAAAGCCAGTGTGGATCGGATGACAGAGGGTTCACGTCTCGCTCCCAGTGGGGGGACTCACCGTTCCTGAAACCCCAGGAAACTCTTGACATGTCTTCTGACCAGCACATACTGATCACTCCGTAAGCTTTTTCCTTGAATCTTGCTCTAACTGGCACTCGTCGTACCAATCATCCCCGGGCCACACAAAGGGGAAGCACACCTTGCATTCTCGGCGTGTGCACCTGGTAAGTCATCTTCATTGGAAAGAACAGGCACCGTCTTCAGACAAGGGTAATCAGGTCTCACAATGCATCCCTGGGGTCAACCATAAGAGGAAGCCTATCAGGATGTTAACGGTAATAGTAAATGGTGAATGGACTTGAACTTGTATAGCGCTTTTTTTAGACCTACGGCCACTCAAAGCACTTTCACACTACCTGTCGTTCACCCATTTGCACCCAAATACACTCAATGCGGGGGGCTACAATGCAAGGTGCCCACCTGCCCATCACAACTGTCTCACCATTCATACCCATTCAAACAGCCTACGGGAGCAATGTTAGTGTCATGCCCATCGACATGGACTAGCAGAGCCGGGGATCGTACTGCCGACACTCTGATTGAATCAACAAACTATTAAAGAGGCTTCCATCATCTGCATTTGCTTTGAACCAACCACGATGCCCCCACACAATGTCCAACTTTCTTTTCATTAGCTTATTGGCTTATGCTCGGCTAAATAAAGAGCACAAGGCAAAGGCTTGTTTCATAATGGAGTTTGGTCAGCAAGCTATTCTCGTCTCGTCTGTTTCTCATTGCTCCCTTTCATTACATTCCTCTCTCTCTCTCTCTCTCTCTCTCTCTCTCTCTCTCTCTCTCTCTCTCTCTCTCAGACACTTCACTTCTTGTCAATAGTGTCTTTCATCTCCAGTCCAGCCATGATTACAGTGGCCCAGATGACGATGCTGTTGCCTGTCCCATCAGGACAATACAGCTACTGTTGGCATCTTTGACACACACACACACGCACAAAATGTGAACACACAACGCACGCATACAGTACATTGATATTAAACAGACCTGCCCACACACACGTGCGCACTAAACCCATCAACACAAGAATGTGCACACTTGAATAGACGAGGAAATTCAACTCGCTATACTAAATAACATGTTAAGATTTTTTCATCTCACCTTCTCTGATGTATTTTACAGATTCTATAAATAAGTCGAAATCACTCAGCACACACAGACTCAGTAGCCATGAAGTGTTGGTAGCCAGTGGAGCTCAGCTGTTTGACTAAACTGGGACAAATAGATGAGAGGAAAAAGAAAGTGAAAAACAAGTTTCTGATTTAAAAGTTTTGCTTTAATGTCTGAATTAGATCAAAAGAAAGAAAAAAATCAATTTGAGTTACTGGATGAAGAAAATTGTTTAGAAAAATGACTGAGGAAACAGGAAATGAAAAGATGGGACAGAATACTCTCATGGGGTACAAACTTTGGCGCACGCAATCCTAATCATATAATTGTGTGGTCATCAAATTGTGTGTGTGCGTCTTTACCGAGAAAACCTTGAATTACTGTGTGTGTGTGTGTGTGTGTGTGTGTGTGTGTGTGTGTGTGTGTGTGTGTGTGTGGGTCAGGGCCATCCTGAAGCCCACCTGCCACATCAGATGAAGCTGTAGAGGCGTTCAGGTCTGTCCCGCGCTGATTTATTGCTGTTGGCACATCGATTGCACACACAGCCGCAGACCTTGGCCAAACACTTAGGCAAATTTATACACACCGCTTCTTTAGCATGGAGCTCACATCCGTGCCCGAGTCTGTGCCTGTGTGTGTGAATGTGTGTGTGCATCCTGCATCTATTCCATCTTATTTACTACCACCAGACGCACAGACACACGTCCAAACGCAACGGGCCCGTCCATAAACTGTGTGTACACAAAGCATATATCACCACAGGGAAAGTATAAATGTTTACATTCATACGCTTTTCCTTTCATAAGCAAAAAAAATTCGCGATAAACGGCAGCTGAGAGAGCAAATACTGGGGACATGAGCTGGAAATTAGCCACTTGGTACCTTCGCCTGCCTTTAAGACCTTGTTGATAAAAGTGAGTGAACCCAGCCGTTTGGTTTCCTACAAATAATCAGCAGCCATGTTGTGAACCACTGATGACTCTGAACCTTGAGCTTTAGTTTATAACATTATACTGTGTTTAAAAAGTGGACATAGTTAATGTGACGTCACCCATTGGTAAGTGGACTGCAGTTTTTGACCCTCGCCATCTTGGTTTTTAGCAACCAGTAGTGACACAAGAGGGTGGTGCTAAGTACAACCAAATGCTGAATAAGACATTTTTAATTAGACCAAACATTTTACAATGAACTTTCATGAACTGAAAACTGTGAACTCCCAGACCACTGTGTTAGGGACCTGTCAATCACAAGGTAGCCGCACCCTAAATATTCCCGTATTGTCTAATTCTACTCTAAATGGACCTATATCTACTAAATGAGCACCATGCTGTGTTGAAGAAGACTTGAAACTAGAGAATGAGACCATAAACTGGTGTTTATGACTTCTTTCTGCGACCAGAGGAGTCACTCCCCCCCTGCTGGCCATGAGAAATAATGCAGGTTAAAGGCACTTGCACAGTCAGTTAACAACTCCATGCATGTGGAAAAATCATCGGATTTAAAAATGATTGTGTACTGGCTCTTCTTCAGCCTTGAGCTGAGTTCCCAGGACTGAGGCTGCATCCAAACCAACAGTGAGGGCCTCTCACACTGCTGATCATGTGAGTCCTTATAAGCTCTACACATGATCAGCAGTGTGAGCTGTGTTGACTGCGAGGTTGGTGGGGGGGCTTTAAGCAAAGCGGCAGAAGAAAAGCAAAAGTTTTTGATCTATATTGGCGCCATGCTGCTGTTGTTCTGTGAGTGGGTCCCTGTTATCACAAGAATGCACGCGCACTGCGACACAATACACCATCCTGCAAGGTGTTTCACATTGTTCTAGTGATCTACAGATTTGCTGCAATGGACCAACCAAGGCAGAGCAGAGGAAGACTGCCGGCAAGTAAACGCAAACAAAACTGGATTTGAATTCCTTTTCTTTTCTTTTTTGCAGATGCTTCGACGCAGCAAAAAAACAGACTTCCGAAAGTGTGCATGCAGAATTTGATCCGATCAATTCACATTTTAAGTCCAGGCGTCTTGCACCAGATGGTGGCAAAGTTAAAGTCACGGAGCAGGTCGGATGAGGACAGTGGAGGAGGAGGATATGAGAACGGGGACAGGAGGCGGACACACACTTGAGCGTGAGGAGATTTCTATTTGGAATCCATTTTCCAAAAGGCGTGATATTGACAAGTGTTAATACTGCAGACAGTAGTCGGCTCACAGCCTCCTCGCCTGGCTTTTTAACAGATAGACGGAGATAAGACAAGACAAGGAGGACGGGGGAGGATCTTGAAATTGAAAGAAAAAAAAATAACTGAAAGGAAACACAGACAGTATACAAACTGACAGAAATATCCGGTTTAAAGAAAGACTTTGAATCGAGCATTTGTCTCTATGCACCTGTTAACTTTCCTAATACTTTGGGAGATTTTGTGTGGTTAAACACCCTTTTGATGTCATCAACTCTGAGCAACATGACAAGGGGAACACTTCGGAAAGAGACCAAACAACTTGCTAAGATGGACGCCGTTCGCTCATTTGAAATGCAGGTTAATGATAATGAGTGGTGGACGCACATGCAGTCAGATGACCTGTGCGAGTAGGCCGGCGGTAACGGGGGGGAAGCAGCGGCTAGACGGAATTAGCAAGCGAGCTAACTAGCCAGCAGTCCGCTAGTTAGCCTGCTAGCTAATTCCACCATACTTTATTGCTACAGCTGAACCCAGTTGTCACTCGCACTGCAAAACCTCAACTCAGTGAGTCTGTGACTTGCCGCGAGTCGGTTTAGTTCAAGTTAGCGCGCCATGGCAACGGTACACAGCTCTCATCACTCGGTACACAGCTCTCATCACTCTGCGACAATGATTTGAATGGTGAAGTCCCTTCTTGTCCAATTTGCTACATATTAAATTAGACTGCAGACTAATACACCAACAGACCGTTCATTTTAATTCCTTCCATATGAGGTGAGTCGCTCATTTTATACCCATGCCAGGTTTCAACTGGCACAGGATGATGTCTTTTAATTGCATTTTGTGGTGTTTTATCTTTTATGCAAAAATAATTGGACGACACCGATGACAATATACCACACTGTCTAAATTAATTGGACCCCTCGCCTCTACTTGCGTGTGAATCAAATGAAATAAAATCTGTGTGAGGAGGATGAAGGAATAAAGAGAATGTGCTTGGACTGTGTGTGTGTGTGTGTGTGTGTGTGTGTGTGTGTGTGTGTGTGTGTGCGTGTGTGTGCGCGTGTGTGTGTGTGTACGTGCGTGCGTGCGTGCGTGCGTGCGTGTGTGTGCTATGCAGTGGGGACACAGTGGTTAATTTACAGTCGCATTCCACAACCGACACAGAAACATCTGCATATGTGCACACTCACACACACACACAGGCTGCACAGTTAATGGCAGTCATTCAACATAAAACAATTCCTTGTGGTTGAACGCAGACTGACACAAACACACACACACACACACTTTTTTTCTCCCAATAATAATAATAATAATAATAATAATAATAATAGGTATTAGCAGGAAGAGGCAGACTACACAACGACTCCACTTCATTCGTTAAGACTATTTAAACACACATACACACACACACACACACACACACACACACATATTCGGGGAAACAGACGCATACAGTACATACATACATACATACATGCATGTAGGAACATGCAAATACTCGGGTGCATATATTAGTTCAACAAACAGCCGTGGACACACAAACCCACCCGGGCCCACGTCCATCTGCATGGAGACGCCCACGCGGACATACAAACAGATACATTAACGCGCATTAACTTTTTCCGACAGCCATCGCTCATTCAGACGGCGCAGTGCAAATCTGCGCTGAACAGAGCCGAGTGGCTGAGCCTTAATCGTTCTTAATCTGACTGAGTCTCCTCAACAGTACCCCCCCCCACCCCACCCCAAGCTCTCCAGAGTGGAGGGATTTGAGGATTTCTCAGATAAAGTAAAACCCTTAACAACTGCAGATACGCTTGTTTTTGGCACCCGTAATGGACGAATCGCATGAGGCTCTGTTTCATTTCCCCCTTTCATTTATTTCAATCTGCCTCCACTGTGTCTGGAATCGCCGCTCTCGCTGGGCCAGGCGCACTCCCATTACGGGACAGCACTTGCTATTCTTTTTACACGTGTAGGGTGGAGAGGGCGGCCAATAATTGCAGCCGTGTAGTGAGAGTTTTCCCAATTAAGCGGGAGAAGTGAGTCATGCCTCTCACTCCAAACACCTATTATAAGGCGGTAAGTGGCCGGAGCAAGTCGACACCTCGGAGACCTTAATCTTTAATTTTTTATAACTTATTTTTGCGAAATTGAATCTGCCCGAAAATAGCTTACATTTAGTCAAAAGAACTGCTGCCATTTCAGGAGAGCGCTTCACCAAAATGGTACAAAGTAACAAGCATGCTGAAGAGACGATATTTTTTGCTGTTGTTGTTTTTACAGTTGAGTTAAATATATTTGTATCATTCATCCTGTTTTGTACCTCTGCATCTCTATCGTGTCATACGCCAGGAGAGGCTAGAAGCCCTCCAATCTACTCGACCACAACAAAATATAATTCACACGGTATCAGAGTTGTTGAAAAGCCGATTGGTTTTGTTTTGGATTCTTTATCTGCAGAAATGTCAATGGCAACTTTAGTCCATCGAATGGTGAGTGTGCCATCACCTCTTTGACGCCACAAACACTTCGCTCCGTCAACTGGTACCTGATGTGTGTGTGTGTGTGTGTGTGTGTGTGTGTGTGCTCCTCAGAGTAAAAGGGCAGTGCAGCTATTCAAACTACTCTTACACTAGTAGAAACAAACAGTCTCCTTTATACAAATAGACATACAGTAATTGTCCAACGGGGTGAACGTCTGTCAACAGGTGCTGAGGGCTGGTAGGATTGTGTGAGAGGCAGAGAGACGGGAGGCGGAGAGATTTCAGACTGATTTCAGACAAAAATAAAAGAGAAATTACTCTGCAGTTGTATCATTCTCATGATACAACTGCAATGAAGTGTGTGTGCTACTGTATGTGTGTGTGTGTGTGTGTGTGTGTGTGTGTGTGTGTAGTCTCCAAAGAGGGGACCCTGCAGCTAAAGCCATTTAGAGGGGCTTTAAGTGCTTGAATAGGGCTTGAAACACAGTTCTTTATCAGGGAATTTGGCGTAGATAATCGAAGCTGGCTCCCATCCGCAGAAGAGCAATTTTGCAGTTTGCAAAAAAAAAGGGAGGGGGAGAGCAGCAAAGGATGGAGAGATAGAGAGAAAGAGAATATAAGAGCAGAAAACTCCGCATTGGAATCAGAATGTTTGTGTGTACGTCATATGCAAATAAAAAACGGTAGAGAAAGATTGACACAAGGACAAAAGAGGAGAGTTGCTACTGTTGCTGATAGATCTGTGCGGAGCCAGATGGGAAGCTGAGTGCACGCTGTAGTTTCATAACTGGAGGCGAGAGGAACATCAGCATCTATCTTGGTTGAGAGACTTTGTATACTCCAATACTGTTAAATTGTCATGGCGGTGCCGTAACGCCGCCTATGAACTGGGGCTGTTCGCACAAATATCCAGCCGCCATCGAGGAGGGCGGGGCCGTAAACGGTTCTGCGTAGGACCCAAGCGGCGCCGGGTCAAACATCAAGCCCTCTTTTAATTAAGAGTCGGATCTTGAACTCTTCGAGCCAAGGGCCAGATACATTTTTCAGGAAGGAAAATGCAAAGTTAGTCCGGCCCAGACGTGTTTTCAAGCGACCGTTTTGGAGACTTTAATTTCCTCCTGTAGGTGTCGGGTGATTGAGGGTGAGCAGAGTGTAACATGATGCAGCGCAGATCCAAAAGAAACTCAACGCTGCTACAATGAAGATTTAGAATAGAATAGATGTTTAATGTCCACCAGGGATTTGTCCTTGGCTCACCAAAGAAACTACGTGAAAAAATATCAGACAAGCAGTTTGTAAAACACAGAAAGAAACAAGGTCACATTACGCACTGAAGCAGTTCATGTCAACGTCTGTGGCCGACCGTTTTGCTTGCCATTGACAGAATGCGAGAGAGTTTATTCTTAAATCTACAGTTTATCTACAGTGTGCAGGCCGGAAGGTAGAAAGATCACAGACTTTAAACAAACCAAATGATGTGGATTGGGGACCAATCTACTACAGATTTTAGTTGATAATGTACTACACTATCTATATCAGTAAATTAGGATGAGTCTGACCTGTGTTTGCAAACACTTATTTAAGTGACATCTTTGTCCACAGGTGGCTTGCTTTGAGCTTACCGACTTCATAATGTACTGTTCAACTGAGCGAGCGAGTCCACTCTGCTGTCAGTGCAGCTCTGAACACAGTCAGCGCACTTCAATCATTTAAAGAGGTAATAAGAGGTTAAAATAACTGCGGAGGCTGCAGATGATCACGGTGAAAGCCTTTTGGCTCTTAAGTGTAACCACAACAGAGAAAAAGATTAACAGCGGCCATAAGCCAAATGCTGTAAAATGTTGGTAATCGTCTACTCCACCAGACACTCTGGCAGGTCACCAACCACCATTTGAAGGACCTTTATAGTTATACAAAAAATTATAAAGAAAATCACGCTGCTTGGTAAAATTGTAAAAGCAGTGGGCAGATGCATCTGCTGCGGTTTGCTGCAGACTGAAGAGGACGTTTTCATTTTGTGGAGCTATCCCGGTGGAATACAGTGTTATAATACAGTGTTGCAGAAATGAGTCCAAAACCCTGAAAAATGAGTTACGCGCTTCTGGTGTCCTCGTCTTGAAGTCAGTAGGGTCTCTCGTTGGATTCTTGGATAGCTTCCTGGAATAAAGTCTGTGGTTAACACAAAGCTTAAAAGGTCTACCTCTCTTGACTTTTGAAGCCTTCACAATTTTTTTTTTAAATGGTTGCGAACAAGTGACTGAATGAGACTTTACGCCCAAAAACTAGTCCAACTTTAGCGGGACCGCCTCTGTGACTGTCCAACACGTTCTCACGCCGGTGCTTCAAATGCAGCCGCTCGGAGAAGAGCGTGGTTAACGTTAACTTGACTGACTCGACTAAATATCAACTTCACTATTGGTTCCACATGGGACACGAACAGACAAAAGTCCTATGTTTTTTCCCACCTTCCGTGGACCGCGATCTTACACCCGCAACCTGTAAAACACAAAGAGGTATGTGCAGGTAGGTTTATGCGTCCATGTTCCCTCACTCTCGTTCATGGTGCTATTTATGCTTCTAATCCTCTCTTCAAAGCCTGTGTGTCTTGACTGCTGGATTTCGTTGGCTCGTCGTACTTTTTGACACACATACCACACAGGAGATAACGCAACTGCTCTTCCTGCTGCCTACGTTGCAGATGCCAAGCACACGGAGGAGGAATATCACACTTGATTAAACACTGCCACTTGAATCCGCCGCACACCTACGCAGACCTACACCTACACACACTCTCACTCTCTCACACACACACACACACACACACACACACACACACACACACACACACACACAGACATATGCATACCTTAGGGCGAAAAGGACGCATTCCAAACACACTCTCAGCCAAAGCTGCCTTCATCCGAGTGTGAGGCGGTGCGTGCTGCTGCTTGTGTGTGTGTGTGTGTGTGTGTGTGTGTGTGTGTGTGTGTGTGTGTGTGTGTGTGTGTGTCATCTATCCGTATGTCATCTCTCCTCTGATGTGACCTTTACACACAGATATTTTCTTCCCGCCCTGCCTGCAACACTGCTAACACAATTACACTGGGCTAATGAACAGAGGACCCTGATAAAGTGGTACACACACACACACACACACACACACACACACACGCACACGTTTCCTCCATGCATATCAATCTCCCTGTAAAGGCTACATTTGCATCTTTAATATAAAGGGAAGTGCTTATTAAAGTGCACACAGCCGTTCGGATCAGATGGAGGAAGAGCTCATCAGAATCCGGAGCGTTTAACCCCTCGCGCTCCTCCTCTCTTCTTGTTAAACCCAACCTTCCTTTCTCCTCACAGATGCGTCCACAAGGGCCAGAGCCATAAAACCGCTGTGCTCGTCAAAATGAATGCGGGGTGACGTCTTGAATAAACGCTTTTGTTTGCATGCGGAGCCGTCCAAAAACCCACAAAAAATAATCAATTTGCATTCAACAAAACGGAGAAGAGCAGCGCAGGCTTGTTGCTCTCCTCTTAATAAACGACTGAAACAATTTTAAATTGTTGTTCCGTCATCCATTAATCCACTAAAGCAGTAATTATGCCGCTTGTTAGTGGAGTGTTTTGGTAATCAGCGCTCGGCAGACAATGCGGTTATGGAGGCTTTGTGAGTAAATCTTCAGTGTGAAAGCGGTCACATTAACATGCTGAATATCAGCGGCAGCTTTTATTTTTTCGAGTATCAATACTGACATTTAGTGAGCGTGCGTGTGTGCGTCGGTTAAACCATACAAAACTTCCACGCCTGAACGGCTTTTTACAGCAGTTAGTTAATAACGATAATGCTGCAAGGAAGCATAGCTGACTGAGGAGCTCTTCACCTGAAATGATCCCACTGTGACGTTTTTGATTAGATTGCAGCACCGGTATGAATACTTTTGTTTCATTAGTGCTAGCACTAATATTTACTAAATGCTCTCGGAGGGCTTTTCCGCGGTAATATTCGGTGAGAGCCGAGGAAAGCTCTTTGAAACGGGTTGGGTCGCCGGGCTCTTGTGCAGGCGGAGGAACTAGTTTCACGTATGACGGCCAGGGAATTGACAGATTAAAACGCAAGATGCATTTATTTAACCAGCCAACTAAAAACCAACCTTTGCCTCTTGAATGAAGGCTAAAACATATGTCTCTCTGCTCTTGTATGATCAGTGTCCTTAGAGAACATGTCTAACCTACGCTCACTTCCTGTCGTAATATATTCTAATGAAGTGGCTGTCAGAGTAGTCTCTATAAACCCTGGGTGTCCCTGAGGGAGGAGGGGGAGATCCAGCATCTCTGAAACAGAAAAACTACACTATAATTGAATTCTCTTTAAACGTTTCCATTTAGAAAAATGTACGCTGTTTTTTCTCTTCACATGTCACTCCCAGCGCCACGATCTTCCCATTTACATTTTGGACGGATGCATAATTCGCTTCAGTCCTGTTTGACACTAAATCAACACCAGACCTCTTTTCCTTATGAGGTCCCTGGGACAAAATCCTCTCAAATGGGGGTCCGGAGCCTAACTTGTCTTTACACAGGAGGCCGCGATGAGAACATTGAAGAAACTCCGCTCTAATTCCTTTGCTAATCAAATCTGGTTCTAAATATCTGACATGAGGTTACGGTCACCGACATAGAGGAGGGGGTGATCTTAAGGCGTCGCATTGGCGTGATTGCGATTGGACGGGATGCTGGGTTGCAGAGTCTGGTTCTGATTATCACGTCTGTGAACTGACAGCATTCCAGCGCGCCTGCAGGGCCACGGCCTCACGGGAGGGGGAGGATTAACCACTGCGCACGTGTTCCTCTCATCCTATGGGGCTTTCATTTTGACGGAACAAAGGAGGAGCTGATGCTCGCGTGTAGATGATGGTTAACCCTACTTCTCAACGAGCCAGCCCTGAAGGCCCTGGTGCTGGCAACCATCAGCTCTGCAGAAGAGTCTTTGATTGCTGAGCTGAATCACTGCGAGCTCCAGGGCTGCTGCTGCTGCTGCTCTGCAGCTGAACATGACCTCTGACCTCCCAGTGGGCTAGTGAAAAGAACATTTCCCCAGCAGGAGTACTAAAGTATCACAATGGTGTTGTTGCAGTCTAATGGCGTGTAGGACGGCCCGGCGGCTAGTTTCTTTGTGGTCCAAAGCAAACGGACCAACCACAGGAGTTCATGATGGTATACGTGACTTTAGTATGACTTCAAAAGCTGAAGGCTACTGCTTTAACTTTTCATTTGTGTCTTGCTTTTGGCAACACTGTGGACAAAGGTGGTAGTGTTTCTGAGCACCAGCGTCCCAGTATAGGAAACCTCTCATTTTACGGCAGCAGGTTTCAGACTTCAGCTACGAGAAGCCCCGGTTCTGGTGCTCCCAGCAATATGGCCTGGGCCTCACGATGAAGTTTTTAGCTCCCAGCGGGGCCGAAGCTCTCCTCCTGGCTCAAGGTGGAGCCGCTGGTGCCGGGCGTGGAGCGCCACGCCTCCAACGCGAGCTCCGACTGCAGGTCGAGGGAAGCCACCCGCTGGAGTCTGAGCCAACAGAGTTTCTTTGTCTGCTTTCGAGGGGAGTCAAACCCAGTGGCCTTGGTGACAAGCGTCAAGAACAAGCGGCAATTCCGGTCCTGTTTCCGCCCCACAGAAGGAAGCAGCTCGACTGCTAAAATCTGCTGCTCAATATAAATATGTCAATATCTTTAAAACTATATAAGATAGCAACAAGCTCTTGATACTACTGGTGCAAAAACATTGATTAATTAACGTAATTATAGGCGTCATTTAATAAGGCAGTCTCGTTTGTTTCTAGTGCAGGTCAGTTTTTTAGGAGAATGACCGTGTATCAAGGGTTCAAATTCGTGGCTGGTGATGACAACGCATCATGAAGCTGACAAGGCAAGATTTCAAGCGGGACAGGTAGAGTGAAGCTGACACAGCGAAGCCATAAAACTACTGGGAGGAGACCAGTGTTCACCTTTGGTCCACGGTAATAAACCCATAATGACCTGCAAACACAGGAACTGATACTCTCTGTCTCTCACTGCTACTACCTCACACACACACACACACACACGCACACTAACACCTGAAAGAAACGCTTGTTTCCTCGTCCCATTAACTCTCCCAAACACACACTTGAATGGCTTCACTCCACAGCAGCATATGGACTTGGCCTTGTGCAGATGAATCGACACACATTACGATTCTGAACACAATCTCGTGCCTCTCTCGTTAACGCAACATCTTAACTCCGACCCTGCCGCCACGCTCTCTGGCGGCACACGTTCATCTCAGGCACGGGGACTTGAAGGCCTGTTGCACTTTCTGTAGCGCTGCTATAGATATTTGTGATTTGCTCTTGTTAACCTTAAAGCAATATTTCAGTGTGTTGCAGAGCGGTGGTGTATATTTTGGCAGGCACACGCCCACGGGGTCCATAAATAATCAGCTGCATATGTTAGCTGTCCTGGTTGAGAGTGGTGATGTATTGGAACTCGCCTTCCTCTTGCTTTTCTTTCAGCGTGGAAAATCATAATTCAAGTGGGTACAAAATAAAAAAGCTGAATTATAGGGTTTTGGCTGGCGTTATTGTTGCTTCTTGCCCCTCTTGAGAAATTACAATAATAACTCATCATAATGACACAAAGACAGGCAAAAAACAAATGACAGTAACATTATAATTGGAGAATATCAACAAATTATTTAACAAATACACAACATGAAATAAGTCTCTGAAACGAATGAAGAAAAAACTATAAATACTGCCAGAAAAATTTACCAAATTAAAAAAGTAGAATGCGGACCATCCCACTCAAACAAGAACAGCTTCTTAAATTTGTTTTCAAAAGAAATTTGAAGGTATAGATAAAAAATAAGGAAACAACGCAGTCCTTGACCGTACTAATCTTGACCGGTCGGTGCAGCTCACGCCGGAGAAGGAAAACACTGTTGCGCTGTGAAATATCAGTGTCGCTCATATCAGACCTGCTGCTGCTGAATAAATATTCAGTCGGACTGTGTTACAGCTGGAGTCCTCCCGATACTGCTGTTAAACAGTTTTTGCTTCGGGCATGTGGAGGGTCAGCGAGGGCGTGAGAGCACAGGCGGGCTCCCGGCCGCGAGAAAGAGAGCGACCGAGACTGAAGGGATCGCATCTCTCTTGCTCCGAGGCAGCGATCCAATACTGTAAACACGCCGTCTCCCGTTAACCTGGGAGACACGGACGCTGAGGGAAGAGATTTTCAGAAGAGTTCACGGGGTTACTGACGCCGCAGTTCATCTCGACAAGTCCTTTAGTGTTTAGTCGTAAACTCGCAAGAGTTCCTTCGCTCACTTAATAGTCCCGAAACACTGCTGCTTCCTGGAAAATTTGCAACCTCATGCTGTAGTCCAACCTGTGAAGTCCTCACGAATCACAGGACGTCCCTGTGGCTAAGGGGTCAACTCCCCCCCCCCCATCGTTTCCTGTCATCTCTGCTGACATTACCTAATAAAGGCATTGCATGTCAAAATAATATCTTTTTTAATGCATTTTTCAACAATCAAACTGCTTTTCTCTCCAGAATTGATCACCAATTTGTACGGTTTAGAATCGCTCCTATCATGCCGTTTGAACAGGAAATGCATCGCATCAAGGGAGCAATGACACTCTCCCATGAGACCTCAGAGCGTCAAATATGTGGCCACCATGTCAGAAACAACTTTTTGCACGTCGTATAGTCCTAATATCTCCTTCAGTCTGCTTTTTTCATTCACTGAATTGTCAAAAACATTCCTGAAAGAAGTGGATTTCCTCCAAACATAATGCCTTATCTGATCCGTCTGAGTTAACATCGTTATCATGGAGAGACTCAACATGACTGCAGCGCTCGCCTCCGGGTTAAAAAACTATATAATGAGCAGCATTTTATGGAGTACAACTCACCCACTGAGTCAGTATCCGAAACTGCACAAAGCCAATGATGTGACTCATCACTTTGTACGAGCAGCAGACTGTCAGCAGATTTTAATTAAGCAAAGATGTGTCTTCATGAGCTGTTGCAAAAGGAGCAGAATTATCATTTGCTCAGCCATAACCAGCGTGCCAACGTTTCTGGTTGCGACGTTCGACTGAAGCGCTGTGAAGACGACGAGGAGCCGCTCATAAAGCACTGTTGAGTTATCAAGGTGACTAGTTATCATAGCTGGCCTTCCAAGTCCAAATTAGAGCCATAAACCACAGACATTGGAGGACAGCGAGTTAGCTGGCCTGCTGGATTCCCTTGACCATGAATGCTGTGGTCATATTTCATATCAAACCCAAACATCTGCCTGTAGCGAGTTTGGGATGACCAAAAAGGTTCTCCAGTTAGCCTTATCCAATAAGAATATGTCTTCGGAGCAACTTGTTGCCTTTGTTCAACTAATACCAACCAATGGAATTGTTTTATTTGCCAGGACTTCTTGGCACAGAATGACGTGCCATATTGCAATTATTTTTTTGCAATCATCATATCTGTTGCTGATGCCAGTGTTAAGAGAAGTGATAGCTTCTATCAAAAGCCTTGCTTTCCAAATTTCAAGTCGTTTGGAGCGTTATACTTTTTTTCTTTCTGGTACCTGGCAATGGCCAACTGTCTTCTCACAGTTTATTTCAGCATAAGCTTTTTGAACATTTCATTGACAGGGTGCTAGAGAACTGTTAACACATTTAATGGTACTTTTTTAATTTTAATTTTTTTTATTCTGATTGAATGGCTCTGCTTCTACCTAAATACATACAGTCCTGTCAGGTGGCCACACCAGTATTTTTTCTTGAAGAAGAAGAAAAAAATAGTACAGGGAAATGCAGGAATGATAGGAAGTATATATGTAGTCTTCAGCAGCTTCTCTCACGCAGGGTTGTCACGATAACAGAAATGTAGTAGTCCACACCAATCCAAGTGAAATGCCACCAATCTTGTTAGATCCTTTTTGACACGATGGTAATAAACAAGAACAAAACTAAAAACACAAAACAGAGACTGTTTAATCACCCTTTGCATATTTGTATTTGCTAATTCATTGAAAAAACATCAAAATGTTATAATTTGCCGTTGCCTTACACACATTTTTTACTGAATCGAGCTTAAAAGCATCATAATGTAAGCCTTCAGACGTCATCTGTTAGCGTCGTCATTTAGCCAAGCAGGACTGTTCTGCCCACTAGCTGCTAACGGCTAATGCTAACTCGCTCTTTCGGCCAATTTCAACACATATTTGTTGTTCCCAATTAAGCGTCATCAGGAAAATGTTACGATCCCTAATCCAAGGCCTGTACCGTTTGCCTAAAACTGCAGTATACTGCACAAAGTCACGTCACGTCACCTTCTGAAATTGTTTCAATGTGCAAATGAGGCATTCTCTTATGCTACTCTTTGATGAATTTAGGAGAAATCTCCAGCCAATAGACGAACTGTAGTAAAAAATAAAAACCTAAATGTATATTTCTTACGTTATTTCTCTCCGCTTGTCTGAAATTAGATATGGAAGCAAAATGACCCATACTCTCTAATTTGACTAGTGCATGAAAGGCAATGTTTTGCCTGGGGTGTCTTGCCTTAAAAAAAAAATCAGCAACATCTGTCCAAAAAGATCCGTCCTTAAACCGTGGGAGACTGGGAAAAAGTGAGAAAGAGAGAAGGAGAGCTCCGAAAGACTGTAAAAACAAGTTCCATTTGCGGCGATAAAATCTGTTAATCTGGCGGTGCCGGGCCCCCCTCGCCGTATATCGGCCCCATTTGTTTCCCTAAAGGAGCTCTGGAGTGGGGTAACGCTCTCAGCTCGACATCTCACTCACGCAGGGAGAACCAGATGTTTGAACTGCTCGCCGCATTCGAGCGGTAATCCCCTCCGCCGTGTCATCGCGGCTGACGCAGACTTTTCGCCGGCGGGTACACATTTCACGTAAACAAGACGTCAGCAGACATTAAATGCGAAAGGCATTATCAACGCGCAAATGTCAAACATCCGACTGCTCGGAAAGCAACGGAGTTGATGTCTAAACAGCGCAGCAGACAGGGGAAGTAGCTTGCATGCAGAAGAGGGTTGACAGAACTGGATTAGCATAGAGCACATGTGCACGTGTGAGCGTGCACGCGTGGGAGGGCAACCTAGGGCACAGGCTTGAATGGAGACGTGCGTCTTTGCGTGTGTGTGTGTGTGTGTGTGTGTGTGAGTAGAGGTACAAAGCCCATGCTCTGGCCCTGTAGCCTGTTTTTTCCAGCCTGCAAAATGTGGAAAAAATGCGCTCTCGCTCCGAGCGTGACGCAAAGTGCCAGAAAACACTGAACCGGGACGAACACGTAAAAAAATCCGTGGCTCCTTGAGCCATGTTCGAGCTTAGCCTGGCACGGCTCGGTTTGGTTCCTCTTTTGGCGGAATGAAATAGATTCGAGATCGACAGCTGCACGCAATTCCGAAACCAGTCTTCGGACTTCGGCAAAGACAGATCTGTCGATGTGTGAGCTGATGTATCGCTGATTAAACCAGATCTGATTGGTGAGAAAGGCCCAGTTGTCTCTATCTTAAGCTACATGAGCAGCTCTAGCGGCGCCCCTTCATCATGGCAGGACAAAATCTCCCATTATTTTATGCAGCGATGTCTCATGCTGTACCATGATGATAATGTAGATCTTGCACAGGACTGTCAACGCTTAGTTGAAACCGTGATTGCAATCTAACATGTCGGAGCCTTGATTTTGGTGCATGTGTGCTCACACAGCTGTGACAGTTTACAGTGTAACAGTGTGAAGAGTGGATCTAATCATAGGGGGTGGAATGCGACCTCTCACCGCTGGCCATGGCCCTCTGCAGCCGCTGCAGCCGCCTTATCTGATTGGTCTGTCTAGCGCGGTAATCATTTCCAGATTCCGAACGGGGGCCGCCAAAAAAACTGGAGGCACGGGGGAGAGGGGGGGTGTGGGGGTGGGGTCTGTTTGAAAGCAAGAGTGCTGCAAAATCCGGAAAACTGTGTTGTGTAGCAATCTCGTCAAATGATTTCTAGAATAACATGACTCAATGTTTGTGGCATTTCCCTTCCAATAAAAGTCTTACCATTCCATAATGCACAGGGTTGAATTCAGAGACCGTACCCCTCCCCAATGGCCACAGTGAAGCAGTTAGAATGTTCTACCTCAGGCTGGCTTCTTCTTTATAGCAAAGGCAGCCATGAAGCTCGTGGGTATCATGGTATTGAGAGCCATCTGCCACCTCGGGGGTTTTCATAGTCTCAAAGAGACTGTTGGGCCTCCCCTCAGACAAAGCTAGGACTGTATAGACATAACATCTCTTTCTCCAAATCACACACATTCAGGCTAATCTTTGTGATCCTCTCTTGATAACTAGTGTGATAAATTACCTCATGTGTTTTCACTTCCATTCCCTGAGCCACCTTTACGTTTAGACTTACATTGGGAGAGAGATTTTTTTTTTGTAAATACTATCAACTTCCCAGTACAAACCCTTAAATAGACCTTATTTAAATAATTAGGTACCTAAAGTTGTAGTTTGCACTAATAGCCTATCCAAGTTATTTTCTGGGAGGGCTGGGAGTCAAACTTTTTTTGCTGAATGCAACTTAGAGCAACTTTCAGAGGAATGAACCCCCCACCGGGAAAGGGAATGGGAGTTTTATTTCCAAGGTCTGACTGCACGACACAGAGGCTGCCATTGTTTTTCCTTTGTTCATAGTAATCATAACAAGGTATCACAGCTAATTGGATCGCTGTATATAAAAGCTACTTGTAGCAAGCCACAAGGAAGCCAAAGACATGGGGAAATGTATCCTTCTTTTGTCCACAAGAAAACAACTTCTTCATCTGGAATAACAATCCCTGTGTTCCTGTCAGTGTTATTGGGGGTGAACATGTTCTAGCAGTAAAGGAAGACGCGCAAGCTTTTAATTTGCGATAAGAGGGAGCATATTTGGCCTGTTTTCTTATGTAACATGAAACTCTGCTTCCACAAGCCGGCGTGCGGAGTTCTGGTGATGAAGGGAAGCTTTGCACTGTATTCCTGCAGTATGTTACAACCCAAGTAGCCAATAAGTCACTCTTAAACAGCACCGATTCCTCTCTCTCTCTCTCTCTCTCTCTCTCTCTGTATGGCCAGCATACACACAAACACATACATACTCACTCCCTCCACTCCGCATTTCTCTCTATGGCATTTCCCCCTCCTGGTTCTGAGTATCAGCATGCAGAGAAAAATCCATTACTAATCCCCTGCTGCTCAGCTCTGGAACTGCCTGACTGCCCCATGGTAGTTATAGGTCACACACACATAGACACACACAAACAGGCATTTCAATGCACACACATCCACACGCACACATCCACGCACATCTACATGCATGACACTGTGCTTCCTGTAGGTCATGGATTCTCTCTCTCTCTCCCTGTGTGACAGAGAAATGCCAGTCTTTATCGCGCCCTGCAGTTTAACCCCTTCTAATCCCTTCAGAGTGGCGGAGCTTTACGGTCAATTCACACTCTTTCATGCTTTTTATTCTCTCTTTCTGTCGCCTCAAGAGTAATCCCCACAGCAGCTGTGGAAAAACATCAGACGTGTGGAATAGACACATCGTACACAGCGACGATGACACGGCTACAACGAACACACGCGAGAAGAGCGCACTGATGCACAATGGCAGTCGCCAAGCAGGAATGAATGTGAAACAACAGCGTATTGTCCCGTACGGAGCGTATGTACGGAATCTAAAATCAGTCAAAAGTTGACGTTTGGTTTCACTCGGGACACGGACCCTGGTCTCCTGGGTGAAAGTAATGTGTTTTTTCACTTGACTTCCTACTACTTTCCTCCAACAGCGTTTTTGTGAAATAAAGCTTCAACAAATGTACCATGGACGTTCACCTAAGGCTACAATATATAGTTTTTTCCAGTGCTGAAACAAATGCTCTTCCACTGCATAGTGCAGCCCGGCTCGGCTCAACTCGAGACGCTCTATTTTGGTTAGCCATGAGCAAAAGATGTGGATAGTACCTGGTACCTGGAATTTGTTTTGGTAGTATTTTAGTCGAGGTTCCAAGCTAGTACATATACAATAAGAGTCACACAGATGTATGAAAGAAAAAGGGAAGCCCGCAAAAACGACAACGAGAACTACGCAACACAACTGATCAAATACAGACGTTCCTCCTATTGAGTCCTAATTAGACTAAATGATGTATCCATTATTAAGAAAAATCTCAAATATAGAAAACTAATAGTTGCAGGAATATCTTATTGGTTAATTGTTTTGTATTTCAAAGAGACAAGAACCTCAGGCTGACTGGACCCTCTACATCTACTTCTCCATATGAGGACTCAACCATTTCTGAACTCAAGGTATCATGTCAAAAGCACACACAGGCTCAGGTATGCATGAAGTGAGTTCATAATAAAGCTCCGCAGAAGAAGGAACATGGAGTTGAATTCCTCAAGGAGCACACAGGGAAGCCAGTCAACTACATCGGCACACAGTGGGAAAATGAAATGTTGTGTTCAACAGCCACATAAACTGTTCAGTTTCCTCGGTTTCGCAAGAGGAAAGAATTTGAAACCGTGCGTGGAGAGGCGAGGCATGAAACACACATGCAAGCGCACACACACACACACATACATAAATGCGAGAAAACAAATCCCATAGATACACACAAAAGCACGCCGACTCAAACACACATAATATTTCACACAACCAATTTCACAAAACCACACACATAAACACTCAACCCTCCCCTCCCCTCCCCATTCCCACCGCCACCGCATACACACAGGCACAAGCTGCCACAAATACACACACACACACACAAACGCAGAACGAAGAAGTGTATGTATGCAGCGAATGGCTCCGTTTCTCTCATTAGGGAGAAGGAGCTGCCTGCAGCAAAGCCTCCTCTAGTCAGTCTGCTGAGATCTCTAAAACCAACAGCACTAGTCAGACAGAGGGGGGAGGGGGTGCATCTACGCTGAAAGATCAGATAACGGTACTGAATGGAGGAGAAAGTGGAATCACATGGAATTAAACAAAAAAAAAGGATGGTAAGAACAGGGTAGATGCAGAGTGTTTTCAAATGTACTGATTTGACTTGACGCCTGGTGCACACGCCGGACACGCAGAACGGCCAATAGTAGCTGAGATACAGTGTTTTTTCAAGCATGTCGATGGTGGGAAATGGCTGGTTTGGTATTTAGTTAAAGTGTTGGCACCGAAGAAGAGAGATCAAAGTCAATAGGATTCCCCGTCTGGTGACCATGAATGTCCGAACAAAATTCCATGACAATCCATCCAGAAGTTGCTGGCGATATTTCAGTCTGGACCAAAAGTGGTGTATTGACCGACCAGCATCACCATCCATAAAGCTAAATGCTAACGTGGCTAAAGAAAGGCGACCGGTATCCGATCGAAACCCAAAGTGAGACGGGTCTAGATGAAAACACCCACGGGACAAAGACAAATCTGAGATAATGCATACATTATCTTGAGACCGGATTTGAGTACTACAGCGCTGCCAAAGGCCCAAAAACATTGAGGAAGTGAACTCCATACACAGGATACATATTGCTTGTGTTTACGAGTCAGATGTGAGTAATTGCAGCTTACTTTATTTGGTGTGAAACCCGGATCACTCTAGAGGACAGTACTGAATACTTGTGGGCTTAGATACTGTCAAAAAAAATGGACCAACATACATCACAGGGTGCATTGCCCTTAATTGTAGAAAATCTGACCAATGTCAGCTGCACCGGTAAGTCTGGTCTGGATGAATGGAAGAGTGAGGGGGAAAACAACAGCAGCTATTTCACGGTGAAAAACTAACCTTAAATAACTTTTTAATATTGTCTATAGGGTCAAATTTAAACACACCAATTTAACTTTTTTGTCAAGGCCTTGTGAATATCCAGGAGGATGAGGAGAAAGCGAAGCAGAGAGAATAAAGAGCCGGGCAGAGGATAGCACAAAATAATGGCACACAGTACCTAAGCTGCGGAGAAAGAGAGGAATAGAGATAGTCATAAGAACAGGAAAATAATAGACAGCCCCATTAGGCATGAGGTTATTGAGTAAATTTATCTCACAAGACAAAAGCTTCTCCTGTGGCTGTGTCACTGCTGCCGCCACAAACACTTTCAAACACTTTCTCTCCAATTTCGGTCCCCCGTGTGTCTGTTTAAAGACTGAAATCCCCGCCTGCATTGCCTTAAAATGGTTTGCCATGCATCATCAGTCTGTGAAGGTAGCGGCACGCGGGGCAATTTCAACGGCCGAGGAGATGCCCGAGCCCTCGCGGTGTTTAAAGCGGATTTCAACATGCTTTTGACCCCCGCGGCTCTCTATGTTGTGGGGAAGTGGAAGCATTTACTATCAGCGCTACGCCGTTTCTGTGTCTTATCAGCCACATCCTTCTTCAAGACAGAGCGCGGGGGGACGGCAAGCTGGCACAACGAAGGCGAAGGGGAGAACCTCGCTCTGGGAGGCTGAAAACTGAAGCCGAGGAAGTTCCATTTCTCAACTCCGGCAAGACTTTCATACATCACAGCAAAAGCCGCTACCTTCAGGCTGGAGTCAGAGACACCTGTACGCTGTGCTTCTGCTCACTCCTATGCTTTAGAGTAAGATCAGTGTCCTCTCGAGATGTTGGACCTCTCTGCACCGGAAGCCCCGATGCAGTTTTGGGGCAATGTAGTCAAAGGAAAATGTTGAAGCGCTTGAGTAAACTGTGTAACAGGAAGTAACAAACGAAAAACTTAAAATCTTAAACTGCACTGCAACTTTTATTCAATTTAAATTTGTATTTTGCTTTTTGACTGTTTTAATGTTTTCTTAACTGTTTTTTAATCCTGTTTTCTCTGCATTATATTTTGATGCTTTTAATGCTTTTATGTGAAGCACTTTGAATCGCCTTGTTGTTGAAATGTGCTATACAAATAAACTTGCCTTGCCTTGCTGAGGTGTCCTTGAGCAAAATGCTGCACCTGGAAGCACACACACACACACACACACACACACACACACACTAAGAGAGAGACAAAACCTTACAGCCAGTCCTTCACACAGGTTTGTGTTTGACGAAGCACTCAACCAAATGAGATGAGCCTGCGTGTGTGTGTGTGTGTGTGTGTGTGTGTGTGTGTGTGTGTGTGTGTGTGTGTGTGTGTGTGTGTCGATCGGAGGAGTGTCATTGTATTCACTGACTCAGCACTTCTGCGCCACCTGTCATTCCACCGCAGAGGGACGAGTGGAACCAGGATCCCTCTGAAAATGTTTGAAAGACGAGATCGATGGCACTCTCTGTTTTCTTTGAATTTTCCCCCAGCTGGCAAATTGTTTCCGTTGGCATCGTGATGAAACACTAATCGTACAAATGCTTTTTTTGTTTTGTTTTGTTTTTGTTTTATTGGTTAAGGTGCGTCTCTTTTTCTCCTTCTTTTCTTTGGTTCAAATTGAGGGATGTACATATCGACTGGACTCCTGGAGAGCTTCGTTTGTCCACACAGTTGAAAAAAGCCCTCGCTTGTCATTGCAGGGAAAGTGAAGTGACACTTTCAGGATCCTGAGAACAACTTATTCTTTGTACTGTAATTATTTAAAAAATGTAATCAGCCCTTGAACAATAGTTCTTCTCACCAATGTTAAACAAAAACACATCATTTGAACACAAGATTAACTTTTTGCTAAATGTATCCGTCTAAAAGTGCCGTACAGTCCCGAGCCGCGATAACCCCACATGTACAAGGAAGAAACTCCACTGTGTAACACACCTGTGCCGCTGCTGCTGTTCATGTAGTGTTTCTTAACTCCCCCCCTGTTGCTTTCTCTTGTGTGTGTCTTTCTTTCTCTCCCTCTTGTCCCTCTCAACCGAGGCCAGAGCGACCGCATCGACACCTAGGTTTCAAGAGTTTGTCAAGATTCAATTACAAGGTGGTTTTGAAAGATTACCAAATACAATATGTTCATCTTCAGACAGAACGATGCATGGCTAACATTAGAGGAAAAACACCTTGCCTGAGAGTTTTTGAGAGATTCGTCATTGTATTTTTTGATGTTTTTTGATCCGGAGTTGCCTTTCTGTTGTTGCGATGCCAAAGTGGTTTCCCTCCCTGCCACCTGCTTGATTCCGTCTCTTTTTTCCCCGCTACACAAACACCACTGAGCAAAGGCTCCACATGGAGGGAAAAACCGGACTCTTAAGCGTGTTAGATCTTTGGCTTTCCTCGCTCCTTTGGTGTGCATTTGGTGCAAAGAAACAGACATCAGCGAGGTTGTTGAAAGGGAAGCATGCAGTGTGCCGTTTTGTGTAAATTCAGATATTTTTCTCCTCTCTGAGACTGGTAGTACTTAAACGGAGGCTTCAGCGCAGAGTGCTTCACATGGGCTCGCCTGGGGGAAGAAATCCAGACGAACAAGACAGTGTGAACATATCACTCTTTTTCAAAATAGATTTGCTTTGGTATCATGATTGAATCTTTCCTGGTGCTGTAGGGACAAATTTGAGAGAAAAATTAAACACACAGGGTATGATGGCTAGTGGTCCTATCGCCTCATCCTTCCTTCTGTCCAACTTTTACATTTCCCTCCTCCTCCTTCCCTATGGTCTGGGGGAAAGTCGAACCACCAACACCACAGATAACAGGAGACAGATCTGCATCCGAAAGCCATGTACGGCAAAAACAAGAAGAAAGCTCTCCGACTCTGACCACGGCCCGGCACTAAATATATACAAGGAGGGGGCGGGGTAAGGGATGTCCGAGTGTGTGCATCCGCGCGTCAGAGAAATACGCGGACGTGCTGATCGGACTAATGTTGCACAAGCACAGGAAACGCCGACGAGTTCAGTGATGTGGGTTTGTTGGGCTACACACGCACACACACACACACACACAGATTATTTTGCTGCCTCAACTGTTCAGACAGCACTGAACATAAGGCAGAAATTGGCCATTTGGGACAACAAACACAAGCTGTATGGTCTGCAGCAGCAGAAGAAGAAAACGGGTTGCTGGAATTCTTTTAATTGCTGACAAAACAACGGCAGAATTATCCTTGCTCCTTGCTCACACGTAGGCTAGGAAATAACTCCCCCGCCCGCCCACAAGCCGTTGGTCTCGCAGAGATGAAAGCGGCAATCAAACAAGCTCCTCGCAAGTCCTATTTTGAACTTGGGAAGCGGGTGTTTGCGATCAGGCGGCGTGCGAAAGTGGCAGCCACCTCGGCGTTGCGGTTGCCTGTCACATCTGTGCGGCGGCGGAGCGTCTTTTCCTCTTACTAGAGAAAACTGTTTCGATCTGCCTGCCCCGTTTGATCTGCCTTGGCCTTTCACTGTGGAGGCTGCATCAAAAAGGTGCCGGGAACTTAAAAGCGCCATCGCTTCATCTCTCTCTCTCCATCTCTCTCTCTCTCTCTCTCTCTCTCTCTCTCTCTCTCTCTTTCTTTTGCTCTCATCATCTTTTGCTCAACCTCTTCCTCTGTCAGACAGAAATTGGGAGATGTAAACACTTTGTCCCAGCCTCGTTGAAAAAAGAAGTAGTAGCACACATTCTCATGTTGGAGAGAGCTGTAACGGTATGAGCTTTTCACATAATAACCACCTACTGTTATTCTTATTACTATCATCATTATTATTGTTGTTATTAAAGGTTAAAGGTTTGAAGACATGTTACATCAGCTGTGAGCTTTAACAATATTGTTCCATCCTTATTTACAATGAACAATTAACATTTACTGTAGGTGAGTGACAGCGCAGCCTGACTGCTACTGTCTGCACCGTTAAACTCACACACCCACTGATGTCTTTTCTTTTCAATACCGTAGCTCTGAGAAATGACATCAGGTTGTATGGAAGTCTACTTCTCACTTGATTTATTACCTCAGTATAAACATGGTAAACATGAGTTTATGTCTCAATCTCTAGTTTCAAGTCTTCTTCAACACAGCATGAAAATTATGGTCCATTTAGAGTCAAACAGACCATAAAGAGAATGCTTTAGGGCGGGCTTACTGTGATTGGCAGATCGCTGCCGTAATCAGAGCTACCAGAGTACACGGGGTCACTTCTTCGTAGTCGAAATATGGTAACTTCCGTTAACTGGTTGCAAAAAGCCATAATGGCGACGGACATAATCCAAGATGGCGACGGCCGAACCGCCAAACTCAGGACTTCACAACGGCTCTTCAGAAACCTACGGGTGACGTCACAGAGACTACGTCCATATTGTATACCCGTGTATGTATGATAGCGGTCAATGTTAGGTATACCGTTACAACCACTGTGGGAGTCAATATAACAAAAGGAAAATGACACAGCATATTAATGACAGTCACTCTAATATGCCTCTACTGGGGAGTTCCCACTTTCCAAATTGAA
The DNA here is from genome assembly GCA_038501785.1 of Myoxocephalus aenaeus. NCBI lineage: Eukaryota > Metazoa > Chordata > Actinopteri > Perciformes > Cottidae > Myoxocephalus > Myoxocephalus aenaeus. The sequence goes on from JBAMJR010000040.1 coordinate 7,129,471, forward strand.
AATGATCATGACTGACATCGTGCCTTTTGGTTCTAATCGAGTCTGTAGAAATGTCTCACTAACAAACCTATACTGTTACATCCCTCTTCAGTCCAGCTCTCTGGTGTTTGATCTGCGTGCCGGTCTAAGCTAATTAGATAAACTGGTGTTGTGTGTGGGATTCAAACTGGTATTTTGCCATGTGATATCGGCTTACGTGGCAGTCTACAGTCGTCTCGATAGGCGAGTGCGTGGCTCCGACACTGCTGGGCCGGTGCTTCAGCTCCCGCTGGGGCCGCCCATGCAGTATTTTAATGTCGCCTGTGAATGAAAAACTCACCCCCTCCTCGGCTAAATGCCATTTTCACTACATCCATGTTGGATGGACCCCTGTTGTGGGTGTTTCTCAAATGGAAATCAGTTAAAACGTCTTTCAATCTGGTTTGTTGGTCTTCCATTGCCAACTCTCCTCCTCGGTTTATCCATCACAGGCACTTGAGGTATGAAGCGGCTCGACGCAGACGGTACCGTAGCGCTCGTCTGTAAGCTCTCTGCTCGGCCGGGGTCTAAGCCACTGGCAAGACACCCAGCTGAACACCCACCCATCCACACACACTCCCTGTGGCGGTTGGTGTTTGTCGCCTAAACACCGCGGCTTTCCAGCAAGGTGAGGCGGTGAGTCCAAAGAGTTCATTCTCACTTATAACGAGGCTCACAATGCTCGATTCCGAGGAAGCTCCAGAAGGAAAAGACTTGGCGCAACAGTCAACAAAGTCACCTCCATGAACCCAGAATGTTCACCTAAATACCCCCTCATAAAAAAGTAGGACTCTGCAGTAATTCATGCACCAATCGATCCAAGAAAATCACATAAAATGCCAAAAGAATGGTTATGTTAAATATGTGATTAAACACTACAGAAACGGATGTCACGTGAGAACTTACTTTAAATATGACTGAACCCTGGTTAAAACATAGAGAGCGTGAGGGAAAAGATAATCCTCTCAGAACAAATTAATAATAAAAGACTCCAAGAATAAACTAGGTAATTAGGTTACAGGCGGCTCAACGCACACGCAGCCCCGCTGTCGTCGGGAGTCCGATTCTGACTCATTTCAGGGCTAAAACCCCTTAAAAACGTGTTAAAAAAGAAAAACAGCACGTGTCAGCGGGTGCGACGGGAACAAATATGTTCCACAGTTGTCATTGTGTCACTTTAACTATGCACGCAGTCACTTCGGATGTCACGCCTCAGCCCCAAAGTGGAGGTGATGTTCAGGGTTTCAGCCTTATCAACGCTTCCCAGCACAGGCACATCATGACACACGCGCTTAAGAGAGAGGGGGAGGCATCTTTATTCCCCCCCTCTATACATCTCCTCTAGCTCCCACATCATCTCTCTCTCTCTCATACACGCACACACACACACACACACACACACACACACACACACACACACACACACACACACGCACACACACACACACACACACACACACACACACACACACACACACACACACACACATCCTAGCGAGTTCAGAGAGAGGAGAGCGGTAAGAAGAGAGAGAAGGAGATGAGAGGAGATTCAGAAGATGCAAAAAGAAGACTCTCACATCTCTCCCTCTCTCTCTCACATGCACACGCTCACACACACACACACACACACACACACAGAAGAGATTTTTTTTCTATGTGCTTTGGCAGCCAAACCGGTGGCTTGGCGCCCGTAGTCTCTCGAAATCAGCCCGTCTGCCTCACCTACGCATTTCAAGTCAAAAATTCATAAGGTGACACAAAACTGTCAGAGCATGTTGATGCGACTCCAAAATGACGAAGCGGTGTGTGTGTGTGTGTGTGTGTGTGTGTGTGTGTGTGTGTGTGTGTGTGCATCCCTCACACACGCACGCACGCACGCACTCACACACACAGGTCAAACACTAAGCACTTATAGATACATTTACATTTTGCAGCTGAACAAGAACAAATAGGCACAAGACTGCACACAGGTTGCAACTTGTACACACGCACGGACACGCACGGTCATGGCCGCATACATGCATTGATTAATGCAAGTGCACGCGCACAGCTAGCGCAAAGACTGTTTTCAAGTTCAAAATTGGGTCTGGAGCGCAGCTGGAACGCTGTTGACGTCCGCACTGGGTTTAATCACATCTGTCAGCGAAGAATCATCGCAATAAACCACAGCGGCTGCAAACCATAAACTGGCGTCACTGGCGACAAAAACATTCCTATAACCCTCCTGCTGTGACATGCACGATATAGACGAGCCCATTAAAGCTCACGCATGCGGGAGATAATAAAAAATAAAAAAAACACCCCTGTGGAGCTCTTAGACACCCATTGCATCCGAAATCCGCAGTTCCTTGCCAGTGAAGTAGAGCAATCCTTCACCTTCAAACAACTTGGCCAATTCCAGGTAAACAACAAAAAAACAAAAAAAGGGGAGGGGGACGTTCAGTCATTTCGGAGCTGCATGGTGTTCATCCGCAACCTCCTCGTGCGTCTGGCTGCTTCTCCCAGGGTGCGCAAAACAAGCCATGCGATGTTTCCAAGCGCCCCAAAAAAAAAATCTACAGAAAGCCGGGTTTCTCCCGCAGCGCAGATTTGCTCATGTTAGTGACATGAGAGAGACATCGGAAGGTACAACGGCGGGCAAGGAGAGGGAAGGGAGGAGGAGGAGGAGGAGAGGAATGTCGCCAACATTTCGGATGTAGGAAAGAATACAAAAAAAGCTCCCAGATGACTGGAGAGATGATTAGCGACGACCACAACAACAACAGTCACCAAAACAAAAGTTTGCCTCTACTTACTGATCAAACCGCGCTTCGAGTTCGTCCTCCTTGGCATGTTTTGTCTTTTTTTTAAGATGTCAGAGTTGCAGCAGAAGACATTTCCACTCACGGCGGGCTTGTCGGACAGCAGCAGCAGCGACAGAAGCAGCAGCAGCAGCGGTTTCGAGGCTCAGCTCTGCAGTTCCGTGCGCATAGGACAGCAGCGATCAGCATGAATGAGAGGAGAGCTGCGGTTAGACTCCGGCATCCCCTGGTAGAGAGAGAGAGAGAGAGAGAGAGAGAGAGAGAGAGAGAGAGAGAGAGAGAGAGAGAGAGAGAGAGAGAGAGAGGTTAGTGACATGAGTGCGCCCCCTGGCTGCGGACGCGGGTAACGGCGGGTCGCCGGACGCACCGCTCCGTGGTGCGCATAGGCGGCAGCATCGGGCTCCTTGTGGTGTGTTTGAGGCTCACACGTGTCACGGCGGAGTTTTTTTTTTTTACTGGAAACCAGAAGATGTTTGATGCCTCCCTGATGAAAGGCCGCCCCTGTTGAGCCTGAGTTTCCACGCCTCGCCTGCTGCATGTTTGCGATCTTTTATATGCACGCGTCTATTTTATTGTGTTTCTCTCCTGTCAGCGCATGCGCCTGTGTGCATGCATGTAAAAACGTGAACTTGCGCTTGTGAGTGTCTATGCCTTTGTGTGTGTGTGTGTGTGTGTTCAGCAACGTTCACTGCTGAAGGTTTTAGCTCCTTTGAAACTTGTCAAATCATTTGTTGGCAGCATTGGCCTTGTCCGTTTCTTCAACAAAGACTGCGGGGGGGCGTGGTCAGCTCGACTTGAGTCTTTTCAGATAGAAGAGCTGCCTGACTACTTCGATAAACAAAGCAAAAGAAGAAGAAAAAAGAAAGAAATTCACATTCATGTTTGAATCCACAGATTTCAAACCGACGCTTTAATCGGTTCCTTGCCTCGGCGCCGTCTCGTGCCCCTCGCGAGCTCCCTCAAACAAACAGTGACCGTTTGAAAGAAGGTGACGTTTTGAGAGACTGAGCTGGCAGGCCGACTTTCCAAAAAGAGGGGTTTATTTACCAAACTACAAAATGTGTAACAATGTAGCGCTGGGTTTTTCCTATGTAACGGCGTTGAGTATCTCCGTCTGCTTTAAATAATTGTCGACTGAGTCGGAGCCATGATGGAGCTAATGAATATTGAACAACATGTTACGTTAAACCAAAAAATGACTGCAACGGGGGAGACGTCTGAGGAGGCCGTTGAATTCGGTCCGTGTTGGCGGGACGTCGTATAGGAAATGTGATGCTACCAAACAGACCAATCTCAGCGGTTGCGGTCTGCGTTAAGTTTTCTGGGGGTCGATTCAACGCAGAGAAAAAAAACTTCCTTCAGAGCTCTGCTTCGAGGTGCGCTTTCTTTCTTTGTTGCTCCGGCCTGACAAGATGTTCCTCCAGCAGCAGCACCCATCGTCACTGGTAACTCAAAGAAATAGAAATTAGAATGATTTAAGGCAAACTTGTTTTCGGACAAAATTAAATGTGACTGTGCAGAAGTTAACTGAATGCACTCATTCACTGCCGACAATACTACGTTAACTGCCTATTTCCAGTGAAGTAGCTCTGATAAGCCTGTTCGATGCTAATTGATGCCCAGCACCAGAGAGCAGACACAGCTAGCAGTTAGCAACAATAGTGGAGCATTTAGTTGCTCAACAGACAGATATTTCTTCTCAGGAGTTGCAGAGAGAAAAACAACAAAAAGGAGAATAAATATTGAATTTAGTCCAGAAACCAAAACTCCTAATGAATGCTAACGCTGCTACGTATCAACTGGTTTTGTAAATTGAGGTTAGCCTTCTGTTAGCTAACAATAGGTTAGCCTTCTGTTAGCTAATAACTGTATTAACTTTACTTCATTAAGTCAACTTATGGATACCCTTAACAAAAACAACAACATAACTGCTTTTGTATCATTTCACTAAACTACAAACAACATGCACCTATCATTATCGATTATTTCAGACCATTTCCCAAAAACCTAGCATACCTTTTTTGAGGAAGATTGATGAACACAATCAATGCAGCCTTGGAAGTGCTGCAGTAAATGTTCAGGGGCATTCAAGGAAGCTCCGTAGTCTGAGACTCGAGAGGCAGCTGCTGCACAGACGACATTGTTCGTCATCCCCTTTCGCCACAGCCGTGTTTGCATGTCTGTCCTTTTGGATTAACTTCACATCACAGGAGCATATCATGCAATTAATGATGGCTGAATTCCATTTAGCTCCTTCAGTTTCACGGTAATGTGCATGTTGGCTCACTGTCAGGTTTTCCTGGGACACTTGAATTGAACATCTTTGATGTCATTAGTGACACCTGTGGTTGTCCTACTGTGACCAGATAAAAAATTTTTTTTTATAAAAAGGTTTATTGTCTATATCCAGGTCTCAGACCATCCCAAATTATATTAACATCTTGTTAATATAATTTATAATTATTATATTAATAATATTAATAATAATATTAGTAAATTTACATGGCATACAAAACCGAACACCAAAATGTCTGGAAGTTAGAAAAAAGGCAATGTTTGTATTTTTATTTTTTTGGAAGGTGCTTGTCAGAAATGTACAATATTATATATTATTGGTTACATTTGAATCGTTATCCTTAATTTACTGTACTAGTGTGGTACGATCACGACTTCCACTGTGACCAACGAGGGACTCGAAGGAGAGGCGAGAGGTCCAGTTGCACCATGAAGGAGGATGCATTGTTGGTGTGTGTTCAAGCACCATCATTTATGCTTGTCTGCAAGAATTTCCCTCCTCATCCTGGACCCCTGCTTCGACCTTCGCGGTCTCTTTGTGCATAATAAATGTTGATATTCCTGCCCATATTAGCGATGACTAGGGAGTTTTCATATAGGGTGATGCAGTGTCCGGTTGCTCCTCTGCACACTGAGGATGTGGTTACACATATGATACTCCACTGCTCGGATTACTGTGTGCGTGTGTGTGTGTGTGTGTGTGTGTGTGTGTGTGTGTGTGTGTGTGCGTGTGCGTGTGTGTGTGTGTGTGTATGTGTGCGATGCGTGAGCATCCTTTTCGCTAATGCTGCATTCCATTTGACTCGGAAATCGAAGCGGAGCTGGGAACAACGTCACACCCGAGTCGATTGGGTCCCAGTCCAACAAGTTGGACAACTTAATGGGGTTTGCTCCAGCCATGTTAGCCTATTTTAGCAATATAGCGTATTCCACGTATACAAACACTGCAGCATATATAGAAACACCACAGATATAAGTTGGACAGTACTGTATGTATGACTGATACATACATACTGATTTAATGAGACACAAGTGGACAGAAGTGCTTATAAACAGCATAAAACTACAGCTTTTTTTCTGTTGATACGCCGAGAAGCCATCTTGGATTTGGAGGTCAGTTTTTGCTGAGGTCCGTCCGACTTTCCGTGTAGGAAGTTCGACTTCAGGCTGCGTTTCCACTTGCAATTTCCTAACTGGCAACTCAGAAGTTCCAACTTCCATGTAATCTAACGTGGCTGAATGCGTCACCCTTCCTCAAAAAAAAAACCTCTGAGTCATCCGCATCTGCCATGTTGTGCTTGTACAGCTGGAATCTTTATCAATACAAATCAGTGTTATATTAAATGTCTAGATAAAGACCTGTGCCTTTTGGTTGCTGAAACGCAGGAGCCAGATTCAGCTGAAGGTTATTAAATTGCCTGATTTATTGTGTTGCATGGAGTTTACTTCCTCCCTAGGTTACAATAAATGAGTCATGAGAATATGAAAAGCAAAATGGATGGGGGGGAAATTATCTACATTTATATATCTATATCTATATATCTGCCTTATCACTATCACTAACTGGAAGGTACACTACCATTATTTACAACGGAGTGAAAGGGAATTGATATACAGGTAGGTGAAAAATCGCATCACATCCAACATTTTCATGAAACTAAGAAAGAAAGAAAAAAGACGACACCCCCAACCCCTGTATGTAAAGACCTTAATGCTGCCTACACAGTGCCATTTATTAGTTTCATATTTATTTCCAACTAACCAGAAAAAGAGGACACATCACACATCAAGTGATTCTTCCGGGAAGAGACAAAGAGCCGACATTCAGTGTTTGGACTTACAAATTGGAAATGCTTTCATGAGCTAGACTTGTTACATCAACTTACAATAGAGACGTTTTATTTAAAAATAAAAAATTGGGCTTTTGTCATTTTCAGCACCAATTCTGTATGAGCAAAAAAAAAGGGCCCTGCTTCCGACGCGGGTCTCGGTGTGCGTGGCAGCATGTCACCGAGCATGGCGTGAAGGAAAACATGTTTGATCAAGTCCGCAATCTCTCTCTCTCTCTCTCTCTCTCTCTCTCTCTCTCTCTCTCTCTCTCTCTCTCTCTCTTCCTCATCTTTTGGTTTGCTTGTATCTCCCTCCATCTCTTTCGACTTTCCAACAGAGCCTTGATCAGCAACGTCCATTTCATCCAATAAACGCCAGCTGATGCCAAATCATAATTAAAATCTCCACGGAGAGAGACGGCGGGAAAAAATTATCTAATTAGGCTTTTTATATATTTTTTTAAACTGTGTTTTTGTCCCTTTCTTTTTGGCTTTAAGACACAAATCAAATTAACTCTCTTAACTTTTGTGCTTAAGAACCAAGATCTCACCGCGTGTTGGTGGAGATCAGGCACATGTCCTCCTTTCTGTTCTTCTGTGTTGAAGTTCGTTTTGTTTCACCTTCACAATTCTTTCTGTTTTTTGCTTTTGATCAGTGACAAAAAATCTGAACGATCCCTCTGATGTTAGACCCAATTCTGAGAGCAAATGCAGCTTACAGAGAGAAAGAGCAGAGCAGTAGACAAGAAAAGAGGAATGCCAGCAGGAGAGCGAAGAAGAGATGGAGAGAGAGAGAGCGGGGGGATGGAGAGAAAGAGAGAGAGAAAGAGCACAGCAGCTCAACAGACGACCGGGCTTCACTTCTTTTCACTTGTTTTGTGTCTGCTTGATCTTTATCAAACATGTGATGCACTCCTACGCACACTGCACAGGTGTAGCCGCACACACACACACACACACACACACACACACACACACACACACACACACACACACACACACACACGAGGGGCTAAAAAGGCCAGACTTCTTTTGAGCTTCCTCCTTTTGTCTCCTCTGGATCCGTCTGTAATTACAGCCCGGCCCCTGATGAACAGCAGGGCTGCTAATGCTACTGTACAAGTGTAAGCAGGAGCGCCAATGGATACCAGCCGGAAAGGGAGGGGGAACAAGGTGACTGGGTCTCGTTCATGTCGCTTCCAAGGCCGTGGAGAAACGGAACCATTGGCAGGGTTTCCCTCTTGCAGTTTCCGTCTCATTCTCTCCGTCGCGCTGCATCGCTGCTGGCACGTTCATGCGTAGCCACTCCTCAGCTCGTCTCCTCTGTAATGAGCCCGTGACCGCTCATCATGACCTCCAACTGACAGGTGTAGTGAGTGTGGATGAGCTAAATTGTGAAATATACTTTTGCATTGAGTGACTGAATTACTTTACAACATGCCCTTCTGGCGGCTTTGCTTTGCAGTCTACGTGCCATTAAGTTGCATTAATGTAAAAGGAATGTATTCATATTTTTATATGGACCTTTTATACATTTTCATACTAAAATCTGCAACGGCTATGAGGTTTTTTTTAAGCGTAGCCAGCATGTCCTCCAAATTAAATGAAAATATGTTGTATATTTTGTAACTCCCCTGGAGAACAAGAGATGCTAGCTTTTTCTAACCCGACGACATCATTTGTTAGTGTCCTCTGAAAACCTTTTTAGTGACGCCACCCCGCTGAGGCTCGGTTTGGGCACAAAGGCACATTGGTTAGGGTTCAGGAAAGATCATGGTTCGAGTCAAAATAAATACTTTATTTTGGGAAAGACCGTGGTTTGGGAGAATAGAAACAACTAAATAAAATATAAACTATTTGGACTTTTGTCATCATGGTTAAAAACAAGAGGTGAAGGAACCGTAGCGAGCGTGGTAAGAAGAAACCATCATTGGCTGTCGCTAGGAAACCGTAAACGAAATGGAGGGAAATAGACTTAAAATAGAGAAGTCCTGCGTCGACAACTGGATTAATTAAAACAGGAGCGTATGTATTCTGTCAGATGCACATGAGAGGAACAAACGGAAAACACTCCTGTCATGGACACGCTGTTTTGGCGGACAGTCTTGTGAAGCTGGGCTGCCGTGCAGCTTCCTATTGGGATGCATCAAAGTATTCATTCATTTTCGGGAAAATTAGTGCATATGGTGCCCACTTCCTCACCTCGAGTTATTTTGGACTTTTCCCCAGGGAGCCATAAGAGCAAATAGTTCCTGTGAAAGGCTTTGATGGTCTTCAATTGCAAGTTGCTGGTGCACACACAGAAATGCACGCATACCTTTGGTTTCTACAGTCAACATTTACATTTCATCTCGGCCTCGGCTGATTCTGGCAGCTAACAAAAGGGCAGTCTGCCTATGTGTGTGAATGTGTGTGCCCCATTAGGCATTCAAAAACAGAGGCAGATACAGACCTTCATACAGCCATTTGGGCTCACAGCGCACGTACACACACACACACACACACACACACACACACACACACTGAGAAAAGTCATCTTCTGCTGAATTGTCAGATGCTCGTGCAGTTATACCATCCTTGCATTTATACACATTACAAAAGAAGGTTTTATTATATTACAGTGTGTTATCACAGCAATCATATCTGATGTGTTCATTGTACGTATGCTCTGTTGCTTTGTGCAGTGTATATTTCTCTGTACTTTAATACCGTCATCAGTGATATTACGTCAAGTCTTTGACACTATAATTTATGTGGCAGGTGCGGCATGAAGTCAGGACTACCTTACGATATGGAGCTGGGACTGCAAGCTGCATCACCAAGAGCTGCTATTTAGAGTGTTAATAAGTGGGAGAAGTGCCAGAATAAAAAAAAAACACTTATAGCCCCCCTCAGAAAAGTAAAAGCTAATTAGCCCATTTGCATTGCTCCTGACATTTCATTGGGTTTTGTGACGGTGTTTGCCCTGAAATATTTGAACCCCATTATTCTGCTCACCAAGTGTAAATAAGACCAGTGAGCCTCCAAGAAAGCCCAAAACCATTTTCTCGACATTCTTTCCAATTACACGCCGTGGCGCGTGTAAACACAAACTTCATCAGATCTCTTGATTTTGAGCTCAGCTAAACAGCTCATTTGGAAACTTCAATTTATCCTGTGACAGTAGTGTAACTGTAGATGTTGCCTGTATCCATACAAATGTGTGCATAAGCAAACCGCAGAAAGAACAGTACTTTTTGTCTGTATCAGTAAAAATAATAATGAAAAAAGAACGCTCCCCACACAACCTGAGCCCCTTCACCTATGACACCAGATAAAGCTGGCAGTTTCATTTTCCCCCTCAAGTTTCCCTGCCGTTACGGCTCCTTGGCTTTGAAAAGTGGAACCGTTGTCATGATATTATAATGCAACTCGGTTTGGCATAACTGTGGGGCTGGGGGAGAGGAGGGAGTCTGCGACAAAATAAATGTGTGCGGATGACACACCAGGGGAGCGGCAATATGAAAGTGTAATGGAAAAAATGCTGTTGATCATAATTGCCGGTGGTGAAATTGCTGGTCTGCATTTCCCCTAAAATTTCCCTGTGTGTTACCGTCTGTAGGGGCTCCAACATCTGTAATTATTTCTCTGGGAAGGATTCGGCTTGAACTTCAATATCACCGCCTCCCACGCCTCCTCCTCCTCTCCCTCCTCCCCCCTCTACCTCCCCCTGTCCTATCCCCCTCTCTTTATCCCCCCTCCTCCTGCTCCTGACCAATTTGGGGTGGCGAGGCGATGGTTATCTAAATGCAAAGTGATGCTGTAATAGCACTCACGACGAGGCGCAAACGACTAGTGAGACCTGGAGATGGAGGGATGTGGGGGGGAGAGGTAGAAGGAGGAGGGGCCATCAGTAAGAAAGAGATACACACAAAAGAGAGGTGGAGGGCGGGAGAGTGAAAGAGAGAGAGAGAGAGAGAGAGAGAGAGAGAGAGAGAGAGAGAGAGGAGGGGAGGGAGGTAGAGAAACTAAATAAAAGAGGAAAAGAAGCGGGAGCTATACTGAAAGTGGGAATGATGGGAAAAGAGTGAGTGACGAGAGAGTGAAAAAGAGGCGGCTGTGGAGAGGAGTAAGAGGCGAGTCCGAGAGCAAGGAAGAGAGTGCAGGTGAGTAAGAAAAAGAAAGTGGGAAATAATGGTACAAAAGGAAATTGTAAGACAAAGTTAGAGAAGAGATACAAGATACAACAAAGAAAAGAAAAGGAGGAGAATGACCTCATGGGAAAGAATGAAAGAAACAAATAAGGATCCAGCAGAAGAGATTACAGAGACTGTCCTCACCAGAAAAGCAGAAGCATTGGTTGGTTGTTTGCTCAAATGCCAAAAACGATCTTTGCTTTTACCTGATAAGGACCACGTGTGGTTAAACCCTGAATTGGAATAATGACTCAAATGACGCAAAGTCGGAGTCAGAGTGATTTTACAGCGGCGCTAAACCTCATAGGGAGCAGGTGGAGCTAACTGTAGTCAAACGAAGCATATGAATACAGACAATGGTTTGTTTTAACCAAGCCTACCTAACCTTGAAGCTGCTGTCATCGATATTTCATAAGGTTAAAGGATAATGATAAATATAACAAAGGAATTATAGGAACTAAAAATGTTATTAAAAGTTACATGGTAAAATAACAAATATGATGAGCCGTAAAGTTGTGTCCTGTTTAAAACAAAAACAAAAGTTGACTTTCAGTTATTTATGATATTGTTTTTAGTGAAGCTGTTTTTAGTGATATTGTTTTTCGTGACTCTGTTTTAATGCGACGCTGTAACATAACATAAGAAAGTCCACTCAGGGTCGTTGTTTTTTGTTTTTCAAAATGTACGATGTTACCTGGTCATTGTATAAGAACACAAACTACGTTTTTTTCTTACCAAATGGTTCAAATGGTTCAAATGGCACATGTCATCTTGCATTTCAAACAGCGTGAAACAAAACGTATTTAAGAAACTTTTTTTTGTTTCTGAAACATCCACATTCAAAGTATCGCGTGGTTTGCAGAAAAGTACAATGCAAACTTTTTTTCTGGCATCTGGGTTGTAAAGAACAACAAAGTTAGCAACAAGCTAGTGAAGAAAGTGGAGCATTTAGCAGATGAAGAGCCAGATATTTCCCTCAGTAGGAGGTGGAGACCAAAACAGAGCTAACAGGAGAGTGAGTGACGAACATTTGCCAGGAAGACAAGAGATCACAACTTCAAAGGACTGCTGGACATGTCAATAGTCGCCTCAGCAACTTGATGTACGTCACTGTTGTGTTTACAGTTTGTTGCACTGCCACCAAGTAGCCCAATATCTATTATTACTACTTTAACCAAGTAGTTTTTCGGTTGACATATTTGGTTTGTATTGAAATATCTCAACATTTGGAATTTGGAAAAGACGTTCATGGTCCGTAGAGGATGACTTGTGACAACTTGGATCCCCTACTCTCATCTCGAGCCATCATCAAGTTAAAACATCTGTGAAGCTAATGGAATCAGCATTAGTTAAACAATGCGGACTGTGCTAATTAAAAAATGTTAGTATGCTAACGCAAACTAAGTGACGTTCAACCAAAATCATGAGCTTTCCCTCAACTTACCCCGAAAAATCTTCGCTATGGCAGTGGGAGATCACAAAACCAATAATTTTCGTAGCAGGTCTGGAAGACACTGACAGATGATTTCTTTTGTGGGTTTTCATTTCGGAGGGCAATGACAAACGACATGTTTTTCCCTTAAGTTTTGAAGACTTGCTGAAATTAAAAAATATTTTGTCTAGCTTGTATGGAGAGAAGAAAGAGGGAGGAAAAGGAGACCGGAGGAGGGGTGGAGAGGAAAACAGAGATTGGTAAAAACAAAATAAAAATAGAGGTTTGAGAAGTAACAACACAAAGAGAAGCTTTTCGATGAACATATTGCAAAAACTTTTAATTGATTTTCAGGTGACATTGGTCATACATTTGTTATATTACCTCTTTTCTACAAGAGCTAGTGTCTTTGCTCTAATGGTAGTGAAGCAGAGTTGAGCTGAAATGAGAATAAAGAGAGGACGAGAAAAAGAAAAGACTGAAGAAAGGAACTGAGACGGATGGCTTGTACCATTAGATTCACACAGTGAGAATAATAATAATAAAAAAAACAGAACAACAATATGGATGTGGAGAGTTAAGGGTGTTGAATGGAAGACTGATATTAGACAATGTTGTGTGTATCTGTGTTCTACTTTTTCACTCTCTTTCTCTCCAGAGCTATCTGCCCCCTTTTCCTTCATCACCCCGAGGGATATAATTAACAGGGACTACCAACTAACTAACTAACTAAATAACCAACAAACAGACAACAATAAAACCTGTTACAGTAATGAGCAATGACAACGTTATTCTCTCTATTGAAACACTTGAAATCGCTTACCTTTTGTTCTACTTTTAGTCCATACCTTTGCTGCCCTCGCAAAGTATGCAGTCTTTACATGTGGAGTCAACTGGGACTTCACACTTCGTCATAACAGTTGCACTTCAACTTTGACCCTCTTGCTCATCAGGCTCTCGGACCACCAGCACCGGTTCCCCCCAAGGATGCGTTCTTTCCCCTCTGCTCTTCTCGCTGTACACCAACAGCTGCACCTCCAGTCACCAGTCCGTCAAGCTCCTGAAGTTCGCGGATGACACCACCCTCATCGGACTCATCTCTGGTGGGGACGAGTCCGCCTACAGGTGGGAGACTGACCACCTGGTGACCTGGTGCAGCCAGAACCACCTGGAGCTCAACGCTCTGAAGACAGTGGAGATGGTTGTGGACTTCAGAAAGAACGCAGCCCCACCCGCCCCTCTCATCCTGTGTGACTCCCCCGTCGACACTGTGGAGTCCTTCCGCTTCCTGGGCTCCATCATTTCCCAGGACCTCAAGTGGGAGCTGAACATCAGCTCCATCGCCAAGAAGGCCCAGCAGAGGATGTTCTTCCTGAGGCAGCTGAAGAAATTCAACCTGCTGAAGAAAATGATGGTGCACTTCTACACTGCCATCGTTGAGTCCATCCTCTGCTCCTCCATCACCGTCTGGCACACCGCAGCCACTGCCAAGGACAAGGCCAGGCTGCAGCGCATCATCCGCTCTGCTGAGAGGGTGATTGGCTGTAATCTGCCATCCCTCCAAGACTTGTTCGCCTCCAGGACTCTGAGGCGAGCCAGGAAGATTGCAGCTGACCCCTCTCACCCTGGACACATCCTGTTCGAGTCCCTCCCCTCTGGCAGGAGGCTGAGGTCCATCAGGACCAAGACCTCACGCCACACAAACAGTTTCTTCCCGTCAGCAGTCGGGCTCATCAATGGGGCTCGGGTCCCCCACTGACTGTCTCTGTTGTTTGTCTCGTCTAACGTCCCATGTCCATGTCCAATGTATGCACCTTCCGCTTCGTAAAATTCCTCGTTTGTGAAAACATTCCTGGTAATAAACAGTTTCTGATTCTGATTCAGATTCTGATGTATCTGCTATGTAGATTAGCCAGAAAAGCATGCTGGCTTGCAGTTCCTCAAGTGGCCACTTGATGCTGGCTCCAAAAGCGAGGTAATCTCCATGGAGCCCCATGTTAAAAGGCACACTGGTAAAGCGGAAATAAACATGTTGACAGCCTGGTTAAAAACAAACCGGTTTATATAGTCTCTATATATGTAATTTCGGGGAGCGGGTGCTGAGTCACGTAGTGGTAAAATTTGGTACACCGGTCGGATTAGGTGTTTGGCTTAATATCAAACTGGTTTGAAAGTCTTTACGCCGGCCCAATTCTAGAAGACATCAGTCAGTTACTCTGTGCAATTTCTAGCCTATACATATATCGCCTTCCATAATATCTCCACGAATGTTGAGTCAATATCCAGATGAAGGCGAGCCAGTTCCAGCGAAGGAGTCCCCTTTTGGCCTCTGCTAACAGGCCAGTTTGTCCGTCTGTGTCCAAGCCAAAGTGTTCGCGTTTAGCTCATTGATTTCCTCCAGTCGGTCGCTGTGATTAATCCGAGACAGGCGCCCTGCCCTGCATTCTGAAAAGCACGTCCTCCACAGCAGGGGGGCGAGCAGCTCGAGACAGCGCCTATTCATTAGAGGCCTTGACACATTTTCCTCCATCTGACATACTGTCAGTGTTCTTCCATCCTAGTTGACAACAGGGATGATTTGACAGTTATAGAAGCAGATACACAAATCAAATGAGCAAATTATGCTTTACAGCCCATATTAGTAGCGTTTTGAACAGGATTCATGAACTATGCCGTGTCCTGCTGCCTGAAAAGCAGGTATTGATTTTCACCAGCGTAGAAAGAGAATGCTTCGATGGAAAACACTTCTCGATGGGAGGGGAGCAGCACTTATTAATATTAATAATAAAATGTAATACAGAGGTTTATTTGGTAGTGAGTGGATAGAAATATGTGTTTACAACCACTGAAACGTTAGTAGAAGGCTCCATGATAGAAGACACTTATTCAATGCAGAGTTTAACTATTACATCCATGTTAATTTCTCATCGTGTAATATTCTTTGCTTAGCGAACAATTAGGGGAGTTCTTTCTACAAACCAGTTAAGTTACAATTAACTTCTGTGAACAGATATCTGCGTATGAATGCAATCTGTCAGCAACAGGGAAAGATGTTGGTCCCTGAAGGGTTCTGCGGTCGGTTTGTAGTCTGAGTAGCATTGACCAATCACGTTTGAGAGAGCTCTGCACGTGTTAAACCGTTCATGTCGCGAGCAAAAGACGTGGTATGTTTTGGCTAACATGCAATCTCTGATCCCATTGGCCCATTTAGCTTTTTTTATTGGGCAAAAAATATACTTTTTAGTGGGTCTAAACTGACAATCCGGTCGTCTCGCGACTACAGCTCCATTCTCGGATGTCAAGTTGCTAATCGGACTGTCAACGCTGACTTGACGGTATTGCTGTGCCCGGATATCCTCTGGCTGCACTGGAACCCCCTGAAAGTAATGCCCTCTGCCCCAAGAGGATACATGGTCATCAGACCGATACCCTATGGGCTCTGAGATTGAGTTACAATTCACACACACACACACACACACACACACACACACACACACACACACACAGCAGCCTGGTTACAAAAGTCAGAATCAAACTTTAAAACCCCCACTGTCCGTTGAGTTACATCACAAATTCATTTCTTTCATTTACTAATTTCTCTCACTTTTTTTTTTTAATAGACAATTTCAAATGAGATTCAGACCCTGGAGGAACTCGGAGCACTTGTTTCTTTCTGAGTATAAATGGCCAAGGTTGTGCAGGATGAGCTGAGACCTTAAGTTTATACAGCTTTTCTATGCACTGCTGTAATCCTTTCAGAGCCTTTTCACTCCATCTGTGGACGCTCACAATGACGCGGCTCCCCGTACAATGGCAGACCTTACTCAAAGAGGAGTCATTCGATTGAGGTGGCATTCGCAATCTGTGTGTGCGCCCACAAGTGCTTTCAGTGAGCGGGAGAATGTCAGGGTAAAACTTACAAAGAGATTTGTGTTTAAGAGACAACTAATATATTACTGTGCATTAAAAGCAGGCCACTCGTGCTGTTACTTCTCCTCTCACCGACGAACTATATATCGTTCCCTCCTTCCTACATGAAACGGCTAACACACAGTAAGACAACGCAAAATACTGTGAAAGGAAGAATAACTGACACGGGGGCAGAAACTGTCAGTATAAGGGTGGTTAATATTGTTGAATCCTATATGAATGAAGATGTGTTGGAAATGTACTTTAAATACCTTTTATGCCAATTTCAATTGCTAGTTTAAAACCTGTTCGAAACTGCCCCCGTTTCGCCTCTTTTTCCGAAAAAGTGTGTTTTAAGAACGGCACCTTGCATATCTCCGCAACCACAAAGTTGATTGAATTCATTTAAATTGCTAAAATACCGTAACTCTTGTGAGATGAGGGCTGTGGTTTAAATACATCAAAATAATCGTTAAGTTAATAAGAACATTTTAATAATCGTTAAGTTTAATTATTTACGTAAACTCCCTAACTTGCCGTGGCGATTATGACGTTTTACTGAAGCCTTTATAAGTAGCCCTTAAAACGTCAGATTTCAGTCAAAGACACACCCCTGTAACCGTACGGGCCTGTGGGAGTCTAACTAAGCAATGCATATCCTTACAAACACCCTATTAGTATCGCTACATTTATAAACACGGACAGATTATGATTAATTTTTTCCGCTGGCGATTCAAAATCCTACGGTCTCATTGGGGCGTCACCGCTTGCTTAGACCGCGTCATACAGCACATGCGGAAACAGCTGACCATTTTGATAGTAGGCTCGACTGGATCAGACACTGTCTTGGCACAAAGAGGGTTATTTTTTCTTTTTTGAACCAAAAAACATGACTGAATATGCTTCCTAACATGCCAATGCTTTCCTGGATTGTGTTTATTCTTGCAGATTTCGATGCTTTAGGTCGTAATCTGTTAGAAGAAAAATATTTTTACTATTGATTAATACTGTATTTCATGTTGCCTTTAGAATCATTAGTAAGACTTCATTAATAATAATATTATTAATAATGCAGTGACTTCGTCTTGAACACTCACATCTGGTACATGCTTACAGACACATCCTTGGCTGATCATCTGATAGAGACAGGAGACTGAAATATCAGTATGTCTCTAGTTTAAGAAAGGTATGTCTTGAAGCCTTGTGACTTGCCCTGACAAGCCAAAGCTAGCGAAAGACATGTAATGACTCATGATGGAGATATGAAGACGTCATGTGGCCTTCTGTCTATTTGATATTTAAGAAGGTAGCCCTTCGCTTATTCGTCAAGCAGTCCAGGATACGCAATTGACACCATGTTGTGATTCTGACTCTGCTCCTCTTTGCAAAGAATACATGTCCTGATTATGATTTTACCACCAGGTGTCGAGTACATTTTTCTATCATAATCTTTCTAAAAAAAGGTGCACTATTAGTCTGTGGGAACAATACTGTTTTAAAAACTCAGGAACTTTCGAGGACTCCTTTTTGATACACCTTGCTCAAACTCATGCTGGATGTTTATAGTTATGATCAAAATATCTTTTAAAAGTGATTTTACATATAATAAACACAAGTATTGGAATTAATTTGGGGTTCCTACGACGACTCAAACACAGGGGAAAAGAGGTCTAGAGCCCATATGGGCACACAAACATCCAAAATGGTGGTGACTTTTGCTTCAGTTGCAAATAGAAGTTGCTGTTACTGTGAAGGTCCAGTTTTCCAACATGAAAGACAATAAACTACAGACTGTGTATGCAGTGAGGAGTCAGTCCCGGATGGTTAAGGTCTGTCGTGCAGCCTCCAACTGCTCTCTGCTTGTCCCACTGTGCGTTCCCATAATCCTGCTGGGCATTTGTAGACTATGTGGTGTTCAGGGGCGCACTGAGAGCCCACCAGAAAATACTTTGGCCAGATGTACAAACAATGACGAGGCTTAAAAGACAAACATATGCTTTATATATATAAATATAGAGATAATATCGGAAATCGGATATTTGTGAGAAAAGGGAACGAGCTGTGTGTGATGTAATGAAGTGGAGACGAAAAGTAAGGCGAGAGACAGAATCCCATCTGCAATGTCACCGAGCATGTAGGATTTATTGTCTTAAACTAACAGGACTTTCATCCAGGGGACCGCTGTCCGTGTCCCTTGCGCAACTCAAAGTGAAGTGGACATTTTGTCACGTGAGTCTCCTGTCTGGTTCGACGCTGGTTGCCGACTTGGTCAGTCAACCATGTCCTTTTCCTTCACTTAACGAAGGGGTTCTGTTGCCAAAACCTAAACTCACCGTGAAGACGGAAGTTTATTTTGAAAAGACTCTGTTCATGTAACGAGGGTACTTTGTCACGGACGCGTTGCAAAACTGACGGTGTGAGAGCGTCACAGTTCGAAGCTCAGAGCCACTGAGCAAGCGCCTTCATTTGGGAACGGGTTGATGGTTACAGTTATTGATCCCATGTAAACTATAAATTACCTTGGAGGATATGGTGTGCGTTCAGTTTCTGAATGCCTTTACACACTGCTCTCAGAAGCCTGTACTGACCCTGGAAAATCAATTTCACTACTGTTTAAGTTCTTCTTCTCACAGCCTCATTTTCGGTGGCAGCTCTCCAATTCTTGAGCGTGTGCCAGAGTGTACTTGCACCCGGCACAACCCTTTCCCTTATACAGTGTTTAATGGCTGTTACCTATGCTAATTATAAACAGCCACATGCCTGCAGTTTAGTGGGATTCATCATTCAGCACACCTGGGTAAGAAGAACACATGAACGTTTGGTTAAGAACATTTGGTGCATCTGGAATTGACTTCACATATTTTTCCTCTCAATAGAAAAAAAAGGAGAAATTTAAGAGCATGCCCAATTAAACATGGATCTGCCCACACGACACAGCTCAGGACTTTCCCACTTGGCAGACTATCAAATTGTAATTTCAAACCCAGTGTTATCGCAGAAGACGTTAAACACGTATGTGGCTAACAGCACATGTGCTCACATGGCTAAGGAGGTCATATCTTGTACAAAGTCACAATGAGAAGGTCAAGTAACTCAGTGTTACGTAAACCATCAAGACGACTCTTGACAGCCAGGTCGAATACAATGGGTTTTGCTCGACTCTCAAGCTTTTCATGTAAAGGGTAGAAACTGCCAAGAACGAAAGTGTCCAACGATGAAGACTTCAAGCACAGGGAGCCCTGCTACTCACTCAGCAGGATGGGAATTAGTTTTTTTTCAGAGGGTTTAGTTTTAAAACAATGGTTGACTTACAGCTGGATAACAGGTTGCTTTGGTGCTCACACAGAAATGTTGTAAAGAAATGCCCACACTTCTAGTTCAACACAGCGTGGGACACCTTGTACATCTCCTGCACCCAGGAAGCCTTCATCTAACACCATGCAAGGCCTGTGGTATGGACACCCAACCAGCTACCTTCACCTCCTCTGACTGAAGTGCAGTTTGCTGGAGATACACTAAACCTGATGGCCGCGGTTTGGGCTCGACTGTTTTCAACGTGGCAGCCGGGTCACAAACGTGCAGTCACAGAATCCTCATTTCACTGTTGATCGACGCTGCCTAGTTTGACCGGTTGATCCGAGTCTCGCGAGCCTGCTGCCGCGCGGTGAACAGACGGGCGAATAACATTGAGGTCGAGTCATGACGGTGCAAATGTATCACGCGAAGCTCGGCTGGATCTCTTTCTGCCCATTGAAAGACGTCACATACGCCAATGGCTTTGGAATGCCATACCTCGGGGATTGGAACAATACAAAAAATAGCATTGCTAGTGAACGTCATCCTGGCGCCTATTACATTTTGTATGCTTTTTGTAGGAGACGGAGAATACAAGTTGTTTTGTTGAAAGAGCAGAAACATCCAGGAATTTAAGTTCTATGACCTGAACTTTGTGGCCTGGAGCTGACTTTAGCTGGATAAGTACTTCTGCCAACACGACCTGCCTATTTAAAATTTGATGAAGGAGGGGAGTTAATGAATCTGTGGAAACTCTCTCTCTCTCTCTCTTTTCTATTCCATCCCTTCTCATTCTCCCTCTACTTTGGTCTGGACATGAATGAAAGTGAGTCGAGGGATTTTGGCCATTACAAAATCTCTCGGGGAATTAAATAAAATAAAAAAAGAGAAAGAGAAAAAAATCCCCTTCTGGGCAGCCCTCTGAATTGTTGCACAAATTAATCCCCTTTCCCAATTCCATCATTTGCCCCGAGCTCCCATTTCAGAATTATCCCTTTTCAATTATTTCTCTCCCGCTCTTCTAATTTCTAGTCACCATTGGACATATCAATGGTGATGAGAGAGGAGAGGAGAGAAGAGGAGTGAATGCGTTATTAATTGCTCTGATGTGGATTAGATATGAGCATCGTGGCAACCCCCTCCCCCTCCCCCAATCACATTTCAATTAATAACAGTCAGCCGGGCTTCGCCTCAAGATGTGCTTGCAAGATGATTGGCCTGTCAGTCAGAGCTGCTAGGGAGCATTGGCAATTTGTCACCAGTTTCCTTTTTCCTCCTCTCTTTTTCAAAAACCCCTCACTCTTGTTTCTATCTCCTAATCTTTTTTCGCTTGCTCGGCCTCTCATCTGCCTCTTCACTCAGGTATTTTTTTTTTACGTCTTCAAAATCATGCCACATTTCATCCATTTATTCATTTTTCCCATGATAGCCTGGTCAGCGTTGAAAAGGACTGTCAGTGTGTGTGTGTGTGTGTGTGTGTGTGTGTGTGTGTGTGTGTGTGTGTGTGTGTGTGCACAGATCTGTTAAGAGGCTCTCTCCTGCCTGAGATGACATGCAACTTTAAAAAAAAAAAAACGGGCGTCCTGCGCCACATTTCAAATGAGATGGGAGACAACACCGCCACTTTCTTCTCAGGCCTGCGTGCTCTCATGACAACCTGCTACCCAAAACCAGCCTACGCTATAAAAAACACACACATTCACTCACACAGACATTTCAGTCATTTCTATTGTATGTCCCCTCCTCTAAGAGCTATTTTCTTTTGTCATCTGCTCCTGTTTGTAAATATGATGCCAATGAGGATTAATGGTACCATTTATTTTTTTGGCTTCTTGTTTTTTATTTTAAACCTGTATTCATCTACAACCATGTATTGCTAGTCAATATGTACAAACCTCGATACTTTAAGTATGACAAATATACTTGAAGGAAGCAGAATAAGGTTTTACCAGTCTGGTGAAGACATTTTCTTTAAGTTTAGAAAATAGTATTTCAATCCACCCATGCTATTCCCCTTTTCTTCTGTATCCAAACCAACTTTGAACAATAAATGAGTCACTTCCTCCATCATAATAACAGCGTTATACCTGAAAAAGGTAATTTACTAAGCCTCCACACATACACTCTTGTGTATTTAAGACATGTAGAAATAGATAAAGAGAGACGTGTGGTTTAACAAGCAGCATACATTGTGGAGGTATTTACCGACAGCTATAGATAAGCCCTAATGGCTAAGAGTTCTTAATGTAGCCTCAACAATGGTGAGCGACTGTAGCAGGGCAGAAAATAGAAAATGTAAGAAAAACTATAATAAGACTTGGAATTATCTGAGTAGTCTTCTTTATTCTAGCTGTCTCACTATCTTCCCCTGTACTAAGCTAACGTGTACTGGACTGGTCTGTTCACTGGACCCATGTGAATTGAAAGGATTTAGACAAAGTCCTGTCAGGGCAAACAAGCCAACCACCCACAATATTGAAACAACAGGGATTTCAAATTGTATTCATTTACACTACTCGTGATTGAAAACAATTACTCAGTTTCCACATGGCAAGTCAAGTAATCCTATTATGGCAACGTGGGGATGTACTTGAAAAATGTCATCAGTTTCTAATGACATGTTTTCAACAGAAAAAGTACCTCCACTTGTTGTGGGGTCATAGGTAATGATTGAGAGGTATTACTTTTGTCTACACATTGTTGTTTTGAGGTAAAACTAAATTCTATTAATTGTAATTTTGATTGAACAACAAAAATATAACTTGTGTAGAAAGGGGAAACAAGACATTGTAGTTTAAGTCGAGCCTAAAGTTGTCAACATTGCGACTAAAGTCATGTGACTCAACCCCCTGGCATCTACTGAATAACAAATTATAGTCCCTTACCCATTGCGGATTTTAGAAAATGAAGCATCAAATCACATTACGCTAAATGTTACTAAATGACTGCTCACAATCTGGCAACAGGCTGGATTATAACTTTATTTGGCACAACAAAGAAGCGTAACAGACATGTATTTATATGGAAATGTGGCAGATCATGGAGTGTTAACAGATGCCTTTAGCCAAGCAAGAAGATTGTGTCAGCCTTTGTCCATTTGTTTTCTGTCCATTTGTCTTGTCTCTCCATTTCCCTCTTCCTCTCTTTCTTCATACACAGTATTCTTCATCCCAGAACAGAGTAATTCCCCTCGTCTTCCATCTGTGATGTATAATGCAGAGCGACCGGACACAATCTCCACCCAAAAAAAAAAACGCTGCCAGCAAATCATTCTGGGTGTACGCAAGTACGAATGTGTGTTCTTCTGACAGAAGGTGAATTATTCTTCTGCCAATATTTTGGAATTGCACTACTTGTTGTCGAGTCTCCGCAGATGGTTGGGAAAGCCTCCAGGCATTTGATTAAATACTATATCTTGTTTCTGGGCGCTTTGTTTTTCTTCGTGCCTCATTTGGTGTTGGGAGGGCAGCTCCTGCGGGGAACAGCAGCAGACCGAGCCCCGTGCTTCTCCATCCGGCATGTCAGAGGCCGTGCAGCGCTGCGGCGCGGCCTCTGACATGCCGGAGAGCGCAGGTCAGACATGCAAAGGAAACCAAGTTTATTCAGACTGGGTTATTCCTGGTTTCTCTTGGCGCTCTGACCCCCCTTTTTTAAGCACAGAGTTAATCAGTCCCGACACGATCATCATTATCATCTTTTATCAAAAGTGAATGCAAACTGAGATCCTTAAAGTTCCCCCTCACTGCTGGCATCTTTTCAAACGCCTCGATGAGGTTTCATGTTACTTTTTCCGAGCAATCAATAATTTGGTGTCTTTTTTTTTGCTGCGTCGTTGAAATCGCGTCTGCACAAATACAAGCTTGCAGCCTCAGCCTTTCACTGCAATACTACAACCACAGTCAGCGGTGGCATCCACGGAGCCCCTGAACATTTTTGACATGTAGTTATCCCACCAGACACGGTGGGAAATGGGATTTTTCACACATCTTGGGATGGAAATGACAAGGGGACAAATCAATTTTTTGTTTTTGTTTATTGGAACAATTGTCTCCCCCCCCCCCCCCCGATATGACAGATGCTGTGTGCCTTCTTCATGGCTGCAGATAGTCACAAGACTCTATTCACAGTCTCTATATATTTACTTCCAAGCAGTACAAACACAAACAAGTCACAAAGAAAATTGTATTTTTAAGTGGTTCCTTTGATGTGCACTCCACACATTTGATACTGTGTAAATTGAAGTGGTTATCTGCATCACCAATTGTCTTTGTTGCTAAGCAGCGTTTCACAGAGATCACCGGAACGTCATCGACTGCCAAAATGGGTGTCCAGCACACGAACAAATTCATCTTTCACACTGAATCCTCAAGCTGTTGTGACTAAACTGAATCATCAGTATGACTCAGCAAACCAGGTAGCTTTTGCCGCGAAAGTGTCAACAATGAAGTCTGATGTGAATACTGCTGGTATGTGGGTGGTTGCTGAGCTATTGGGCTACAAACAGCACTGATATAAAAGGCCTAGTTTTGAACTGAATTCCACAAAAAATTTCTAATCCCAATCTAAGGAAATACTGAGATGCCACTGTGTACCGGAAAAATGTATTTGATCACTTCTGATGTGCCTGCTGAGATGT
This sequence comes from Myoxocephalus aenaeus, assembly GCA_038501785.1. Classification (NCBI taxonomy): domain Eukaryota; kingdom Metazoa; phylum Chordata; class Actinopteri; order Perciformes; family Cottidae; genus Myoxocephalus; species Myoxocephalus aenaeus. Next base: position 7,153,860 of record JBAMJR010000040.1, read on the forward strand.
ATTGGAATGGCAATGCTTTTGGCTCAGCTTGAAAAATAAATTGGACAAACTGTGTGACGACGAGTCCCATCTTTAAACTGAGCAGAACAAAACATAATCATATTACCAAAGTAATTACAAATTCCCACCCTGTGAGAGTATCCGAAGGCGACACTTTTTTGTGCCGGTTATCTCCGTAGACTACAAAGTATATTCATACATGTAAACAAGCCAGGGTTGTCGAACCAAAATGAGACAGGATACAAGATGACTGAAAAAAAAATTGTGCGGCAAAGAAGGCATTTACCGATTATGAATGTCGCTGTGACTCGGTGAAGAAAAAGAGACAGGGAGGAGAGGAAACAAACTGTGAACACTCAACCTTATCTTGGAAAGGTGTGGAAGTGCTCTGATTGACAAGCCAGATTGACAAGCCCCCAATTCCCCCCCCCCCCCCCCCCATGGAACAGCAAGCGCACCGCTGAGCTTAAGGAAGCAAGAATGTGAGGAGAAATGAGAAAAGCCTCGGCCTATCTCCGCACCTTTCTGCTCTACTCTCTCTCTCTCCCTCGCTCGCTCTCCTTTCTTTATTAAAAAGAAACACATGTAGTGTCGGGGCGTCCAAGTATGAAATTCAATTCTCATCCCCCAAACGGTGTTTTTATTAAAGCCGTTACTATCACGGCAGGCAGGCGGGCCTGGCCAGCTCTGCTTGGCTCAGCTCCGCTGTGTGGGTACATACGGTACGAGGACGGAGGGGACGGGGAGCGTTAGGGAAGGAGGGCGGGAGATGGAGAGAGCGAAAAGGAGAGACAGGGAGGGTACAGTGTGAACAAGGCAGCGAAGGATTGGGGCAGTCGGCAGCAGGGTGACAGAGGGGCTTAATTTGCCCAAAAGGCAGCTCAGCCTCTTATGCAATTTAACCAGGACGTGCTTGACTTGCGCTTGGGTTAGCATCCCCGGCACGGCCCGGTGCACAGAATCAATTGCACATTGGATTTGCGCCACGCGGTCTTGTTTGCCGTGTATATTATTTTTTCCCATCGCTGCAACAACTTTGTCCGGAATTGTGACGTAACAACTTTAGAGCCATCACCAGAAGCTGTGCTCGCGCTTGAGGAAAGTTTTCTGACACTCGAGTGATATGACAGTTGCCATTCTTCATACTGCGGAGGATTTAGTACATTTCCTTTTCCAACAAAGAAAAAGAGAGAGAGAGTTGTTCTGCAGCAGAATCCCGTGAAATACTTGTACGTTGTTATGTGAAGGCATTTCTGAATGTGTTAAATGCAGCAGTTCACTGAACTACTTGCTCCAACCATGCAAAACTAATGGCGTACCCATCAGCATCAGTGGCAATGTGTATATAGTGCTAAACAAAGACTGTGAACATGTTAAACACTATCCTGTTAAAAAGCAACATGGTTGATGTCGTCGTGAGCATGTTGCCATGCTAACATTAGCCTTTAGCTCATCCTCAGAGAGCCGCTAGCGGGACCGCAACTCAAAGGAGCTCTTTAGGCTTCAAGTGCTGCCAAACTGATGATCACACAGCGGTACTGTGGCCTAGCGCATCCTGTGTAGACGCTGACAGAGGACTGAAGCTGCTGCTCCTGTAGGCTGACGTGACCCAGCTTGTGTCGACGATCCATATCGGATGATCTACCGTGGTGTGAAGAAATGTAACATGTTGAAAACACTGACTGAAGGATGCCGTTAGAACACACAGACTTCATAGTGCGACAACGCGCCTTTACAGGAGACAGTTGCGTTGAATCTTTTTGGAGACGGTATTTTTTGAGGATTTGCGCCTCAGTGTTTACATTTTCATTTTACTGTATATGCACTTTTTATTCATTTATAACATCTTCAGTCATTTCCTGCTCGCGTCTGTGCGATTCCACTCCTACATGACAACCTGAACGGTTGGGTTCTGAGATCTTTAATCACAAGAAGAAAAAGAAAAACTGAATTGTCAAACACTCCACCACTGTTGGATCCTTTCTCTTATGAATCTCTCCCCTTCTCCTTCCCGACAGTAAATACACAGTCGGGGTCAGTTGACCCTGTCTGTGCCTCAGAGAAAACAACGCATTGTGGCTAAACTATTCTGACAGGCCTGCCCTTTTTACACATGAGGAAGAAGAAACGAAAGGGAGGGCGAGTGGAGAGATGGATGGGGAAGGGGGTGGGGGGGAGAACAATGCACACAAGTGAGGGAGGACAGGGAGGAGGAAAAAAGTGAATGGACGACGATTGGGGGTCAGGGTGGCCCTCGGGAAAACAAGTGGGGGCATGACTGCGGGGCTGCCCGTGTGTGGCTGGTTGGCGAGCTGATTAGGTGGAAGGCCGTGTCACTGGCTGCGTGGCTGACTGGTTGGATTTCTGACCAACAGGCTCGCTTGTTGATCCGGTGGCCAGCTGCCACGCGGGCCGACTGGCTGACAGGGCGCCTTGACGGGTGCAAAGGTTCCATCCATCCAGTTTGATGGCTAGTTGGCTGTCCGTGCTATTCATTATTCATCCTGTGTATCTGATGATGTGGGTCAGGCTCAGTTCTAGTCCAGCTGGGTCTGCAGACAGGCTGTGCAGCGAGCGAGGCCCTTAGGCTTTCAGCCGGCAACAAAACAGCTCGGGACGCAGCGTCAGCAGAATCTTGATATACCGCAGTTTACTGTGTTCCACTCTTTGTTTGGACTCCATGGACATGTGGCTAATCTGTTCTGCCAAACTGTACAGTCAATTCAACCCCCCGGAGGTGAGGGAGTAGTTTTATTTTGGGGAAGCGCGCTGAGCCTGTTCACTTTCTTGCCAGGGGACAAGATTGATGCCACTCTTATGTCTGAACGGTAAATATGAAGCTACTGCGAGCAGCTGGTTAGCTCAGCTTAGCGTGGAGGCTGTGAACGGGGGAAACAGCTAGCCGGACTTTGTCCGAATTGCATCAAAAGCTGGCTACTAGCAGCCCTCAAAGCTCACTAATTAGCATGTTATTTGTTTAGTCTGTACAAAACCCTGAAAAGAATAGAAAAAAAAGAGAGAGAACACAACGATTCATCCATTTACAGCGGGTTATGTGCCGGGCGATTTCTTGGCTAGGACAAGGAACTTTCTGGAGTTGCTGCTGGTTGCCTGGCAACTCATCCAAGCCAATAAATAGTCTGGCACATAAACCCCTCCTCACACAGCGGCGAACTGGGATTTTTTTTCTTCTTCTCACTTTTCACTTATTTTTTGTACAGATTAAACAAACAAGACGTTTATTGGTGCCGATAGGCAGATTGAGTCACCTTCAAACGGAGAAAGGCGAGCGGTTCCACCCAGTTTACAGTCTTTAAGCGACACTAATACACTGCTTCATATTTACCGTACAGAGAGCAATAGCTTTGTTAGACAGGATGGTAGGATGTGGGCTCGACCTCAAGTGTGCATGGGCAATGTTGAGGCGGGATGAAGCAGAGTTCTAAACACCTTGAGCTGAAACAACTTTGATTGACACGTGTCCATCCAAATCAACTGTGAGGAGAGACGTCATCCTTATATAAGAGTCCTGACCCAAGGAAGCAGACTGCCCTTGTCTCCCTCCTTTTGTTATCCGTATCACTGGTTCTGTCTCTGTTTCTTTTTGGGATCAGAAACCAAATCCTCAAAGCTGTGCTAAATAAAGGCGTCAGGGAAGCATCGACTCAATTCCAACAGCTGATACATATTGGAATATAATACATGCACCATGCCGGGCTTAAACTTCACTCGTTGAAAAAGTACATCAAACCATAATGCTATTTGTATAAACGTAGCCGTACTACTTGCTCTTTGTGATATTTAAGAACTGCTTCTTGTTCACTCAAACAACTTTCCTGTATTCAGGTTAACACCTCAAATGTAATGTAGGCTACACACAATATTATTGGCTGATTCCATTACTATGTATTGAATTCTGTCACGGATGTCACCATTTCAAAGCAAGCCGCCAGGCTAAATCACGAGGGAGACAATAATAAAGGAGCTAATGAGGAGACCCTCGAGAAGAAAGCAGCCCTTGGCTGAGGGCTTTTACAGTAAATTTTAGAGAAAGTATGCCAGCTGGCAAAACGAGAGACTATGCCAGAGCCACTTATTTTACACCAAAAACAGGCCATTTAAAGAAGGCCTTGTCATTGTCGCCAAGGTAAGATTAATGTGTTTCTCAGTGAGACACCACAGCTACAGCTACAGACGGTGGTAACATGATGCAAGCTAAACTTCTTCCACACACATGTGAAAAACACACATATTTAAGCACAGGGCAATCACACAGCTGTAAATTGGGGCAGCTTTGGAGGTAGAGTGGGTCATCCATTAATTATAGGTTTGGCAGTTCAATTCCCGGCTCCTGTTCACATGTCCAGATGAGTATGTGAATGGGTGAAAGAGGCAAAACTGTAAGGCGCTTTATCTGTTACGGTAGAAAAGCGCTATGGAAATGCAGTCCACTTTGCCATTTTTATCGACTCTCACTGGATGAGCATGTTTGAGGATTTGAAGACATTATTTTCTTCATATTTTTAAAGTTACTGTGGGGAACTTTTAACTGGTGATGAAAAAGTCTCAATTTAATACTGAAGCCTCTATGTGACCTTTGTAAGTAAACGAGACAATCAGTGAGAAGATTTAGACAGTTTCTATGTGATTATTCTTACTGCTTGTTATCGGTGCCAGCGGGTCGGATTCCGAGCAAAATCAGACAAAATCACCATAAACTCCTTCATCTCAGACTCCCATCGCACAAACCCTGATCCGGTTTCGCTGCTGCCTTCGACCCCGTCGTTGGAACACCACCCTGCTGGAGACCCAAGCTGTATTGCTGGGTCCGCTGGAGGGAAGTGAGCAGCGGGGACAGCCAGAACCAGGACTGAGACGTTTTTCTGAAGGGAATCTGGTGCTCGGAACCACTACTGCTTTGGTCCACAGGGACCGCCAAAATCAACACTAAATAAAAAAATTAAAGTAGCTTTAAGGACATAATCTACAAATGAACATGCTTTCCTAAATAGAGTAGAGGAACTAGGATTTGGTTTTCACCAATATATTCTCACTCCAAGCTTTACCTGACTAAAGAATTAAGTTATTCTTTTAGTCTTTTGATGATACATCAATCCACAGTCTAGACAATTCCAAAGGTTCAAAAGCAAAAGGTTCAGCGAGAGGGCTTGGTGGCTGTGAGCTCAAACTAAGCTGTTCTTTTGGCAGAGTCCAGGCCGGAACCTTTCAACTTTATTTTTCTCCCTTAATCTACCTCGATCATCCTTTTTATGACATTCATCCGCTTGCCTTTCTCTCATTAACCCTTCCTTCCTACCTCAAAAGTAATTTAATATGCTTTCATCCTTCTTTCCCCCTCGGCTTCCTTTCTTCTGTCCCTACAAGAATGCAAATGCCTACCAGTGGAGGACAACATACAAGAAATAAGCAGCTTTATGCATGTCATCAGATAATGGGTAATTATTTTCTACTGAGCACCGTACAACTCCGCGTCCTTTCCAAGTCACCCTGCTACCCATTCTTGGCAGTTCGGGATCCCCTACCCTTTTTCCATGAACCCTGTCCTGCCTTTATTCCAGATGAAGTGAGGAGTAGTGATGGTGATTTCCCCCGTGGCGAGACGGAGATGCTTTGATTAACACCAGAGAGACGGTGGGCTGGAGAAAGAAAGAACACAAGAGAGGACAACAGGGGGGGAATGGGCAAGTGGACATGAGAAGAGAGAATGTGTCGGGTGAAGTGAGGACATCGCCCAGACCGAAGATAAAGAGAGGAACTTTGGGGATTTGCTAAATAGAAAAGAAAACAGGAGAAGGAAAAAGGAGACAAACGTGGACATATGACTCATAGAAATCCTCCAATTGGGCAAAATTGGGCAACAGGAGGACACTGGGTGGAGCTATATATTTAAGTTTGAGGTACTTGTCAAACCAGCAGGTATGCGCATCCAAAAGACCATACGGTAACACAGTGTTTTGCAAACCTAAGCAATGGTTTACACAAAAGTAGGGGAGAATTTCCTACTGTTGAAAAGTGCCGTCCTCCATAGTTTAGTCACTCTTTAGTGACAGAAGAAGTTGTAAATCAAACTAAATACTATTGTTTCCTCGTGGCCAGCGGTGCCCGGTCCCATGCCATCGAACAGCCTGCAGGCTTCTATTTCAGCCATCCAACTAAATGATTTCACATACCTTCAACCAGAAAGAAAGGTATTCTAAATGGCGTGAATACAAATCAGCATACCCTCTGATTCTAGAAGGTGGTTTTGGAGGGTTAGCCCGAGAAGGCATTCTGCAGTAATTGTTTCCAAGCGGCATTGGATCCTCTGGATTTTCACGGCTGCTGGTTTCCCTTGATATGACTGTGTCATGAGTAAAGCTCTGGACCTGCCTGTCAGTGTGAGAGTGCTCCGTCTCCCCCGTCTCCAATCCAGCTCCAGGAAAATGCCAGGTTGAGTTTTCAGCCTGAGTGCCTGGGATGTGCACGGTGCAACCATCAGTGTCAGCAGAGTACAGTACCTGAAGCAGCCCCAGTCAAAACGCTGACAGGCTGAAGAGATGGGAAGAGGAATCCACCAGCAGCCAGTCAGGAACCATGAATTGCACATAAATGCCATTAAAACAATTTTGCTATGGAATGTTTCTTCTTCTAATATAATTTGTAATTATAAGAATTGTTCCTATAATAATTATAATTCTTGGCCCACAAAGCATTATTGCAGCTACCTGTGCTCACCACGATAGAGCGGCCTGATCATTCAGAAGCTGGGTTCACTATCTTCTTTAATGAAATACAGCAACAACGTTAACAGTAATATTACAACATCTAGGGGAAGATTTATGGCTGATAGCTTACATCAATCCTGAAATAAATCCTACTGAAAGCCTAAACAGTGGACTAAAAGTTAAATTCACAGCCCTTGACGATGTTATGGTATCCATATCTCATCCAGCGTGCTGGCCTTCATGTTTTTGCACCTCGACCCAGCAGATTCGCTGCTGCTTTTTGTCCATTTTCAGGTGGATTGTCGGTGCACTTTAGTCTTTCATTCCGTTGCTGATTTCCTTCAAAAAAAACGTGAACATTAGCTAACATTATCGGCTGAGACATTTCATTACTGAACTGCACGAAGCTGCTTTCAAGTGCAACAGGTTGAAGGGCTGAATCAACTTTTGAGAATGAGATTATTTGACAGCGTGAGACACCGTTTGACCAGTGGCGGGCCGTGGATTTTCTACCAGCGCATTCAGTGCCGTCGCAATCAGCTGTTTAACAGCTGTGCGAAAGTAAGTCAGTTTCTCAGGCTTCTGAGCTTCACGGTTCAAGCTTCCAGCTTCTTCTTCTTCTTCTTCTTCTTCTTCTTCTTCTTCTTCTTCTTCTTTTTGGGTTGTAAGGCGGATTGCATCCAACAAAAGGTGCATTACCGCCACCTACTGCCGCTGCACCACTGACCAATCACAGCGCACGTTAATGTTCACGCTGGGCCCTGTGGCGAAACACACGTCCATACGCTAATAGGCCGTTCGCATGTAGTTTAACCGGCTTTTCTCCCATAGAGAAACAGAGGTGAAATCTGATTGGACAAGAGCTGCAGGCTGGAAGCTGAGGAACAGAGGAAGACACAGCTGTGCAATGAGAAAATAAGCTGATAGGGAAAAATAATTATAATACATGTAGCGGATTTGTGAAAAACAATTACATTATAAAATGTTTTTATTAAACTATAAAATAGCTATAACTTTGTGATTCTGTTTAGGCCAGCAGAGAAGGCCTAGCAGGCCCTGACGGCCTGCCACTGCGTTTGACCAATATGGAGCACACGATGCACGATTCCACAGGTCGAGACACGCTTCTCAACATAAAGACAGCTGAGCTGGCAGCTCGAAGCTACCGGTGCTAACAGCACAACGGCAACAGTTCTGACGGAGCTAACAGTGTTAGCTCGCGGGGCCACCAGACCATATCTTTACACAGCACATATTTGCTTGCTGCTATATTAATGCTAGATTTTTTTGGGAATTCAGTGGTGTATACATTATTTCATGGAAATTCCCCCACCGTGTGGTTATCCCTTCTCTCCATGCCCCGTGCACTTGCCAGTATACATACCTGCTTTAGAGCCAGTGTATCATATTCAAGAAAATACATGAAAAGACAATGCCAACAACTGTACCACGGCCAGACATAATATGCAATATATGGAAACTACTGCTATATTTGGAGACGTTCATAGGGTGGTGCAATTGTCTAATCCTTCAAAGTCTTTTTTTTTTTTAAGTCACACATGACTGTTGTTTGGAAAAAGAAAGATTACATGTTCCAGTATCTCATCACCCGTCGCAGAGATATATTCTCGGCTGACTGACTGAGTGTCTGTCCGCGGCCGCCCACTGCTCAGCAGGACATAACTGAGCCTTTTTCCTCAGGTTTCTTAGCCCAGTTTAGCTCGTGGAAAAAGCCAATCTAAGCACTTTGTGCTCCTCCCCATTAAAGCCTGCGTCCGACGACGGTTTCTGCAGATGCAGTGATTCTATCGCTCTGCTGTTACTCATCTTTGTCCTTCCTTACAAATACAGCGAATCATTAGTTATTTGGCCTGGACCTTTACGCCATCTTTAAACACACAGATTCTCCTTCCATCCCCCCCCCCCCCCCCCCCCCCCCCCCCCCCCCTCATTTCCTTCTTCCCCTCTGCTTTTCCCCTCAGAACTCGGTCTCCTTCTCCCAAAACAATAATAACAAGCTTAGCGATGCAGCTCGCTGACCGGCTCATAATCCAGAAGGAACTGAATCCCACAGCTCGACTCCAACAGATAATCCTTTCTGCAAAGCCAGCCTTCCCCTTCTGGAACAATGCTCTCATTTACACCAGAGTGACCCCCAAATTAGAGCAGGAAATGGTTGAGAGGAGGGAAATATGGAAGGAAAGACAGACTGTAGCAAGTTCAGCACTGAGAATGATTTTCCAAGAGAAGCCACAGGATTTTGGAAGTCTGAGAAAATGCCATAAAAAAAAAAAACTTTCAACTTTTACTTTAAGCTAAGCTAAAATTCTAAGCCTTAACATAGCTGCCATACCCTTCTGCCAACCCCATCACCGACCACGCAGCAACTAGAGGCAGAGGTTTAAAGCACACTGTGTGACATTGGGACAGTTGAAACCTCGCGGCTCTGCGTCCGTCCTCAACCTCCGATGACTGCCAAGGCAAACACAACGGCAGCTGCGAGGCCCGAAACAAGAGGATGCATTATTAGACTGCTCTTCAAAGCCACAACCACTGGCTGGACTTGATCACTTCACACCAGGCAACACACACACACACACACACACACACACACACACACACACACACACACACACACACACACACACACACACACACACACACACACACACACAGAGAGAGAGAGAGAGAGGGCACAAACAACCCTGTCAGTGAGGTTGTTGTTAGTGTAGGAGAACAGATGATAAGAATCTCTTCATTTCTGCATCTCCTTCCCTTGACATGCCATAAAGCATTGAGTTTGCTGCACTCCCCTGACTTCTTAACACATAATATTTACCAGTACATGTTGCTTTATATCGCTGATATAAGTGCACATGCATACTAATTAGGCTGGTTGACAAATGATCCAAACAAACGGCAAACATTCCCCCTTTTTCGTGCAGAACCTTCCATTTCCTCCTCATCCTGATCTCATCTCGACAGTTTCTTTCACACTGTTGCGTTCGTGGACTCCGACTGCGTCAATCCTGAAGATCTCTTCCTCTACGTCTGATGAAGGAGCTTCTCTTCTCCACTTCACTCCAGACCCACCATCGCAGCTCTCGTCTGGTAAATAAAAGATAGCTGCCGAGCTCCAGCTGCCTCAGCACTTTGCTGGTGCTGTTTTGCTGTGACTTCTACACAGACTGTAAATGTTTCATTTCATGGCATTCTGTCTTTGTGCGGCAGAGCGGGCAGCGTTCAGGGTCCCAGCAAGGGTTTCTTTGACTTGGTAGCTGATTGGAAACACCGTATTGTGCCCGTATTACCGTTTGAGTGTCAGGTTTATGGTCTGGATGGCGCCCTTAACGAAATCCCACAGTGGAACAAAAATACTAGTGTCCATGGCTACTTTCTGCGAGCGATCTCACGATGGAATGCTATGATGATGCTGTATAAGTGTCTCAAATCCCTGCTCACTGTAAACTACTGGGGTTGATATTAGGGAGAGGCCAAATGCCAACCCCATCACTTTGGAGGTTCAATCTTTTGCATCCTGCTCAGATTCCTGCAAGAAGCCCCTGAGAGAACCGTTCCTGACTCATGGTATTTAATAACGTTAATCGACCTCATGACGTCTGAAATGAAAAGTATGTAAAGGTGTAAATTAAAGGTGTTACAAATGTCTTACACACTTGAGCTTGAACACTGTTCTGTATATTTTTTTTGTCATCTATGTCTATCTATATCTATGTTATGTTCAGAAACCTCCTGCTTGCCGTACCTACATTACGTATATACATTGCACATCAAGTTACACATTGTAATTGTTCCCTTTCATTTGCCTACTTTCTGTCGATGGTTACAGAAAACTGTGAGGCCAGCACCGTGAAGCCTTGAGCTTCTCTACAAAAGACAGTCACACTTGGTTCTGGCTTTGTTATTTACAAGGAACATGGCTTCAGATTTTCTCTTCACACCTCCATTTTCTCCTTACAATGTATTGTTCCCCTGCCATTGAGAATGAAATAGACGTTTCTCCAAGGACATCTATCTGACTACACACCTACGACGAAGCACAGAAAATCACGAGCAAGACGGATAACACACGGGAAGTCATCATTTACTTGGAAATTACATACCATTTTTAAACAACAATAATTTCTTCACATTATATGTTCATTTACTGTGCATCAAAGTGCAGTCAACCATTAACGTTCCTCCACTGATGCATCTCGTCTTTCCACTTCTCTACCTGCTACCACTGCCTCTATTAGACAAAGGGCCGTGCACACACACACACACACTCACACACACACAGCTTTGGAGGAGTGAGTCAGGGATAGTCCGCGTGTCCCTACCTGTCAGTCAAGCCTCCATTAGTGGCTACTTGGCTGGGTGGCTCGGGGTCCGCTGCTGTGGACGTAGATGTGAGATGACAGCACTGTGTTTCCTCCCCAACATACACACACATCCTACATTTGTGTGTGTGTATCGGTGTTCGCTTTGTTAAACCACCGACTCAAAGCCACGCATGACGCACGCACCTGTGCATGAGTGGCCATGTTTGATTCACACGCGGAGGAGACATCTTTCTCCTTTTTTCATCTTGCATGTGTGTGTGTGTGTGTGTGTGTGTGTATGTGTGCCTCATGGACCCCGAGCAACGTTGAATTCCTGCAGGATTTAAATTTTATGTAAAATTCTAATCTCGTTTTGTGGACTCACAAGCATTTTAAGTGTGTGTGTGTGTGTGTGTGTGTGTGTGTGTGTGTGTGTGTGTGTGTGTGAGAGTGTCCCTTGTGCCCCCCCCCTGGAGGCAGGTCATCATGAATCATGTCAAAGCGAATCTGCGATTAAAAGGAGCCCTCTGCACTGAATGGGAAATCACACACACACACACACACACACACACACACACACACACACACACACACACACACACACACACACACACACACACAGTGGCCAGTGGCTGGTTTGTAGCCAGCAGTAGTGAATCACAGCGGTCATCACTTGGTGTTTCATATGCGGAGCATGACAGACACAGATTAGTGGAGTTCTGCTGTATACCGGCACCTGCTCTGCACCTCCACCTCCTTTCTTTATTTGCACCTCCTTTCCTTTTGTTCCGAATTGTTTTCCTCTCTTCCTCCCATTTTGTCATTCTATTCTGCACCTTCTCTCTTTTCTCTTGCACCTCCTTCCTTCTACTACACGTCCTTTTTCGTCTGTGTTTCCTTCTCCTTCTTCTGCACCTCCTCCACATACCACCTTTCCTCCACATACCACCTCCCTTGTCTACTTCTGTTCCTTCCACTGCACCTGCCTTTTGAGAGTCTCCTGTTGCTCAGCTCCTCCTCCTCCTCCTCCTCACCTTCATTCCTTTCTTACCACCTTTCCTCTCCTTCATCTCTGTTTTCACACCACCTTATGTTTACTCATCGGTCACTTTTTCTTCTTCTTTCCTGTACGTCCTTCCTCCTCCTCTGCATTCCTCCTTCTCTTCTGCCCCTACATTTCCCCTACCTTCTTTCTCCTCTCCTATCTCCTCGTTGCCTCCAAGTCCTCCTGCTGCCCCCATTTCACCCTTCACCTGTCTCTCCTCCTTTCTCTGCCTCCTCAACCACTACCCTCCTCCATGCATCCTCGCCTCCTTTGGCAGCCCAATGCAGCATTTCAGTACCTCTGAAGTCGATGTGAATAATGTTTTGGTAACAAGGTACGTGATCAGATCCAGATGTGAGGAAAAAACATAACACAGCTATCGCATGCATGAGAAAAATGCAATTCAAAGTAGATCAATTCACAGTTACAAGCCACGGTTTCATTCTCAGTCCCGTCTTCATGGAATTTAACCTCGCCGGATTAAACACCTGCCTGTTGCCTCCAGGTTGCCTCGGAGACGCGTAGCGTGCGTGTCTCGGTAGTTTGGATAGATAATAACTTCTGTTAATCAGCTTTTGGATGAATCCTCATTTCTTTCTTGAGATTAATCTATTTTAATTCCTTTTCACATATTCTCGTATCCCTCTTTGTCCAGGTCTCAACTGTTTATTTGGAAATGTTAAGTCTGAATGTTTCAGGTAAAAAATAAAAAAAGAGAAGAAAAAAAAGATAGCTTTATGAAAGAAACATTCAGCTCTGTGAGCACTGTGCTGTAAGATGTGGCGCGTGTGTGTGTGTGTGTGTGTGTGTGTGTGTGTGTGTGTGTGTGTGTGTGTGTGTGTGTGTAAACTGAAGGCAAGGCTGCCATCTATCGTCCCCACACGATCTCTCCATGTGTGCACTGCATCCTCTGTGGAGCCCCGCCGAGCGCTCGGTTTCCTCTAACACGTCCGTCATCAGCTCCTCAGGACCGGTGCAGTGCAGCACACTCAGTGACGTTAGTTGCTTCAATCAGAAATGCCTTGACTGTATGTTACATGTGTTCATTCAGGTTTGACAAGTACTGCGGAGACAGAATAGTCCTTAACTTCCTGGATTCAAATCTCTTGTGGCTGCATTGCGTTCTGGTCTATTGCAGCTATTACTCATATCCCTTCAGGGCCGCTGAATGAGAAATATGAACGTGTTGTTCCAACAGGGCCTTTACTCTTTGATTCTAAGAGACAATAAAAGTTGACATTTGCTGCGGTTTTAACATTCTTCAAACATGTTCTACTGCTGGAGATATTCCTGCTGAAAGGCAAACCCACGTTTGTAAATTCTCTTCTTTTTTTTTACTTTCAAAGTGGTTTCAGAGAGTATAAAATATAGCTAACACTTTAATATTGATCTACAACCTTTTCTAGAACATACTAATCCCTCTCTAAGACGCCTTCTTACCTCCATGACAGCAGTGGACCTTATGGCTGAAAGCAGTAATGATCATATATTTCAGTGGATGCACCTCATAAGAATAATAAGAGCAATATGATGTTTGACGAGTCTGAGCCTCTTGAGTCAAAATCCAATACTTCTGACTCGATAAAGTTCCCGAACATGGGTTGAAGTAAAAGAAATATCTGGAAAGTTTTTGCTGGATTATGCGATGTGGGGAGTGAGCGGCAGGCGGATGGAAGAGCTTTAAAATGAAAGACCAGCATTTGCAGGCGCTGGTTTTGAGGTTCAAACAGGAAGTCCAGGTGCTATTTCACAATAAAGGTACTTTTATACAAGGTGCATCTTGGTGTGGCTTTTGTTTTACTTTTGGCCACTTGGCCAAAGATGAGACTAACAGATAAATACACATGTGTTTCAAAGCATTGACATTATCATACAGACCTTCGGCTGTGTGGTTTTATATAATGTGTTTTTCATGTTGACGAAACCGACTCGGATGCTCATTAGCCGCTCTTGGAAGTCGGTCCTGTGTCTCCAGCTGGTGAGATATTTCCCTATTTCCCCGATTGTGTTGAAGACCTCTGTTACCTACTTGCACGTTGCCATGGCAACCTCTAGTTAGGCAAGACAAATACTACAAGGTTTTGATAAGATTTAGCCCCAATTAGGCCATCCCACACACATTTAGAAGGCCAGAGAGGAAATCGCGGAGCCATTCCTCCCAGAGGGCTTTTTATTCCAGAAATATAATTTTGCATATTCGCCTGAAATGACACTTTAACAAAGTAAAGCCTTACATGATTAGCTGTTTGACTAGATCAAGGTCAAATCTGAAACATTCATCAATGCCCAGAGCAATGTGTGTGTGTGTGTGTGTGTGTGTGTGTGTGTGTGTGTGTGTGTGTGTGTGTGTGTGTGTGTGTGTGTGTGTGTTATCTAAGCCATTCCTCAGTGTGACCACCTACAATGAGACAGAACATGTCAACCTTAAACACTCACTCACATGCAATCACATGTAAACCTTCCTCTCAATCGCACCTGTTGCATCACACCCCATAAGAAACAAGGAGAGAATGTTTGTTTTAGTTTTTATTGGGGAGACAACAACAACAACAACAACAACAACAACTGTGAATTGACTGGAAAAGATGAGCGTTTGTCCTCTCACTGTCTGTCATACATCATTAAACAGGGCTCGGTTTCGAAAGCTGTGGATATAGCATTGTAAAAAAATGGGGTTATAATTGGGTAAATAATGACATGTCCAGGGGGCAGTTTGAGGGGAGCATGAGGACGGCTGGTACCAAATAAGTAGATGTTTTGGCTCCTGGTTCCTTGTTAATAATGGATTTTAGAGGGTGCAGGTAAGCAGAGACTATATTCCATCACCCTCTCGTTAAATTTGAGCCGGCTGCTCAATTTCATCATATAGAAAAATAAGTGGGGGTCGTCTTGATAATACAAATAATTTTACAAGTTGGTGAGGCAGCACTTAATACAAAATAAATTCAAATATGTATAAATAAATATGAATTGCAGCATTGAGCCCCATGGAGGAAGCAATACATATATATATGTATATATACAAATAAATACATGTATTTATAAATATATATAAATAGAACATATTTCCTCTGAATTATCTGTGATTCACAATTTTGTCTTCTTCTTCTTCTTTTAGGTAAAGAGTGCTGTGCAAGATTAGAGAACAAGTCCATCAATTGTTGGTCCAACTCAGGGGTTTAAAATGTGTTTATTTGAGCAGCATGAAAAAAAAGGAAGCCACACGCCTCTCATTTATGATCAAGTGGTATTCGTCATTCAGAACATCTCCAAGCGCACATTTGGATGGTTAGGAACATTTGGTGCATCCGGAGCCGACTCCTTTTATTTTCTTTCTCTGACAAATGAAGAGAAATCTGAGCGAACGTTGCCGCTGATTGTGCGTTACTTGTTGCACATGGGACAAATTGACTGGATCCACGCACTTATAGGCAACACTAATCAGTCACTTTCAAAAGCTAATTCATATTAGTCGGTGGAATCAGCGTGCGTAATGGGAAAGGGAGAATTCGCACCTGACCGCAAAATTCCCCTCAGCTCAAAGGAACGTTTTAGCATTTTTTATCTAATTGCTTTGGTTTTACAGCCCGCAACTTAATTGTTTTGGCGCTCGTCCCGCTCATCGTACAAGCTGTTTTTCAGCAAGACATCTCTGATAGACTGACTGAGCACTGCCTGCCCAGCCGAACAGACCAAGTCAACAAGTAAGTTGCCTCTCGCAGCGAAAGGCACAACTGCTTCTCCCTCGGGAGTCCGTGGAGACAAAGCCGGAGCTAAAAGGAGACGGACTATTGGACGATACGAGTTGCAGCTTTCTCTTCTCCGTGACAAAAACACTGTTGTTGGTCGTAAACAGGAAGTGAAACGGATTTTATAGTTTTGTTGTTTTCTTTTTTAATTATGATTGGTCATTTGGGTTTCAAGGAATTCATTATTTCTATTAAAGCATGTTTGGCATAGAAAATAATTGGTGACATATCACACTAAAGACATCTCTAATGCAGTTGCTATGGGAGCAGCACCAAATATGAAAGAAATCAATGCGATGACATTCATACGATTTCCATTCAAAGAATCGAATGACGATGAAAAGAAAAATCTAATATCTTGCGTGGATGAAATGTACTGCGTGTCCTTTCCCGCTATCAAAACCTGTTCATCTCCTCCCACCTGCAGCGCCCCGGCATCAGTATTTCAAAAATAATTCATGACTGGGGATGTCAAGGCTTCTGGTCGACACTTAATCTAGTACATCTGTGTGGTTGCTGTTAGCAACAGGTATGACATCAGACCCCCTTGGCACCTTCTGCTGGAGGAGAAACATCAGGAGATGTGTTCGACTCGTCCCTAATGGCTGCACACGCGTAATAAGCAACGTGCTGCATTGACTGCGAGTTAGTTCTGTTACATTCTAGGGTCAAAGGTGTCATCATTAAAACTGTGGCCATCAAACTGCAGATCCTGGGTTCATGATGAGAGTTGCAGCTATCGGTATCTGTTCATTTGGATGTCTCTGCAGCTCTAATGTAGTTTTTAAATCCAGTCTTTGCTAATAAACCCATATTCATTCTCAGTCTTTTCATGTTGCTCTTCACCGTCTGTTCTTTTTTTTTTTTTTTAGAGAGGTTACTATTCTCGTGGCCCTTTTCTTTCTTTCGTCTTCTTCTTTTCTCATTTAAGAAATGTAGTGACCATGTGGAAATGCGTTTTTCGGGATAACCGCATCGGTACAAAAAGTGACGCCCCCCCCAAGAGCCGACATCTCTGAGTTCATCCATATCTCTGCAACTTTTCTTTTCTGAAAGTCTTCCCGTTCGGACAGTCCAAACAACAGCCCCGCGGACTCATCAGACCGTGTCAGAACATCTTTAGGAGAGTGCTACTCACAGGGATAAAGTGCACACAGTCGTGATCAGCTGTCCCTGGTGGACTCGGGGTCACAGACTCACAGCATGAGCCTCGCCGACAGAAACATTGCACGAGTCAAAGACTCGGCTGTGCCCGGTGGGGCGAGACGAACAATGATGACAATTCCAAAGAGTTTTTGACACCGAGCATTTGTTAGTCTCCGGTAATGGGGATCGGTCATATGGATTGTGTTGTCCGCGCTGCCTTGAAAAATCTGGTATCTGCGGCACGCATCATAAAGCATCAAAACAAATAGCAGGAATTCCTGAGGCATATCTGCAGGGCAGAAAGACTGCCGCGCTGCATCTTCGGTGCGATCTGATGAAGCCTCTCTCAGGAGAGTGCAAGCGTTTTCATACCTTCATTTGAGTAGAGACGACACTCGTCTTCTATTGATCTGCCAGCAATCCAAGTGTCAAGGTGCACGAGTAAAGGTCTGCTGAACCTTTCAACTGTTACATCCGAGTCTACGTCCCTCTACGCCGAGCGCACAGCCTCTTCACGGGTGCTCACATGCATGCATTTGAAATTAAAAGGGTTTTAATAATTCATTCGTCCACGAATCATTGGTTTAATAATATAAATATTTACATTATTAAACCAATAAAGGGTGTTTTATTCTGTTTAACACAGTCATGAAATGCAATTTATTGGTTTTGGGATACGGATTGTCTGTATTATTCGTGTCACGTTAGGTTTAGGCAACAACATCACGCAATTAAGTTTAGGAAAACTGTCACATCTAATCAGACACAATAAATGACGATACCTGTGTGGCCAAATCATAGGGTGTTAATGTAGCCGGCTCAGGATTGTTCCTCCTGGGCTGCTGTAGGGCTGAGTAGACCTTAGCCCCTCCTACTTCCTGGTTCCCAATTAGTTTGGGCAACCATATAAAAGGCTACACCAAGAGCTGCCTCTTTCCCTCTTTGACTCCCAGGCTCCGGTAGGTGTGGATGTTGGCTCCCTGAGTTGAGGCATATTGGCTATGAGTTCATTCTTATCTGTCTTTTGCTCTAGGTCCAGCTCCAGGCTCAAGACGCTGACTGCCGCTGCTGTTTTGTTTTGTTTAAACTCATTTATGGTTTTGTTTTACTTAGTTTTGTATTGCTTGGTTTTATGTTGCATGGTTTTATGATAGTGATCCCATTTAGTTGTATTGGCTTTTAACCTTTTAGATGTGCTGGATGTCCTGTATTTTAATGTGTCAAAGTTGTTTATAATAAATGCAATACTCTTGAGATAATCCTGTGTCATTAAGCCATCCACTGCCACATGGATCCTTTTTAACTGCAAGCTCTTAAGTTGTTTTTAACAGTCTTAAAGGTGCAGTAAAGTATAAATTTGAACCGGACCAAGGCCAGGTAGCGGCCCGTGGTCACATTAAGTATGGACCTCTTTGAGTTTCCATAGGGTTGGAGCTGTAATGGAGGCATTGAGTTTTACCTCGCAATGTTTGAAAAAAGAAGAAGATTCTGACAACTTTAATTGACACAGGATTGAGTTTAGCTGTGGTATCCGTGTCTCCCCCTCTTGTCAGAATTTCAGTCTGAATTTAAATAATTGGAGATGGTACTCCCCACTAAACAGTTTCACTCTTCAATTCACAAATGGACCTAAACTGATCATGATCATGTAGCACAGGATTATTATTATTATTTTTTAATTAAGTATTCTTCTTTCCTTTCTTCAGCAACGTAGTGTTGAATCTTTCTTTCACACAGATCGACCTGTACACTCACACACGTGCGCACCCATATAAATGGCATGATGCAACTCAAAGTAAGACGTTGCTCTATAATTAGGGGTGTGTGGGTCATCATAGCAGACATGAACCCAGTTCGTTTTCCCACAGTCATTATCACCTTTTCTCTCTGATCTTTTAAGATGATCCCTATGTTATCTGATCATACCAGGAGATGTTAAGGTGCAGGCACGTTCGCATTTACACTCCCACGCACACATCAAAGGACATCATAGTTTCAGAAAGACTTTCATAAAAATCCTTTTTTGTGGAAGCTATATGATCAAGACACACACACACACACACGATGATAATGTTGAATTACCTCTGGTATTACAATTCATTCCTGGGGGAACATCAATGTTTGCATCAAATTTGATGGAAAGCCATCCAATACTTACTGAGACAGTTCATTCAAAACCACAAATGTCAACCTCAGTGTGTTTATTAGATCATCATTAGGGTTCATAGTCTGGGAAACACGAATGGCTTCACGAAACGCTGTGCCAATCTGTCAGTTTTCTTTTGGATGAGATGAAACGTTCAACCTGCTGAAGGAAAAGTCATCAAAGTATACAGGAGTCATCCTCTGGGGACCCTGAATGTCTGAATCAAATATTATGGCAATACAGCTCATAGTTGTCCAATATTTTACATATTTCAATCTGGACCACAATGGTTGACCCAACTGAACGGTCATTGCCAAAGAGCAATGTGGTCAAAGGGTCTATCATTTTAAACTCTTTATGTCCAATGTAAAAACAATGATATACGCAGTAAGACAATATACTATAACGGTGGGGTTGCAGTTGATAGAACTCCTTAGCTGTATACATGAGGTGGTACTTTTAAGGAGTAGCCATAAGTGCAACAACAGTTCCAAATTCCACCTGACACGTTTAGAAAGATAATAAGAACCTCTCAAATGCAAATATGGAATCTACGGTAATGTTATTTTTTGCCAGTGGTTTATTATACTGCTTTGCTACAGGGTCACATCACAATATTCATTTTATATTCATATATTTATAATTTTTATGTGAAAGTTGAAGCTTATTACAGAAGTTAAATCAGGATTTAGCCCAAAGATGAGGAGCTGCTGTTATGCCAGAGGGGTCTGTCCAGTGTCTCCTTATAGTTCTCACACTGCAAAACTCTTTCCCTTACCGCTAACGAGTAAATGAATTAATAGACTCAAAATATTAAACCAATTCTAAAAGCACCTCCACTTAAAATTCAAGTATTGACTGAAAAAGCAGAGACTGTTAAAAAAGAAAAGAAGAAGCATCTCTGTTGTGCTACATGTGGCCCCAATGGGAATCGTCCCATAACCTGGAAATCCTCAGCAGAGACAAATTGTCCAGTTATAACAAGGCTGGTGGACAGTACATATTTCAATTCACCCTTTGCTTTTCCAACCCACATATAAAAAGGAGGCAACAAATCAGATTTTTTTTTTGTTGGCCTAACAAGGTGGATGCCATTTAATGTGAGCCACCTGACAGCGGCTGTGAGAGCAAAACATTTTGACAGCAGGTGAATGGGAGTCGGTTTGTTTAAATTTAACAAGGATGGTGGACTGAGGATCGGTCTCCGTTCATTCCTCTGTCCGTCACACATCTCGGATGCGGCAGATCAAATTCTGACAGCCCTGAGGGAACGATGCGTGCCGCTGGCATCCTGGATTTCCAAAAGTTGCACTGAACCAGGAAGTGAGCTACGATAACAGGTCAATCCAAACGGACACATTTGACCCTCGTGGTCCACTCGGTCTGCTGCATCGCGTGTGGGGGATGTTTGCTGTTGCTTTGTTTTCAATTATTTTCTCTTTGCAATCTCATGCTTGTGTATTCAGTAACATGGCGGCCCTCGGTGTTTGATACCTACCTTTCTGGGACACTTTCAACTAGCTCCAATTAAAACCCATTCGCTTCATTTGTAATGCACTGAACTGACTGACTTTCACCCAGAAGACCGTTCATGTCCCAGGTCAACGTTGATTCGTTTAAACGTAGTTTTGGTACATAACTTCCGTACTAAACTAAAGCCAGTGACCATCTTTACTGAAGCCCGACCACGTACTTTTGTTGCATATGTAAACCTGGAAAGTGAGTAAACCAGTGGCGGCCGGCCAATAGAGGGCCGCGGGGCCTGGCCCCACCCACCTTGAGCCAGAAAAAAAACAGAAAAAAAACATTATTTTTAATTTTATTAATTATAAAAAAATTATTAACAAAATTATAAATTATACAAATTGTCAATATTTGTGTGTTTGAGCTATGGAATGTACCCAGTAATATTTGTAAAATAGGATATCTGCGCTAAATATCTGCTTTTCCTGCTCGTCCTCTCTGCTCTGAGCTGCTCATGCACTTCTCTGCTGGTCTCTAATGCTCGTGCACATGCCGGGGCCACGAAGCATTTGGCCCGAGAAAGTCGGGTCTAATACGCAGTTTAGCCAATCACTGACTAAAGATATAAATGATGGACATATCATTTATCCAATCCGCGCCCTAAAAAGGACTTCTTCGGGGCCAGGCCCCGGGTGCGTTCACAGCTAGTCTCTCGTTCTCATCTCGCGTGTTCTCGTTCTCTTCGCTTGTATTCTCGTCTGCCCGTCTCTCTCAGCGCCATTTCAACGTCATGACAACGGAGCCCTAAGACTCAAGCCTAACTAGATCAAATCTCTCCTCAAATACTTGGACTGCATGCTGCTGTTGGTTATAATGGATTACATTCTGGAGGAAGTAAAGAAAGCTGATTTGTATCGCCAAGTGGACGAGAAGAGTCAACGGATATTTCCAGCTGATGCTCATGCTAAGCTACATCGGCGCTAACGGTACATCACTATCCAGAACGCAACCGCGGACACCATCGCTCCAGCGCTTATGACGGGCTGCTGTCATGAGGGGAGCCACAGTGCAGCTTTATTCCTGGCATTGCCCTCCAGAACTAAGCAGCGGCGACGGGGAGGCAGAGGCCAGGGCTAACGTTAGTTGTGTAGCAGTGCTAGCGGGCTAACGTTAGCCCGCTAGCACTGCTACACAAAGAGAAAACGGTTGTTTAGTTACAGACGGAACAACATCATCCCAAATGTGGACATGCTATTCAACCAGCTGCAGAAGAGGAACATTGACCCTGTCTTCATTAAAGGACGTGTCCAGAGGTTCACAGACAGCATTAAAAAAATCTGGTAAATAACTATACTGTAACGGACTGAGTGTCATGTTAACCTGTTATGTTTAAAGTGTTATTGTGTTTACAGGAAGAAGTTGTTCTAGATAAGATTACTGTTTATTGTAATTACTGGGTTCAGGAGGTCAGTGAATGTCTCATGGGCTGTGTAGCTTGTAGCTTGTCTACCTGAGCTACCTGTTATCGGCAGAGCGAGTGAGGTGGGATGTTGTTGTTTTGGAGCCTGTGGAGAGGAGGCTATGACCGGGAGCAGAGTGACGCATGTTATGAGGTTTTGACTATTGTTCTGGGCTAGGCTACGGCCCACAGTAGCCTGTTCTGTTGTTAGCGAATAAACACACAATAAGCAAGCTAACGTCTCGTATTTACATGTGATAGGAACCATCTTTACGTCCCGTGTTTGTGTTGGGACACTTTTAGTTGTGACAAGCTCCTGGAAACATGTGCCGCGGTAGAAGTTTTTACTCCGCTAAAAGCTAGTTTAAAAGATATAAGTTAAAGTGACAACAAAGTGTTGATTTGTCGGCGTATATTGTTATCCAAGTGGACCATCTCCCTCTCAGTTGTGTGCAGCAGCGAGGTATGTTGTTATGTTAATGATTCGTCGCGCATATTTACGTTCAAACAGTTTACTGTGTAATGTGAACGCCAACTTGTTTGGTCTGTTGAAATGCAATTAAACAGTTGGACGGTGGATTGATGACGGTGGTGTTGACTGAGGCGCACGTAAGACGAATAAATCCATCAGTAACAGAAGAACCAAGGGGTCGTGTATTTCCTGGAGGGAGTTATAAGTTGCTCACGTCCAACAGTCTGTAAAAGCCTACATGGGCCTAGTCATCAAAGTGAACGAACATGATAGAAAACATCACAATGATATTTGTTTAAATATTTTAAAAGGAAAAAGATCAGATTTTTATAAAAATGCGGGTAGTTAATAACATGCGTATTCAGGTGTCCACCAAGTCAATGTCTAGAAGAGGCCTAGTTGTTTTTGAAGATGGCAAGTTGCAACTATTCAATAACATAGTCGACTGTTTTCTGAAAGGGAGGACACGCTGGTAACTGACCGTCTGATACAATTTGATGATGTAGTTATAATTTCCCATCATCTAAAGTTATTTGTACGATTTTACATACATTGTATTGTAGAAATACTTGACTTGGACATAAGTGTTCAATCAGAATCACTTTCATCAAAATAGCTTTATTGATAATGTAAGTTGATTTATCTTTTACAGGTATGTGATGCCATCCTGATGAAGCCAAGGAGCGGTTCTCCTCTTCACAGAGACTGTCACTCTTCTCAGGATCCTCATCACCGTGACAACAGCTGAATCCAGAGGTGTTTCTGTACTTTGAAGAGGATCAAGACCTTCCTGAGAAACACCATGACACAGGATGGCCTTAATGCTCTGGCTATGCTCTCCATGGAGAAGAAACTTGTCAGGGACATGCCTGACTTCAATAAGAAGGTCATTGAGAGGTTTGCCACTCAGAAGGACAGAAGAGCAAAGTTTCTTTACAAATAATCTCTCAAAAAAATATGCAGGTTTCCTCACCACACTGATTTGTGTTTCCCCAACAAACAAGGTTCATATGGGGAATCTTAAAATATAAACTTGTTCTATTAGAGTGTGTGTGTGTGTGTGTGTGTATAAAAAAAAATACTGAATTGTATGAATTATGTCCTTATGTCAGTGTTGGAATAAATGTTTAAATATTTAACTGCAAAGTAGTAATGCGTTTTTTATACCTTTTTTGCATTGAATCATACTAGGATTTTTGCTGAAATTGATTGGCTGGCCCCACCCAAAAAAAAATCCACCAGCCGCCACTGGAGTAAACCTATCTTGAAATTTTGTTTATTTTGAAGAGCTGAAAACTGTACGTTTTCCTATGAACGCAGCAGTTTATTTTGAAAAGAAACGATGCATGTAACTAGCGGAAACTGACAGGCTGCCCGACACGTCCAAAACGGACGCTAGCCGGGTACCTAGAGCCTCATAAATTGAACCAGGCATGAGATTGGTGTGTATCTTCTTATCTCACTCTGGGAAATAACAATAATGAGTATATTTCTTAAAATAATAAAAAAGTATGCCTTTGAAGTGGAAATCCGGGACTTCCATGTGTTTTTTTATATGGGTATTTCAACATCATTTTGGCACAAGTGCTTACTGCTCACGGACACTTATTTATTTAGACAGCATCATTTTAGCACAACGGAAGCTCCACTACAGCAGCGCCTTTGTCCCTAAGAGAGAGTAATGACAATAGGCAGATAAAGGGAAGTCACCACATTAAACCGCATTAAGCCACTCAGTACCAGACGCATTACCGAGACAGAGGGGGAATGAAGAGGGGGAATGAAGAAAGGGATGAGGGGAGAGAAAACGACAGCGAGGCCCAGAGAAAAGAGCGAGGCGGTGATGAATCGCCGGACTAATCCGGGCTACTACAGAGGGATTAAATCGTTCTCCTGCCGCACGTTCGCCGCTCCGTCAGACGGCAGAGGTTAAGCAGAGCGTCCCGTTTGTCTTCTTCCCCTCAATCACCTTCTCTGCTTTTTCCTCATCCGTCTAATGGCATTAGAGAGGTGAAAGTCTTTAATCGCAAGAGCAATGTAGTGAGGGAGGCCTCTGTCGAGCGCCCCCCACACACACACACACACACACACACACACACAGATGGAGTGTCGGGCTAATAGATGTCAGTGTTTCTGATAATCTGATGGAGGAAGCGATAACAAAGAGTCATTGATTTCCCTTGTGGCAGGTATATGTGTGTGTGTACGTGTTGTGTATTTGTGTGTCTTGTTTCAAATGGGCGGTGAGACAAATTGCTTTGAGGAAAAAATAAGCAATTATTACAGAGTATCAAAATAAAAAATAAAACACAAATTCTAATGTTTCATGTTTTTATATGATTCTGTTTCTCACACACACACACACACACACACACACACACACACACACACACACACACACACACACACACACACACACACACACACACAATGCATTATAGTTGGGACGCCTGTATGTGTGTGTGATGGAGGAGTAGTGCCAGCCATTGCTTCGTCACGTCCGTCCACCAACAAATACATTTTTTTGGGGTGGAGTTTCACGCGGAGAAAGATATGTGAAACCAAAAAAGCATCTATTTTTCCAACCCATGCACATTACTACCGACACAACAACAACACACACACACACACACACAATACACGTGTCCCCGCATTGTGCCGTGCAGGGGAAACTGTGTGCGCAGCAGCTGAATCCCTAGCTTTTACATTTCCACGGAGAAGTTGTCACACACTGAAATCTTCACCTGCCTCGCACGCGCTCTCTTGAAGCTGCAGATGAGAGAGGGTTTCTTTTTGCCTCAACCTTCCCTCTTGCATTGGACGCGTAATGACAGGCGTGGGTGTTTACCTCGGCACACGAAAGGTTCCAGCAGACACCGGCATGCTCCTCTCTTTTCTCTCTCTGTATTCTCGGTACTAACGCCCTTCCACCAACCCATCCCCCGCGCTCCCCTCCTTTCGGTGGTAATTGGGTATGACACTGGATCAACAGGGAGAGAGAGAGACAAAAGCGTCGTCTTCTTCGCTTCTCTTTTCTTAACCTCCACTGCCCGCGCTCATCGTGCTGTTAACGCCACCACCACCGTGTCATTTCTTTTCTATAAAGATTGGCCGCTAGTGCCCAAACCGCGCGCGCGCACGCGCACGCACACACACACACCTCGACGTCATGGCGCGTGGCAGCGGAGCGTTGCCAGCCGTTAACTCCGCGCGCGCTCCAGGCCAATTACCGCCGCCTCGCCTCCAGAAATAAAAAGCTGCAACTCGAGGAAGACTAACCCCGAGCAGAGGGAAGTGGAGCCACTTGAGCCTCACTTGTTACATTAAGTCAATCAGGGACATTACGCACACCTGGGTAGACGTCAGCGCTGCTCATGAAAGGAGAGGGGCGGGGTTATCGCTGCTGGAAGGCGTCAAACAGCCGCCATGATGAAGTCTATACAGCTTTTGAGAAAAAGGTGAATTAGAATATGTTCAAATATATATATATATATATATATTTTTTTCAATCTGACATTATTTGTTTCTCTTTTAAATCCAGTTCTCGAGGACAGCAGTCTTCTTCTCTTGCCTCCTAATTCCTAGTTATTGCCATTGCAGCTGTTTCTAAGAATCTTTAATGGAAATTAAGTGAATTTAATTACAAATGCAGTACTTTTTTTAAAGGGCTCTGGTTCAAAGTTCACTGTTAAGCCATCGGTTGCGTCGCTCTGTGCTGCCCAACACTAAACCTCACCATTTCTTTACCTTTTTCTTTTAATTCTCTGATTTGATCTCCTCTTAGCGCTTAGGATGGGGACAAACGACACAAGTCAAAACTGCTGGTATTAATATACTGCACATTTGTTTTTCATATTCATATGAATGATTCCTCCAACAGGCCCTACTTGAACCCATTCAGTGATGATGGGGATTTCCTCTCAACACCACAGTACGTGCATCCTGTCCTCCTCCCAACCACCAACTGATTTCACGTTTGACACGGCACACGTAGTGTTCCACACAACAGCAGAAGGAGTTGGTTACCGTGCTCCGTTTGTAGACCTCACTTCTTCGTATCTTTGTGCAGGACCTCGCTGAGCGCTGTGTCCCACGTGCAGCCGTCCGCATTACGGAGAAGAAGAAGCCTGAGTGAACCCTCGTCTTATTGAGAAGAAATAACACGTTTCTCTCAAGGAATCACAATTAATCACTTCTTTCACTCTTCGTTCTTAGCTTTCCAATTAAAAGAAATAAAAAGTTCAATACAAATATAAGCTGGATGAGTAGTTCCGGAAGAAAAAGAAAGAAATGAAGACACACACAAGATTGTCACAGGATATGAAGAGTTTAATAAATTCATACATTACAGGTCTGATGGATTTAAGACATGGCCAGGATTACCTGAGCGTTTACTCCTGTGTTGAAAAAACCCCAAAACATGAAGCTTAAAAACAATAAAACTCAATCACTTCTTTTTTTCCAGTCAGTCACCAAAACCAGGACGGTCCCGATGCACTCGATTCATCTCACACCTGAAGTGATTTCCTTGTTTTTCATGCCAACAAAGGAAGCGCAGGACATTAACTGAATTTCAGAATGTGGAGGACTGACCGTGAATGGATCTTTACAGCCCACATCTTAGAAACACTTTCTCCTCAATATGTGAATGACGGGAATTGAAAGCGCATCAGGGATCTAAGCGAGCACACTCGTTTCTCTTTCAAAAGCTTCCTTGTCAAATGTAGCAGTGCAAAAATAACAGAGCACCCTTTACTGGATGACGCCGCAGATAAATACCATTATGAGAATGTTTTCAAAACAAAGCATGCGAACAGAAAAGCCACTCTCTCATCATTTTTAAACGGGAACGCGGCGAGTGCCGCTCTTAGTGCCAAAGTAAAAGCCGACTTCAGACGACCGTTCTGCCCTTTTCCTCCCTCTCGTCATCCGTGGTTGACCAGCAGGTTCTAAGAGAAGAGAAAGATAAAATAAAGAGGGAGACATAATTAGTCCATCTGCACTCTTGCCACACCCTCCGACCTTTGAGAAGCTCTTAGGAGCAAGGATCGCCAGGCCTTGTGCATACTTTCCCAGCTGCACTCGAACACAACTGAAAGGTCAGAGCCGCTGATAGTAGGGATTATCTCAGTAATGGAGAGGACAAGGACCTGTCGACTGTCCACGTCGCTTCCTCAGCGGCCTTTTCATGCTGCAACAAATTGCAACGATAGAAAGTAGACAAGATGAGAACGTCCCTCAACTTGTAAACTTCTTTGTTGTTTGTGTTTGGTATTTGTCGTTACAATTTTTATAAGACTGTTCCCCTTGACATACTAAATCATTTGCACGATGTGTGTTTTTACCAATGCGCTAGAAGTTTGGGAATGGACTTTCAAATTGTTATTATTACTAATAACTTACAGAAATACGTTGTGTTAAGTCCACCTTCCTCTCTGTCACGCTCTCTACACACACATAGCGAGCGACCCGGCGCTCGGTCCTCCTTTCTGCGATTGTCTCGGTTAAAAGTCTAAATTTATTGAAAGAACGATGGATCTGTGTTTGTTGGCGTTCAGGCTTCTCAAAAATAACTTTCACTGCGGTTTTGGGGGTTTTCATGGAATGGATAATTGCTTTCGAAGAAAAATCTCTGAATGAAAATCGATAATTCAAAGTCGGTACGAGCACCATTTAATGTTGTATTTTACAGTTGTTGAGATGGTTATCCCAAAGTAACCACGCTCACACAGATATTTCCAGCAAGTGTCCCTCACTATGGGAAACGGTGATGTGCGTCCCCACTACAATTTCATTGTCTTTATCTGTACAATATGTTGTCAACATGAAAAAAAGAGGAACCGACATCAAAATAAAAGCTCTCATGTTTCTATGTGGACCGAATCCCTTTATTTGTTAACACAAGACTTTTATTCTGAAATGTTTGCAGGACAGTGTTGTGGAAAATGCTGTGACATGTTCTGCTCTATAAATTAAGAAAGTTTAATCGTGTATTATTATTATCATTATTAATAACAAATGAGCACACACTTCTCAATTCTTTTCTGTCCAAATGTATAATTAAATAAATTGGCCATTATGAAATGCAAACTTACAAGCTCACACAGGCAGTGTGGCCCGGGCGTTAATATGCATGAGATCTACCCAAAACCCATTTAAAATAAATTCAGGTACATTCTCATTCATGCTCTCTGAACACAGCATTCAGTTCATGTGCGGGAGATGCAAAGATCCAAGAGAGCTATATCTTACTGAGTTGAAAACAGCTCTGTGCAATTGATCTAAGCCCTGCAACCTCCCATCTTTCAACCGAAGATCAATGAGGTCCTTGAAACCCCGGCACTTCATCACCCTGAGAGAACCCAACAGGTCTGACACCGTGTCCCACGCTGCAGTGTCCGACCTCATCTTAAATACTGTGAGGGGGCTTCCCCCATGAACTGGCTGTGATCAATTAACACCTTGAAATCCTGGCAAGACGTTCCTGAGAGAGAGGGAGAGAGAGACGGCATATCAAGCCGAAGTGAGAACCAGCCAACTGGAGTAGAGCTCTTGGCACCATGCAGATCTATTCCGATAACCTTGGAGTTCGACCTGTCATAAAGATCGATAAAAGCTAGGTGATATACCTTGTTAGTGAGACGGCCCCAACAGAACATATCGAGTTATAGATTAAGAAGTGGACGCTCATGGGTGTTTAAAAGTAGGTGATTGGCCTTCAATGAAAAGGGCAATGAATTATTTGAAGCCTTATTAGTTATTACTGATGTGTTTCAAGAAAGCCAATATCTAAAACGATGGCTCCTAGCTGTGATCATATAAGGTTATTACCAAGGAAAGACTCAACCCTGACTACGTGATCTGTTTTTTTTTCAGATGCAGATGTAGTGCATTCAGCTCCCGACATAAATGCTCTCTCACATATTCCTTTCAGGAAGGATCATGCAAATGATACGTGGAAACATGTCAACAGAGTGCAATTATAATTCCACTGGATTTACTGAGGTCGAGCAATTAGTGGCGATCGAGTTTGTAAAGACAATTCTCTGTCGCTGAAAGACAGGCTTCACAACAGCACCGACGGGACAAGCTACAGGAAGGGTTGTGCCAGAAAAGGATTAACCTTCACTCTGCTGAAACCAAAATAACTTCAGTCACAGAGCACACCACAAATCTATCGAGAGATGTCCATTGTTCAAGTCAAGTCGAGGTGACGCGAGAGGAAAGGTGTGGGGATCACCAGTCATGAGGATACATTGTCTTATAGACAGCCATTTTTGTGGAATGTTGAGTGCCAATCTAGTAGAAGTTGATAGTGTAAACTTTGACAATGCTGGTGGCACTACATGACATCCATCATTTAAGTAATTAAGATTCGTCCCCTGGGCATCGTGGATCTCTGTACCGGAATTCGTGGCCATCCATCCGACAGTTGTCAAGACATTTCACCAAGAAGCAAATATTCCAACTGCTCCTCCTTGTCTGTACACATTTGTCATGGCAATCCATCCAATAGTTGTCGAGATGTTTCAGTCTGGGGCAAAGTGTTGGACTACTCACCATTCAACCATTAGCATAGTTAAAGATACATGAAGTAGTACAAATATTGACTTATAGATAACTAAAGACAGAAAAAGGAACAATAATTATCATGATAATGTCTGATTGTATTGTATCAAAAAACAAACGGGTGGAATCTTGTGGTTCATAAATTTGAACTTGACGTTCAGCAAATTGAAGTCGCTACAGGCTGCAACTACACTCTTGAAAAGAGATTAACATTTACCATTCCAAACGCTTTCTCTTCACAAGTTGGCGTGGCTCGGGTATATTTTTTGTGCCATTAGTGTGTCCTGCTCTGTTCCTCCATCTCTCTTTCATTTCTCACACAGTTTGTTTGACCCCATTTGTATAAGACATAAGACTGTAATGTTGTCATTAATGTGTGGCTCTATCGAGATCACTGTTCTTTTTTGAGCTGTGATGTCAGACACGTCCCACTACTGTTCCTGATGCCAAGGGTACCGATGTCAGGTGGTCCAATACTTTGGGATGGACTGGAATATCACTACAAATATTGGATGAATTGCCGAGAAGGTTTGTGAGGACATTAATGGTCCCCGGGTAACAAATTGTCATGACTTTGATGATCCCTTGACTTTTCCTCTAGCGCCATTACGAGTTTGACATTTTACGTTTTGAATTAATTGTCTCAACAACTCTATTGCAAGGTTGGCCATGACATTTGGTGGCGATTCATATCCCCCCAGAACAGAAAGTTGTAATAACTTTGGTGATTCTCTGACTTTTTATCTGGCACCATCATCAGGTCACATTTTTTCATTGTCCATTACTTTAAATAATGTTTAAATACCTGCTAAACTAATGACCTTCCCATCAGCCTCAGTTGTACTTTTGGCTTACTGCTACTTTGCAAATGTTAGAATGCAACTCAGATGGTGAAGAGGGCAATCAGCAGCATGTCAGCTGTTGTGATTAAGAGCATGTTAGCATGCTGAGATTAGAATTGAACTCAAAGCACCACTGGGCCTCAGTGCAGCCCCAAAGAGTGTAGACTGGAAGTGCTAGATGTCCCTAAACCTCCTCCAGGCTACATGAAAACAAATCTGAAACAACTCTCCTTGGTCCCCCAAAGTCGATCCCTATTTTAGAAAAACCTCTTGGCTCCAATGTCTACGAATGTTAAACCTGCAGCCAGAAACCTGGCTGTTATATTTGACAGTGACCTTTCGTTTGAAAAGCGGGTTGCATTGGATCGTTCAATCATGTTTTTATCAGCTGAGGGCATCTCAAAAATCAGGTCTTTTCTCAGTCAACCTGATCTTGAGAAGGTCAGTCATGCTTTCATGTCATCTCAGTTAGATAATTCTTTGAATGCAGGATTAATCCCCCCCAAAAAACACCAGCTCAGCTTTGAACAAATACCAGAAGATAAGATCATGTCAGCTCTGTTTCAGCCTCCCATCACCAAGTTTCTACTGATTACTTTTAAAGTACTTCATGGTTCAAAGCCATTAGCGGTACATTACCGTTAACGCTGAATTGCTGCTTCCCTTGTAAAGCATCTTTTAAATCACTTCTAATATATATATATATATATATATATATATATACAAAATAATTGTTTTAATTAAACGGTGCAATGTGTAAGGTCTGGCCATTTTTGTTTAAAACATTTTTTTCTAAATGAACCAACATTATCAACAGAATGTGAAGATGTTACAGTGTTGTGTCAATGACGGCAGTGCATTCGGTTTCAGAGATATCTACTGAAGTGTGCACGCTGACCAGCTGGACCCGGCCCGTCCTGTCTTGCAAAGACCACGTGTTCCTCGAGAGGGGATGGAGAGTCCCTGTAGCGTCCGGTCTGTCCTCAGTCCAGCATGAGAGGACGAAGACGTCTGCCACGAGGGCTTGTCAATAGTCCATCCATCGTCCGTTGGCATTTTGTTTGTTTGTCGGATTAAATCCAAAGTGGCAGAAACGAAAAAGAAAAAAACGCCTTACACACTTGACCCGACCTCCCCTCTTGCCGGGATGCTTTTCAATGTTATTGCCTTTATTTGTATTACATATTACTTTTGCGTAATTCATCTCATTTGAAATTTATTTTGGATTTTTTTTCTTTTTTGTCTAACCATGTAAAGCACTTGTAACTCCCACCATCCCACCATTTGATCTACTGCGTTTGGGAAACTGAGGATAAATTGAGGTGCTTCCAGACAAAATGAATACTTTGCTTCTGCTTATTGTATTTTTATGAAAGAAATTAGGATTTATAAGGTGAAACGAATGCCTGTAACTGATATTTGAATTGCATGGTTTCTTCGATTAAGATGAATAAATAAATAAAAACATTTCAGTCAATACGTTAATTAGGAGTTAAATCTATTATTAATCCATGGTTAGTTATTATACCATAAAGCCAACACTAAAATCTCTTTGGTGTGGCAGTCAGAAATCGATCGGGCTCAGTCTGCTTGGCTTTAGAGGCTGGACAGCAGCAGGGAGGAGCGACTACTGGGGCCACTGAAGTCCTTTAGTGACCCGTGTGGAACGATGCACTGAGCTAAACGAGGGCGGAAGGCTTGAGGTGCATTGACCAGAAGCCAGCCGGCAGATTGCATGTATGTACTGTATATGTGCGTGTGCGTGCGTGTGTGTGTGTAGAGGGCATGGTATCTGTTCTAAGCACCGCAGAGTTCCCTCCAGCTGTGAAATTCAAACCATTCAAACCACAGAGAGACTCACAGAGCAGGGTGATCAATACGGCCCCCCTCTTCCGTCCTCTCATCTCATCCCTCTGATTTCCCCTCCTCGCCTTTCCTTCTCTTTCCATTCTTCTGCCCCAACATATCATCTGTTCTCCTCTCATCCACTCCTCTAGTCATCGTCTGTCCCTTTCTGCTCTATTCCGCACTTTACTGGGTAGAAGTAGGAGGTGTTTATGTATGGAACAATGACAAACGCAAATCTGAGAACATACTTTTCTCCTTGAAAAAAATAAAATAAAAAAATCTTCGTTAAACTTTGATGAAATTAACCTCACTGAACGCTCTAGTACCGGAGATGTTGACATTTGGAAATCACAATCTGTGTATGAAAAACAATGTCGCTGGAGAGAGTTGTTAGCAGAGGCCAAAAAATGACAAAAAAACAATATTGCTGTTATGTAGACCTACATGTGAATAAGGAAAGTAGCACTGTAGTAGCACTTAAATGGCTCTTACTGATAGCACTTTGTAGTTTAACTTTATTGAAGAAATTGTACTTTCTTGATTCTTGTTGTTCTGAGTTTGTACTCATGGTTGAATGGACTTATTGTAAGTCGCTTTGGATAAAAGCGTCAGCTAAATGAAATGTAATGTAATGTAACATGTAAGTCCCTTGCGGTTTGCACTGTGCCGTAATGTTCAAGATGAATAAATAAAAAAGTATAGAAATATCTCCTTTCAAATTAATTTCCAAAAATATGTGGATCTTCAATATAAAAACAAATAAAACCTCCTTTTCTTTCTAGAATAAAGAAATGAGAGATGGACTAAAAAAAGTATTTCTAAGAGTACTTTGATGATGGTTCAAAGCCTAAACGGAGAGAAAGAGTATTTATGACGTTCTTGTTTCTACGTGTATCACTGGCAGTCTTTCAGTAGATACAAGTCTTACACATATTTTAATACCAATTGCACTGTTGTTTTCGTTGATTGTTGATTGTTGATTGTTGTTTGTCTCGTCTTACGTCCCATGTCCACGTCCAATGTATGCACCTTCCGCCTCAAAAAATTCCTCGTTTGTGTGAAAACATTCCTGGCAAATAAACGGTTTCTGATTCTGATTCTGATTCTGACAATGTAAACCTCGTCAAAAGCATAACTAATATAAAAATCATAACTAATTTGTAAATCCCCAAACAACGTGTAAATGTGGTTCCGCCCCTCATCCCGCCCTCTACAAACCCACAATCAACCATAACTGGTCAATGCGAAGCACCTTATGAATGTTGATGCATAAAAATGAGCCTGCTGATCAGTGGTTCTTTACAGTGAATCAACTACTGAGAGGAAGAACAAGAAAATTATTTAAATCAAATTGCTTGTGGAGGAAGGAATCCCTGAACACTCGTTCCCTCCTAATTCTTCCTTTTATGAGTGTTTACAGCAATCACACAGATTGCTTTCAAAATGATTGCGACAATCACCAGTCTGGATATTGTCTAGAAAAACGGAAGTTTGACAGGTGAACACAATTTATTTATGTTCATTTATGTTTTCTTATGTCATTTTGATTAGGACTGACAATGAGGGAACGCTGAGCGAGAGCCGTCACCGGCTCTATTTCCAGACGTTGTTCATTCATGTTCAGGTGATGAAGATGACGGGTGATGTGACTGAGGAGGCAGAGTGCGTGACAGTCACCACGGTTCCTCCAGTGAACTCTGATACTCGCATCAGATATCTCTCCTAGTTTGTTTGTGTGCAGCATGCTGCGTCTGTCTCTATGGAATAAACCATAAATGAAAGAATGCAGCAACTTTACTTACAAAAACTTTATGAAAACTAAAATTGTATTGCACAGTATTAGATGACTATTGAAAACTACTGACGCTCTGTTCTGCAGTTCTTTCACACCTCAAATGATTTTCTCCATTTGCGCTACCTGTTGCATTGGTATCACTGCCCTCGTACTGAGTAATGGATTTGTATTAGATGTGACCAATATATATATATATATATATATATATATATATATATATATATATATATAAAAACGGGTAAGGCACACGTTCACTGAAGGAATATAGAAACATTTCCGTGTTGCAGAGATTCAGCGGCATTGGATGAAGAAGAGTGTAAAATGATGGAGGGGATTGCGTACTGCCCTCCACTGACAAAGATTACCAAGATTTCTCCGCTCCTATAAAAAATACAAGAACTAGGAGAGCAACTAATAATAATGATTTTCATTATCAAGTAATCTGCAATCATTCTTTCAATTAATCAATGTGTCCAAAACCCAAAGATATTACATTTGCGATGATATAAAATGGAGCAAAGGGGAGCAAATCCTCACATTTGGAATTGTTGGCTGATTAGTTAACTTAACAATGAATCCTTTATTGAGTATAAAGTCTTGCATAACCTCTGCTAGTTGGGGATACTCACGAATGAGAATGCAACTCGGTCTGTTCAACAGACCCCAGCAAAAGCAATTAGTACTGCGGCCGGTTCTGAAAATGGTTCGTACACTTTTACTGTATAAAAAAGAAAAAGAAAAAAAAATGGTTAAAAACTCACAACTCAGCCCACTAACAAACTAATGGATTTCCCACCTGTTGCACTAATTGAAGATCCATCCTGAGTTCAAGCAGTCACGCACTAAGAAGTCTTGCTGGGGCTTCACCACGCTGACTCCCAGATAACGACTGGGTATCTGGGCTTTTACAACGAGCCCATTTTCATTTAACGTGGCCCCGGCCAGCAGATCAGAGAGACAGAGTGAGGGGAGGGGGGGGGGGGGAGAGAGAAGACGAGGGACAGGGCTCGAACACAGTAGGAGATAGAAAGAATAATAAGAAGAAAAAACTAACAACAAACAGAAAGTCAGGAGAGGTAGACGAGCAGCAGAAGTCTGCCTGTTCTCCATTCTGCCTGACCCAGCCTCGGAGCCTTGACTCAATTGGAAATCCATTTTATCTGATGACTGACAGGCAATTGGAGCTCCCAGGTGATGGGCTGCGGCTCTGCGGTTGATAGGCCTGACCACTCCACTGCTGAGGGATGGGGGCGTGGAGGTGGAGGGGGAATGCGGAGGAGAACATATACTGCGAAGATTGTCTCCACTAACAAAGTTCATTTCAGGCTACCTAGATACTCGGCCTCAGCCTCCACGACTACAGCAGAACTTCATTATCAATTGATACGTTCGTTATTTTTTCAGGAAAATCAATAAGTCCAAAACCCAAAGCTATTCAATTAAAAACGATAGACAACACAAGAGAAATCTGCCAATCCTTATGCAGACAAGTAGGAATGGGGAGAAGGGCAATGGTATTGTCCTTTCCTTCAGACCTCCCAATGGAAAAATCACAGAGGCTTTTTGTTTTGAACCAGTGCGATGCCAACTTCCAGCTTGGCCGACTAAAAACACATCATCCACTCCATACCTGATTGCAAACGTATAAAAGGGAAATGGAAAAGTCGATTGTGATTCATACCGTTGTAGGCATCGGAAATTTCATTGGCGACCTCGATGACGTTGCGAACGCTCTTACGCTCTTATGTGTTAACAGTTCATAAGTGCTTTATCTATCCGCTGATTATGGAAGGGGCTTCCTGTGATTGACCGCTTGAGCCGTATACGGCGTCTCTTACGTCACTTCAAGTAGGGTCACTTCCGTTCACTAGTTGCAAAAAACAACAACATGGCGACGACCAAAATGCTGAACTCAAGGCTTCAGAACCACAAGTCCACAAACCAATGGGTGACAGCACGATGACTTTGTTCGCTTCTTATACACAGTCTATGGTTAACACACTGAATTAAGATGGTGAACATGGTAATCAATGTTAAAGGTTACACCTGCTAAAGCTTTATGTTGTCACTGTGAGCATGTTAGCATTAGCTGTTAGCTCAAAGCACCGCTGTGCCTATACAGCGGTCCTAGCATGGCTGTGGGCTCGTAGTCTTGTTATCTTATTGAGAAGTTCACTCTTCTTGGATAACAGGTGAGTTGTGAAGTATACCTTAGTGTTCAAATCATTGGTAAAAATGAATATGTCCTGAGCTACTGGACACTGAATACACCATATAGCCGGGGGGCATAGTAGATAAACTACCCTGAGGCTATTTGTAGGGCAAGCCTTTGAATTATGTCAATTGGAAGCACAGATGAAGATATTTCAATCTTACTGGACAAAACCAACCACCCACCACAAATGACACATACATGAATCATCATTTTCGTACAATGCAAATACGCAGATGCCTTTGGTACATTGGCTGGATATAAATAACTGAGGTGCCACGATAGAAAAAGAAGCAATTTCAAAATGTATCATGCTAGTGAACTTGTCAACACAGCTCTAGGAAAAAACAATGACACAATGTCATTTATTTATCTACAAAAAGTCCAGAGAAAAGAAAGGATAAAAAAATAAAAAAAATCGACCTCTTTGGGATTACATGGTGTGAATTGGAAAGCAATCACAAAGGAGAGGCAGGCCCCGACTCATAAAGAAAAAGAGAAGGTGGGGTAGACGGCCACATTGAGTGACAACGGGACACAAAAGAGAGGCTGGTATAAAGTGGACTGTTCCGATAATGTTGCGGGCTGCTTTGAGGCATTGAAGATAAATAAAAAAAATAAAGCCAGTGAAAAAGCCACCTAAAAGCCCTGCTGCTGTCCTCTCTTATCCCAGTCGGTGGTCCCGGTTCCACAAAACCTCTTGCTAAGTGCGCCAGAGCGGGGGCGATAAAATACTTACCAGAATATTGGTGTGAAATGCGCCTGGGAAAAAAAACAACCGAGTGTGCCAATTGCCGATGCAGCCGGGGCGGCTTTCAACAGAACACAATACAGGACTGTGGTGAATTATTATCGGGACCCCCCTCCCCCGGCAGAGAATGCGGAAAGAGGGAAAAGGGAGCAGGGGGTCTCGTGGGCGCGAGCCGGCGGTTGCGGTGGCGCTCAGAAAGGTCAGCGAGGTGTACAAAAGATGGTGAAAATGCCTCCCTCAGGAGAACAATTGCAAGTACCCTCGACCCACTCCCTCTCCCTCGATGTCTCCACCCCCCTCCCTCTGACTCGGCCCTCGTTTGAACGCTTTGAGGTGTCTGAGGGCCACGAGGCAGATAAAAGAGGAAGCAGAGGCTCTAGATTTGGCTTGATGTGCCGTGCCGTTCGATCGAACACTGCGGCGCCACAAAAGACATGGAGAATACAATACGGGGGGAGGGAGCGAGAGAAAGGAAGAAAGGAAGGAAGGAAGGACGCATGGGGACGTGAAAGGAAAAGTAAGGGAAAGTTCCACGTGTAACACAACAGCAGCTGGAGTGGAGGGGTGCGCATGTTCACTGTCAGAGACGGTAAAAGTTGAATTTCTCTGCTAGAAGAAGAGTGAGGTTGTGATCATTTCTTGTGAAAGGTGTGTGATGCAGTTTTCTTTTAAACCCCTCAGCTTTCCATCTGAGTTTGCCATTCCCCCACAAAACTTAAAGAGACAGAGAGAAAAAAAGAAAGCCAAATTCACTACTTAATACTTAAATGTACCGGGTTGTTATTTCACCGGAGTGCTGAATGGATAGATTAGAAAATATAACCCACAGAGCACACAATACAAGACAGACGAGCAACAAAAGAAGAAGAAGAAGAAAGAAAGAAAGCGCGAGAGCAGATAATGACGCTCGCCGGTGATTGGTTGTTATCGGCTGTACGATGATCAATGCGGACGTGAATGGAGGCAACGCTGATGGTTGATGACATAGGGAACAACTGCCAACAGTATGAAAATGAAATCAATAAGTCAACTGCAGAGCAGGGAGGGAGAGGGGGGGGGGGGGGTGAGAGAGAGAGAAAGAACGAGAGAGGAATGAAGGAAAGACTGGAAAAAGAGAAGCGAGGGGTTAGAGAGGAGAAACAGATAGGAGAAGACAAGAGAGACAAAGAGAGGGGAGTAGACACATAGGAAAGAGGAAAAAAAAGAGCCGCAGACAGACGAAGGAGCGAGATGAAAGGTGTTGGTTTAAAAGAAGCAAAAGCAGAAAAACAAAATTGACAGATGAAGGAAGATTCATTAAAGATAGATATAAAAAAAAAACAGAGAGACTACAGCGAAAACAAACAGACGAAGAAAAATCTGATAAACCAACTGACAAAAACTTTTCTCTACAAACCCCTGGAGCTGATGTAAGTCTACTCGAGTGTGTGTGATGTATGCATGTTTTCAGCTATTTCATTTCCATACGGCATCGCAATATATATCGCAAAAAAAATAATGAATTGCAACGCCATTTTCCCCCCATATCTGGATAATAATGTGTGAATGCATGTTCAGGTGTATAGAAGTCTATGAATCTATGAGAAAATGACTCTACGTCTCTCTTGATTTATTCCCTCAGTAAACATTGTAAACATGAGTTTATGTCTCAATCTCTAGTTTCAAGTCTTCTTCAATACAGCATGATGTTCATTTAGTAAATGATGGTCATTTAGAGTCAAACAGACCATAAAGCAGGGGATGCTTTAGGGCGGGCTTACTGTGATTGACAGGTCGCTACCAGAGCTAGCAGAGTATACGGCATCTCTATGTCCATCCACCGCATTCCAAATATGGTAACTTCTGTTCACTGGTTGCAAAAAAATAAAAAAATAAATCCAAGATGGCGACGGCGAAGTAGCCGAACTCGAGGCTTCAAAACAGCAGTCTAATGCCGTGTTCACACCAAAAGAGGTGCGAATTTTCGCAACGCTTTTTCGCCTCTATCACGCCGCCCGGTGATTTTCGTAACCATTCGCTGCGGAAAGAGCGCGGGGCTTATCTCCGTGGCTTTTTTTACTCCATGAAAACATTGACCATTTCCGCCATTCACCATTGAAATAACCACTAGTTCTGCTTTATACTTGTTGAGGAAGTCCCTCACACACGTGGGAACATCAGACGCCCCCGAGTCTGGGTTCATAATATTATCCGTAGTCGTGTCTGGGTTCATAATATTATCCGTAGTCGCACACAGCTCCGACTCCTCCAGGACGAGTGTCTGAATGAAGCCGCTTCCAGCGCTCCTTCAGCGGACCCGCAGTTTGATTCAGTGACGGCAGAACGGCGGTGATGCCGGGCGGAGCTTCTCAACTCTGATTGGCTTTCGCAACTCCGCGTCGGGCGAATTCTTCGCTGGCGTTGAAATATTTCAACGCCAGCGAAAAAGCGGAAAAGCTGAAAAGCGGATTTGCGAATATTCGCAACGCCATTTCGCCTCTATCGCGCCGCCCGCCGAAAAATCCGCTTTTTTGCAACCATTCGCGTCCGTGCATTGATTTAACATGTAATCTGGTCGTGCGAATATCTCACAACTCGTTTGGTGTGAACACAGCATAACAACCAATGGGTGACGTCATGTTGACTACATCCGATTCTTATATACAGTCCAGGGTCGACACACAGGGAAACAACGTGTCCGCTTATCGCTTAAGGAATAACATTTTCAACGGTTCATTGAGTTTTTGCGGTCTGCTGCTGCCCTGACCCCTATCCCTCTGATAAAACATCTCTCTGCTTCCACAGTCA
Organism: Myoxocephalus aenaeus; assembly: GCA_038501785.1. Classification (NCBI taxonomy): domain Eukaryota; kingdom Metazoa; phylum Chordata; class Actinopteri; order Perciformes; family Cottidae; genus Myoxocephalus; species Myoxocephalus aenaeus. The sequence continues at coordinate 7,194,195 of JBAMJR010000040.1, forward strand.
CAATTATCAAACTCTTCAGTGGACCCAACACACACACACAAACAAACACACACACACACTCCAGGTCTTTCAGATAAAATGCACTGCCTGTGGCACAAACATAACGCAGAGTTCAGTCACAGGTCGGAGTAACTGCCATTTGATATATTTATATGAATTTCTGGCAGCTGAAGTCATTAAGGACACGTACAGCTACAAAGAAAGACGGGACGCACTCTCACCGAGGAACTCGCAGCATAAAATAAGTGAACATTGTGTCGTCGGTGGGATACAACAATCCAATCAAATACAAATAAAGAACGCTCACTTTACTGTAACAAACCCAATTAAATAAAGAGTACTTTCCACTTTCTTTGTTCTGCTTTCTCCTGCACTAAACTCTCCCTCTGTATAGATGCATTATGTTTTGCATCAATACTTCTTCAAATTCAGCTTGTAAGAATCATCCACGTTTGAAATAAATAATCACGACTCTGACTCAATTGGAAAGCAAAGTATTGCCGACCCCGAGGACCCACACGCTCACTACAGCAGCATCTGAGCCTCGCCTCCAGACTCCAGCCAGCATGGCTCCATGCTACAATCAAAAACACATGCATATCAGCATACTGGTATTCAATCTGAAGCTTGTATGTTGTTTAAAGTCACCTGAACCACGTCCGGAATGGCTCTAGCATTACTTGTTGAGTCAAAGAGTTGAATTTAATAATAATAATAATAATACAGATAATAATTTAGGACAGATTGATGGTCTATGCATTTAAAGGGAAACACACTGCCGCTGTATGACGTAGATCAAAACACATGCATATCAGCATACTGGTATTCAATCTATAATCATCGAATTACAATTTTAGTGTTTAACAACACAACAGTGAGCTAGACAGCTCTGCTGCATTCATTGTTTTTACATCTGAGCCCCCGCGCAGGCAGCAGCTTGACGCCTGTCAGAACATCAAAGCTTCACATAAGCAGCAGTATCATCTCTGGACCGGTGCGACCATCAACTGGACTTCTGTCTGTAATGATATGTCCGTGATGCGGATGTGCTACGGGCACCCGAATGGCACATGAGCCAGGGACTTGTGCACTTCAAAATTGGCCACGTTCGCAGTGTTCAATGCCTGACATGCCTTAGATTGACAGCACAGGTGGTGCAGAGATGACGCGTTTTTGGAGGCCAACCCCCGGAAATCAGAGTTGCCCAGATTCCCTCGACTAAAGACCAATGGGATTTTGGCAATGGATTATTGAAGAAAATAAATGCTTTTGATACTTTCACGTTTAGATAATCGTTGCATATTTTTTAAGCGTGAATGAAAAGTAAAAGTAAAAAAAAAGAAGTCTAACATTGTCCTATAAACCATAACTACATAAAGATCGCAAGAGCGCGAGTACACAGCAAGGTGGTGAAGACGGACCCGTCGGTCCGATGCCGTTTTCTCGACTCATTTAGCGACCCCCTTTTTCAAGACACGTAAAACGCTTCAAAATTCACGCGAGGGGTTAGTTACTGACGTATTTCATATTGCGGAACAATTTTCAACTCTGTTAAGCTCACATTTAGCCTCAGACCGAGACGATGGAACCGGAACGCACTCTCCAGGTTTTAGGACTCGTAGCACTTTATAATCCATTATAATACGGGTAGATCAAATCAAGCATTCTGATTGGTTGAGAGTGAGTCACGGGGTGTATTTTATTCAGCCATAAAGTACTGTACAGCCTGTTTACATTTAGAGCGTTCCATATCAGTGCGCACTTAAAATAACAGGTAGATTTAAATTGCGCGACCGTTAGTTGTCATTTCAAGCTTGACAGTTACCAAACATGTTTCGTGTAAACTTTGATATTGTCACGTCCGCAGTAACGACTCGCAGACGTTGGTTTCCTTAACTTGCAGGTTTATTGCTTGAGTGTTCACAGTATTGCAATTAGCTCAAACGGAACAGCTAACAAGCTCACGTAGCATCCCCCACACTAGCATAACGAACGACAACACACACGTCACTTCCTCCCTAACCTAAAGATGAGGAATGAAAAGGGTTTGATCACAAAATCGTGATAATTTCCAGTGAGAGATAATTACGTCGATAATTTCCCGACGCGAGGCAAGTTCTCTAAACATCATGGAGGAGAAGAATGACGGAGAAAAGACGGACAGAAGCAGCGAGAGCACTTCTTTACATCGGTGGCTGAGCGTCATCCTCCACCCTGCTTTCAACCTGGACAACCTGGTCAGTAAATCTGCGATTTACTGACCAGGTTGTCCGTTTTATAGTCCCGTATGTGCGTCCCGGGACTATTTTCTCTGTCGCTGAAATGCGATACACAACGTTTTGCCGGCTACAACTATTTTGTGCTGAAAGGCAGCTTACTATTACATTTATAAAGTCGCAGGTACCCGTATTATAAAAGCAATAAGGTACGAGAGGCAGTACTGTGTCTACAATAATGTACAGTTCAAGGGTTTGCCGGCCCTCCGCTGCGCGTCGGGCCTAACAACTCCCTTGAACAGTACATTATTGCACGACACAGTACTGCCTCTCGTACCTTATTGCTTAATTACAGCTATGCAACTTGTTAAAAAACAGAAGCAAAAGGAAAGATGAACACCTTCATTGGTACTATTCCACTTCCAAGTATCCAACTCTGATGGGAATAAAACTTTTGGTCAATAGACCTCCGTCACTACACTCAGCATTTGCACTGCTGTGATCTGGCAAGTCTCGAGTCAACTTTTGCTCAACAGCGCAAAGCTTGGCTGAAAAAAAAAGAAAAAGAAAAGATCATTCCTTAAAGCTTTTTTCTTTTTCTTGTCTGAAGGCAGTCCCAGCTAATGAGGCACAAACAGACCTTCAGCTCAGAGCAGAAGAGAATGACTCAAATGTGCTCCAAATGAACGGTACCTCTTTTGAATCCATTCAACGCCTTTGCCTAAACTGTGGAAAACTACTACTGAACAATTTGCTAAGATTCAAAATGTATTTATCTATCTTTTAATCGCGAGTTTCCCTCCTGTTTTCTCCAGTGGGCAGGAAGTCACGCTGGGTTAAATCACAGCCACAAATAGAATGTCAAAGGATAAAAAAATAAAATAATAAAGTGCTATCTGCGCCACGGTACATCAACTTTGTAGAAAAGTTCTGCACTTTGAAGGAAGATATAAAAACGCTGCAAGACTTTAGCCCCAATTAAAGCAACCTACTCTAATTTCGACGCTTGGTGTGAAACCCCCACGCATGAGTGTTTAATCTGAGTTCTCTCTCCGAACAAATAGAAGAAATTGGGAGAAACTGTTCCCTTAATTAGGCCTAGTTTAAAGAAAGCTACTCGACACTTTGTAATATTTATTCATGCATACCAATGAGGTGAATGTGGAGTTTGACTGCTTTTGCGCTTCATACATATTGTCAAAAAACGAGGAGTACGTCAGTGAAAGTGTGTGTGAAACTCTGTGTGTGTGTGTGTGTGTGTGTGCGTGTGTGTGTGTGTGTGTGTGTGTGTGTGTGGTCAGTAACAGGTCCAGCGAGCAGCTGAAACCGCTCATTCTTCTTCATTAGTGTTGACTGCTGAGGGCCCACCATCTATTCCTCCCTCCGCATCCTTTCATCCTCCGTCCATCTCCAACCCTTTCCTCCATAACCACTTACCATCTCTTCACGGCATCCAGCCGCCTTACCTTTTTTTTTCACCTCCCTATACTCACCCTTTTCTCCCACCATTTCCCCTCCACCCATCCCTCTTTCTCCCCCCTCTAGCGCATCTGTCCGAGTCTATCTCCTCCATTTTTCTCTCTCTCACACACATGGCACTCCCACCCCATCTCCTCCACCCCTGTTCTTCAACTGTCCACCTCCTCCTCTTCATAATTTTCTCCCCCCCCCCTTTCCACCCCACCGCTTCTCCAATTGCTGTTTTTCAAAGCTCAACTGCTTTTTCTTCCCCTCATATTTTCCCTCTATATTTTCCACCCTCTCTCCCTTCCTCGCAATCATTCCTCTGGTTTATTTTCTTGTAATGTCCTTTCAGCTTTGCCCCATCAGTGCTCATCACAAGGTTCATCTCTCCATTTTTCCTTAACTCATTTATTCTCTCTTACATTCGGCCTGTAGTAGGAAGTCCGCTCCATTATTTGTTTCACATAAACTGGTGGACATTTAATCTCAGCCTTCACTTCGGACCTCATCGTTTCTCCCCTCGCTGTGCTCTCTTGTCATGTTTTAGTACTCCCTTCCTCTGCTTCCTATCTACTTTTTTCTCCTTCTGTGTCCAGTGTTTCTTGAGGCCTTTCCGTTCATGTGTCATCGGCCTTTCATATCTCCCACCTCTATCTCACACTTTGGAGCTCTCTGGTTATCTACAGCATGTGCTTTTTAGCTCTTCAAAGCCTTCCCTTTGTACTTTTCCACTCAGGTTGTTTGTCTACATTTTCATCTGCCGGCAGAGAAGCTGAGCTGCTGTGATCTTTGTACCGGCATGACTCCTGTTCAATCAACAATACAACTGAAGGTAAAAAAAAAGAAGAAGAAATCAATAGTAGGTTTTATATCGCTGTGATTCACTGGCTTTGTGAGAGTCTGTTTGCATACAGATGGGCCACAGATACAGATTTATTATCAGTATCGTCAATAGGGTTTTCCTCTGAGAGCGGGCTTATCAAAACTTGATGAAACTATTTTCTGTCTTCCCTTATCTTCTGGTGTGCCGTCCGCCGGGAATCAAACTTGCGCACAAAGCACGCTTCGGGTAACAGCACACGAGCTTCTGGACAACAGGCTGGTCATTTAAAATCACAACGGCGCTGACATTTTTTATTCCAAACCATCCCTCTGTGGGTCTCAGAAAAGCTCCCCTGCATTAACTACAAAACTGCCCCGCTCAAATGCAAGGCCACCCCCCCCCCGCTCCATTAAAATAAATGAGCGGGACAGAATATTGCGAACACTTCTCAGCACATAATTGCAATGCAGTACATCCACCGGCATCAGAGATCTGTCAAAGATAATCAATGAGCGCTACTTTTTCCGTCGCTTTTTCTCGCCTACCACACAGCAACTCAGAAGTTTGCCCGGTTGCCGCCTTTACTTTCGGGTTCATGAAACATAATGGAAAACCATTTAAAACCTAGAACCTTCACAAAAGATTCACTGTAAGGCTGTCAGATTGTATTTTTGTTCTTTTAATACAGGTGGTGGCTCAGAACTTGGAACTCAGTAGAAATTATTTTTTCTTTTCTTATATAAATTTGACCCGGATTTGAAATGGGGATTAGGGTGAGAATTGTACCACTCGCCGATTAAAGCGCCGTCTTAACGCGGCACTTAATAAACGTGATAAGTGGACTCTGATGGACAGCAGACACGACGGGTCGTCAGTCAAACCACCTCCGCTATCCGTACGAGCCCCAGATGTCAATGACTGTCAACGGCCTCACAGTCCAACAAGCTAAATCATTACCTCAGCAGAAGAAAGGTGAGAATGAATGCCTCTCACGCAGGAGCAGGACAGTCGATCTTAATGCACTGGGTCATTTTGGAGAACGAGTTACAGCGTGATAGCTGACAAATCTGACATCTCATCAGCAAGGCGTCCCACTCCCTATTGTATCTCATTGAGGCTGTCGGGGACCGGGGAGTTCAGCGGCTTGGACGGTTTACGGGAAACGCATCGGGAAGGCGAGGCTACAAAACCCAAGTGTACATTTGTAATAAATCCATAAAACAGATAACACACCGTGCATTTATTGTGGGCATGTGCACGGAGCAAGAAAAACAATATTCAGCCTCATTTTCACTTGACATTCATTATCTCTACGTCTCTTTAAAAGGGACAGCTATTTATTGATCTAGATTGTCTAATCTAATCTAAAATGCATTTGAAAAACCCAGCAGAATGTCCCTCCCCAGAATGCATCACCTGGAAACTTAAGATGATCTACAGACCTTGTTGTGAGCAGGGACTTCAAAACTAATGGCGTCCCGTCGCCCCCGCGACGTTTTCCCTAATAACGCCTCATTTGTGAACAACTAATCCGCGTTGACATTGGCGGGGCGAGAGCTAGTAAACATTAGCGGGTCCTAATTCCATTGTCCCCATTGAGGCGATCCACAAACAACAGACGGGAAGGAACAGCTGATTTTAGAGAATCGCTCATAACTTCAAAATATATCCAGCCTCTGGTAGTGCTACGCTCTCCTGTGAGGGCTCTGATTAATACAAGGAGGTGCATTCTTTGATTTCGTCCATGTTGAATGGTCGACTATTCAGGCTCACCCCTATTAAATACAGATATTTTCAAATCTCCTTTTCAATCAACCTGCTTTTCCATCACTCTGCTGCTCCCCAGCACTTTTCTCTCTGTTTGCTTCAGTTTTCTCTGCCTCCCTCGTCTGACAGGCAGCTTTTAACTTTAGGAGTAACTCCCTTGGTATTAGACCGCAACGTCTGTACTTCACAGCAGGGCATCGGATATATATGCATGAGTGTGTGTGTGTGTGTGTGCGCGCCTCAGTAGTTGGCCTTGCTGAAGGGGAAAATAACATGGTTTAAAGTTCCTGAGGTCTCAACTTTACAGCTGGCCAGATCCCGACTTCGCTGTAGCTCCACACACAGTATACGTCTGTGTTTCGGAGATTCCGCTGTCTCACTCATCTGCTTCCCTAAATCTCTCGTGGTGTTTGTACTCCCTGTGTATCCTTCGCCTGCTCCGTCTCCTCTCAGGTGTTTTCTCCATCCTTACCCAAATCTCTCTTTATACTCGCTGTCACCATTTCTCTCTCTTCTTCCCTCTGATCAGCATCAGAGCTTTTCTCTGAGATTGGCGCTAAATGACTGCAGAATCCTGCATGTGTGTGTGTGTGTGTGTGTGTGTGTGTGTGTGTGTGTGCCATGTAAGCGCTCACGTCTGAGCGCGCAGACAAATTACTGGAGAATCCCACCGAGCGTCTGGACGGTGTGTGTGCGTTACATGTAGCGGTGCCCACGTCGGGCCCTGCCTCCCAGAAGATAATGACTAGAAGTCGTCTGCTCAGGCTCTGTGGGATCCTCCCCTCATTTGCCATCGGACACACACACACGCATGTACACAAGCGTGCATAAAGACGGCAGCGTAACCCAGCAGGAGGACGTCGCCGATATGCAGGCTTGTCCGCTGACCCGCTGTGACACTGATCAAAACACACCACAGTCGCTTCTGTCAAGTCTGGAAACACAAAACAATAAAAAAAAAAAAAACTGGACCACATTTAGTCCCAATAAAGTCACGTCTCGCTCGTTTTAAAAACCTCAGCAATAAAAAGAGATAATTTGTTTGATTTCTCCCATCAGAAGCTTAAGATTTCATTCTTAATTTTTATTAATTAAATAAGCGGTAGGACAATTTCTTTTGAAGGGATAAACACTTAAATTGGTAATCCAGAAGACATGAGAACACATTTTCCCCAGGCTCAAAGCGCACTGACTTTCTTTATGATGCAATCATTTAATATGCATTATAAAGAAGTACAAAATATTTCCACCAAGTTTGAGGGACATTTATGTTTTAAATAATCAAATTGAAAAACTTTTTTTCAGCATTTCTCTGATATACAACACGGAAAGAAAAAGTAAAAGGTGAGATACTCTAAAAGTCATGTGCTGGATTCAAACTTAAGATCACGATGAGCTATTAAGCTCACTGAAAGACCTCAAATAATGACTACTTAATTACTGATTCGTTAATAGTTAGTAATTCATTCTAATCTTTTCAAGTACACCAACTCTTTTCCAATGAAAGCAGCACTCGCTCCAAACGTCGCTAGATCGAGCGAGTAGTAGACTTTACAGTTTAGGCTGGTAACGTTAAACTTGCTCTGCTAGTTAGCTTAAATCTGACACTGCGGGCACAATGCGTGCGGTGTCAGGAGTTTCCCAATGCTTTCTGCTGAAGCCTCACGTCTTATTTCCCGTAGTAGAGATGCGGCGATACCGATAATGATGTCAGTTCAATACTCAAACTGCTTGATCAGGTATCGGTGACAATAGGATGATCTGGTATATTTATTATATACCATTATTGACATTAATAACAAATTGGTACCTATGTTTTATTTGTTACATTTAGTTTGACAAAGTTAGGAAAGCAAAGTCAATCCTGCTGTTGTCTTAACATAAAATATAAATTAAAGTGTGTTAAATACTGGTATCAGATCGACCAAAGCCCAGGTATTGTATCAGGACAGAACAATTTTTAATTGAAGCATCCCTAGACTGTAGCCTTAGTTTTTCCTTTTTGTCAGCATATACAAACTTAGTTCTGGGTTCTTTGCCGTGTTACACACAGCAGCTTTTAGGCCGTTTTATGTTGTTTGCTAAAGGGACAAGGAGGCACCTTCACACAATACAAAGTTAATGGGGAGCGATGGAGTATTTTCCCCTCCGGTGTGGGCGGGACTTAATTGCGCTTTCTTTTTATCACCTTTGTCAGATGTGACTTGGTTACAAGTACTTTTTCAATGTTACCATAATTATAAAAGCTACAATTATTTTAAATATTGTCTTTATATAATAATTGTAAATTAGTATTTTAGGCAATTCCTTTGATATTTAATTAAGTCTGCTGGCTGTTTCAAGTTCAACATGATGAGTTTTTCTTTCGTTTTTTTCTTCCCACGGTGTGTCAGGCCATAGTACATTAAGTAAGTTCACCATCCACCCTCCAAGTCATCAGTGATAACCAAATGGTGACAGTTTCTACATAATGGAAGAAGAACTTTATAAACTTTCAACTTGGGCTAAAGTCAGGGAGATGCCTCAGGGGCTAATAAGCAGGAAAGACCTTGATGTGTAGGTTAAAGCAGACTGCAATGTAGAACTATTCAAACACCACACACACACACACACACACACACACACACACACACACACACACACACACACACACACACACACACACACACACACACACACACACACACACTGTGTATGATCCGCTGTGCTCTTTTAAAGACAGCCTTCAAAGAGTCTTCACTTCACTCCTCGTTATCTCACACCAGCTAATATGATGAAGAAGATCTCTCTCTCACACACACACACACACACACACACACACACACACACACACACACACACACACACACACACACACACACACACCATTTGACATCTCATAAGTGTAGAAATACAAGAAAACAAACGTAGGCTTTGCTGTGCGTATATAAAAATGTGTTTGTGTCTGCATGGGTTTCATACAAGACAGCCACAAAGCTATAGATTTGATTGAAAGTGCACACACACACACACATACACATAGGCAGCCACACACACACACACACACATAGGCAGCCACACACACACACACACACACACACACACACACACACACACACACACACACACACAGAGCTGATTACCACATGCTGTATTACTGTATGCCAGGGGGAAGCCTCAGTGCCCCTGAGCAACGCAGTGGAGATGTGAGCAGAGAGCACCATGAGGCAGTGATACGCTGGCCGGGTGCATGATTAGCAGCTACACCTTCAAATGCCTCTACTGTACAAACTTTGGAAGGGCGAGCTTCCAGCACTCTGCCTCCAACTCCCCCCTCCCCGCCCTCCTCCACTCGCACACAATTTCTCTCTCCAACTTCCTGTGAATTTGTAACTTAAAACTGCTGCAGCGATGCACACACTTGAGGAGAGGAGCTCGTCTTTGCTTTTAAATAATACAGCAGTGGATCCAATTGAGGAATGTGGAATGCTGAAAGCGAAAGTACAAAGGCTGAGTGCATGCGTAAGCAGTGGTTTTTAAACTTAGTTTCACCACGGATAAAAAAAAACTAAACAAAAAAAGTGACAAAGAGAGGGAGAAAAAGGCAGGATTTCTTGACTCAGATGGATGAAGAGATAACTACATCAACTAAATTAACAGTCAGAAAACGACAGGAGACCCAGATCACCTTAATAAAATGTCATGCAGTTTGCTGCTTCGTCTATTGGAGCCCCATAACTGTCAAAATGTAGTAAACGATTAGAAGTAAATTCAAACTAATAATACTGTTTGTTGAATAATTAAAATGGCGCAGTGAAGGAAATCTATAGGTTTTTCACTTAACTTTGTTTTACTCCATAGTTTTACTAAAAAAATGGAATTCCATTCGGGCCAATATGAAAAAGTTTAAAAGCAAAATGAGCGGGAAGCTAAACACAAAGTATACAAAAATATCATGTTAGGTTTTAATCTACTTTCCAAACGTATTGGAGGTTAAAGGAAGACAATCCTTTTCAATTATTTAACTGTATTATTTATTGATACATTCATTTATATTTTCAACTTGTCGGATAACCTCGTTCTGCCTTTTGTCAGTTCAATGACTCCATGTCTCAGTCTCCAATAACTCAGAGCTTAATGTAACACACATTAGGTAATATTTTGGTCTGCCCTGCTTGGTGAGTGTCAATGTTATTGTGTTGTGCTATTTAAAAGGTGGAACAGCAAAACAACACTGGAGATTTAAAATCGCACTTCGCAGCTACAATGACACCAAAGATACAGTAATAAAATAAAAATATGGATTATATCCCCAGCATCGTATAAAGACTTGCTTTGATGAAGGACAGGGGTTAATGGTTGAGGTTTTTCCAACTTAAAAAATGCAAAATGTCTCATGCACATAAACATGAAAAGAAGCCTCAGGGTTATATAAACACATTTACAATCGACAGTGCAAGATTTCTGTTAAACTCTCTCAGAATTCTAATGAGCGGACTGCAGACATCATCGCTGCGTCTGACTGGACGACCCTGTCTGGTTCACTTGACATCAGGTGAAGCGCTTCCAGGAATTCAGATTTGTCTTCAATTCTGGCAGTGTTTCAGTCTGTTCAGAAAATATTGAAATGAATGTTGTCAGGGAAAATGTCTAGTTTTATTGCTTGTTTTTTTCCCTCCGATGACAAGCTGCTGTTTTGTTGTGTTTATTCTCACTTACTTTAAATGATTGCGTGTCTGTAAACTACCTAAAATTAGAACCGAAGGGGCGAAGGCTGCTGCGACGAGCTGAACTGCTACTGAGGACTTATGTCACAGCAACCCAAACCGTGTTTGCCTTTGAACAGTGTCATTTTCAGCATTAGTGGGAAAATAAGTTCGGGAGCGCTGAAGAAGAACTTGGATTTCATACTTTTACATCAGACACTCACTCTGAAAGCCAGTTCTAATGACAAGATGTTTCTCTATGTTGAAACCTAAAGTGACAGCTCTCAAAATCCGATCAATCTGATTTTTGGGGGGTCTTAAACGCCCCCCCCCCCCCCCCCCCCCCACACACACACACACGTGCTTCCCGCCTGTATAATCGTGGGAACATGAGAAAAATGTAATTTCTTTCTTGTACATCAGACAGTGTGCTGCTCTGAAAATATCATCTCTCTCCATGGAGAACTTCAAAAGACACGACTCAGACTGGATTGTTATGTCCCCCCTTGCTTCTTTGAAGGGCCATGTGAAGTACAATTTGAAACAATGTTATTAGCATTATTATAATTATTATATACTTCTTTTTTTTGCTTCAAAGTTGCTATTGATATGGCTTCAAAAAGGCATCCTCATAATTAAGGTATGATCTAGGATCGACACAATAAATACATTTGGGTTTTTTGTTCCATTGACCCTCATATTCCAAATCCTATTGATTTGAAAGAAGCCCTCACCTTCTTTGCAGCGTTGATACACCGCATGTATTCTTTGGCCAGGTCGGAACACCTTAGGGTCTGATCTCTGTTGTCCCTGTAGCAAGATAAGATCTGAGCCTGCAAGCCAAGACACACCGGGTCGGTATTGCGAGACCTGCAAAACACACAAACACAGAAGGATGGAATTATTGAGGTGAAAGAAAAAAAGGATTTCTCACTGGGTTTAAATTTGGGCCTGCAGAAAGAATAATGCCGTCAGAAAAAAACTAGGATCACTTTTTTTTTTAAATCAAACAACTGATGGGGATCAACATCTAAAGCCTGAACATTGGACCAGATGCATCAAATCCACTGTTTGCGAATGTACTGTGGATCAAGGTTTCATATATTACTTCGGCTCAGATTTGTTGAGGATTTTTATTGGTCTTAACAAACAACGGAGAGTTTAAGTGAAAAAAAAAAAGCGGAAATGTGAATGTGGAAAAAAGGGATGGCAAACAAAAGTGGCTGAAAGCTATGTTGTTGTATGGAACAATGGATCAGATACATGCGGAAGAAACTCTCTCGTGGTCTTTCCAAATGCAACAGGCTGCCGTTTTTAAGCAAAAAAGCTGGTGAGCACATTTAGAAGCTAAAGAGCCAGATATTCCCCATGGTAGTTGGTGGCGACCAATGAAAGTTTAAAAAGGTGAGTTAATATTAAACATTCATCAGTTAATGAAACAGTCCTAGCAGAACAATAAATAACCCCCCGCCCTTTCTACATAAATACCGAAGTACTAATTTGAGAATGGCCACTAAAAAGTGCATTAATATATGACTTTAAAAGATCTGTGTGGCTGGTCCAGTTCACAGCTTCCTCCGACTTTATACTTGTCTTGTCAGCTGTACAAAATAAAAATGATTAAAGACAAAGACAAAGACAGAAACATACACACACACACACACACACACGGATACCGTCTGACTAATTGAGGCAAAGATGGAAAACAATTAACAGCCTCACCCACTGCAACCTGTTCAACAACCTACGGTGGGTTCGAGTACGTGCCTCGTCGCAAATCGCGCAATTAGCGCTAAACCACGCTTAATTGCGTGGGTAGGATCACCCTGATCAAATACAGCAGAAAAGTGTGCTCTGAGCGACTGAATGAGCCGTGCTTAATTTGATATGTGGGCTGTTTTATAATTGGTCTTTGCCTGTCTATCTGCGCGATTGTTAACTATGACAGGCTCGCTGCCTGGGTGCCTCGCTGTAATGGATTCTGACTGATTGAAGCGGAGACAAGCGAGTTATGTACGCCCACACAGGTAGAGGAAAGAAATACACACGCGCACACACACACTTGTAGAACACCGCGAACATGAAAGCGCCATGAACTTGCGCTGTGTGCGCTCACTCTCTCTGCGAGGAGCATTTAACACCAGATTTAATTAAAAGCCATATTAAAGGGTCTTTCTGGCTTTGATTCATAAAGGAGAGCTGACCCCCGCGTTTCAATTACGGCGTATCCGTATCCACACGGGCGCGCACACACTTTATCATCGGTATCATGGATGCAATGACTGAGTTTTCTTTTTTTTTGGAGCATGGGTGATGGAGGTTAAAGAGGGAAATTAACAGAGAGATAGAAAAACATATAAAAGGAAGGGAGATAAAACGATGAGAGGGAAGGAATTAAGCATTTTTTTGGGGGGGGAGGGGGCTCTTTCACAAGACCCTTTTTAAAAAGATGACAACCTATCAGATTACTCTGCCCCCCCCACCCCCCCCAAACACCTCCAATGGTTTATCTCGCCTGTTTAATCTCCCTTTTCCCACTTTTATTCTCCGTCTTCTCTCCAACTCGCCCCCTTTCTTACGCTACCCCCCCCTCCTCCCTTTTCTCTCTCTCTCATCGCATTAACAACACAGTGAGGACGACCACAAAGCTCACCGTCTTTATCTCTCTCGCCGTTTGAGGCCGCCGAAGATAAGGAACTCTCCTTTAATTTGAAATAAATGGCCTTCATCAGGAGAGCCAAAGCCTCCTGATAGCACTGCGTGGTTTATTAAAGGCGCTTGAAGCAGAAAATTGGCTCAGCCGCGGCAAAAGCTAAAGCTCTGTCCACATGCTACACCAAATTGAAGGTGAGGTCTTAAATCAACAATATTAACTGAGCCGCTTACAAAAAATAAATAGAGAGAGAGAGAGAGAGAGCTTGTGTTTATTTATTTTTGCTGGAACGAGCAGCAAAGCAGCGTCCCTGACAGCCCGTCCAGCCACGTATTGGGTTGTTTTTTTTAATGTGCGTACGTGCTGCGAAAGCAGTTTTTAATGCGTGTGTGGGAGCAAACTGTTGTTTTTTTTTGGGGAGAGTTCTCCCCGCATCTGTGAGCGGTAAATATGACAAAACATAAACAGTAAGATTAGTTGCTTAATTAATGGTGCTGCCCATTATTTTTAATCGGCGGCGCGGCGGAGGCGTGCGGAACACAGAGGCCTCAGACTTCTGGACCACGCCGACCAGCTTACCAAGACAAAAGAGAAGGGAGCGACATGAAAGGGGAGGAATTGGAAAATGGAAGAGACACAAAACACAGCAGCAACTACAAAAGCCTCTGGCAAAGCTTGGAGTCTGATAAGGAAGATGCCTTTATCGCCTCTAAACCATGCATCTCTCAGAGTTAGACTGATGCTTGTTTTTGTGCTCTCCTTAATGGCTTTGGCTGTACATATGAGGCATTGTTTGTCCTACATGCCATTTTACTTCTATCCTGTCAACTACAAAGTATTTGTATCTGCGCCGTGTTTCAGGCAACCAATTAGTAAATCGTGTTCACATCTCACGGGAAGCAGCGCCCGAAGAGGAAAAATAAAGAGAATCCAATATTGTGACTGACTTGAAGGCTCCAGACAAAGAAAGAAAGAAAGATTCAGTGAAAAGTCTGTACATCGTGTTTGTGCGCTGACACACTGCGCATATGTTGTATTAGTTTTGACACGGTATGAATATAGTGTGTCCTTTTCTTTTTACAGTGCCTGGGCCGTGTATTCAAATGACAACAACTGCCTCTTTCAATGTCTGTTTAAACATTAGTGGTGGGGGTAAAGAAACTGCCTAAGAAGTAACAACATTTCCGCATCATGCACAGCCGGTATTGCTCCTCGCGGCGCTGTCGAGGAACCGCTCGTCACTTGTCGTCTCCAGGGGAAGTAAACTACAGACCGGTTACTATTTAGGTGATTTTGTGCAATATTTAGGCTACACCCAGCAACTTAAGTGACATTTTAAAAGGAACATTCCACCCACAAAATGACCATCTGTATTTCAATTGCTCACTCTGTGTCACCTTGAATTGTTGATATTGTTTTTTCGCATGCCGCAGGACGCCTGGCGGAGCGTGAGACTGGTAAGTGTTTTTAAAAAGGAAGGTTTGAGCACAAATGCATGCGTTGAGAAAGGACTGAGGATACCACTGGATAAATGAGACTCGGATTATACAGCACGAATTGCGTGATACAAAGTTGTTGTTTTTAAAGAACTCCATGACACGTATGAATAGTAATGTCCAATGTCCAATTGAACCATATTTTTCTGCGAAGATGAATCTGTTTAGTGCAGTAAGTTTCAACATAAAAAGTTCTTGAGTCTTTCAGTAGTGAGGTTCAAGTTCGAGTTTGCCATTCCAATAACATAAAATACATCTGAATGACTAATACTTATTTCATTACAAGGATAATAGTATTATTACTAGTTGTTTTTTTTTAATAATAAAATAAATACAAAATAATAAAAATCAAGGTTATGAGTGCATCAAAATCTGAGAGCAATGAAAAAGAAAGCGGCTTGTAAGAACCTCTGTAAGAATCTCTATTTTGTCTGCATGGTAACTGGTAAATGGACCTGTACTTGTATAGCGCTTTTCTAGTCTTCCGACCACTTAAAGCGCTTTAACACTAAATTACATAATTCACCCGTTCACACCCATTCATACCTGCCCATCAGGACTAACTAACATTCACACACATTCACAGTCGCACAGCTACGGGAGCAATTTTGGGGTTAAGTGTCGTGCCCAAGGACACATCGACATGGGCTAGCGGAGCTGGGGATCGAACCGCCGATCAGGACAACCCTGCTCACCACTGAGCCACAGTCGCCCACTAACTTTCTCCAAGAAGTAAAAGCCCTGCAATAAAAGTCTTCATATTAGGTAGTGAACGTTTCTCAGGCCCGGCGTCGACATCATGTCTAAGCCCCTTTGTCAAGGATGGAGCTGTTGTTGCTTGGGCTTTGAAGATGGAGATACTTTTTTTTTCTTCTTTACTGCGTTATTACTGTTTTTACTGTTTATTTATATTACTTGATTTTTATTTACTATGTGTCTCTCGTGTGCACTGCTGCTGTAATCCTGCAATTTCCCCACTGCGGGACTAATAAAGGATTATGTTATGTTATCTTATTCCATGTTTGGATATGTACGTGAAAAACTCTGGCCGGCGGAAAGGAAATAAAACTGCATTCTTAATGCAAGATCAATGGAGAAACCCAACCTGTTAACTCATTTCAGGAGTTGTTCTTATTTGTTTTTTCCCCCCCACCAGTTAGATGAGAAGATTGAAACCACTCATGTCTGTCCAGTCAATATGAAGCTGGAGGCAGTGAGGGATCGTCTTAGTTTAGCATAACAACTGGAAGTAGAGGGAAACAGCTAGCCTGGTTCTGTCCGAAAGCTGAAAGAGGCCTACAAGCGCCTTTAAATCTTACAAAATCATCACTTTCTTTAAAGCTTTCCCAGTAGCTCGAATCCAGCTCACGAAAGTGTACATATTTTGTTTATTGCAACGTTCCACTAATTTGCAAAAAAATTGGATGGGTCCTATATGATGAGAAAATGTTTAATCCCCGGTGTAGAGGGAAAGCTGTGCGGAGAGAACGAGAGAGAGAGAGAGTGAGAGTGAGGAAAACAGGCCCACCCTTATCTATTGAGGCAAGAAATGGCATTTGACGTGTCTTGAGCGTCAGAACTCCTGAACAGACCGCTTTACCATTTACCAGCTTGATTAATAATGGTGCGAAAAAGAGAAAAAGAGAGATGATAACAAGGGAGACGGAGGGCCGGAGAGGTGAAGAGGAAAACAGCGAGAGAGACAGAGTTGCCTCTTATCTCCTGCTTGTATAGCTTGTATGCACCTGCACCCTGACAGCTTTTCAATTGACTGAGGGTACACATCCTCCTCTCCCCTATCTTGTATCTCCACACTCCTTCACTCGTACTCTCCCATCCCTCCATTCCTATCTCAGCCAGGTAGAGAGGGAGAGAGGCTCCTCTGTGCTGGTACTCAGACTTCCCTGTGTGCCTCGTAAACATTGAAGAGGATGTAGGGTACTTCAATTCTCCCAATGCCTTGCACTTTTGTCACTCCTTTGCCGGTGATTTTGGCGGTTTCTTTTAATTGGCTCTCATGAATTTGCATAGTTGCAACGGCTTGAACTTTAATTACGGCCGTCATATACCTACAGGTGCATGCATGAAATTAGACTTCTATACTATATTTTTGTGAAGCGTCTGGGGACCAACTTGGTGTTCGATGAGAGTTGAAGACAGGGATCGAACCTCCAACCTCCTCCTGGTTAAAGAATGCATGCTCGACAGCCGCCTCTAGACACACAGCAAATGGTCCGGGGACTCGCTGCTCAGGGTTAGTTGCTCCCTAACCGCTCGGCTATCGGGAAACACGCTTTGAGGTGGTAACCCGTTACCTTAAAATGGGTTTCTGTTAAGAGTTCGGCTGATGTTTTGATGCTCAGAATCGGCGCAAACAGGTTTTTACAGATCGCGGAACAAATACTGTACAGTATTTGGGGTTTTCTTTTTTGGTAACTTAATTTTACACAATTGATTTCTTATTGTCAATAAGTTTGGCGCATCATATTCAGGAAATGATTAAAATATTCATACCATGTCCTAAATAATCTGTATTAACACGAGGAGTTCTTTGTAACGACTGCATTTCTCACAGCTGTAAATTAAATAAGGGTGTGAATAAATTAGAAGGTGCTGTGGATTCATTTCACCTTCGAAGCGCTCTCTCTCTCTCTCTCTCTCTCGTTCTCCTCAGACAGTTGAAAGTTGAATGGTTTAATTCCCCTGGGTCTAAATACAGTGAGCCTCACACACCATATCTTTTGGTTTGCTTTTCTCTCGTATACAGCGCCACAACAATGGCCAAGTAGTAAGGCCTTTTAACTTGGACTCCGCTTGTCAATGTTTCCAGCCTTATCGCTGAGTGATCTCCGTAGGCTGGTATCATCTGACAAAGCTGGGAGGATCTGACAAAGACCGGCTATTAAGGCTAGTTCGACTACGACTGTAACAGACAGCTGGCCTTGTTAAAATGCCTTGGAAACTGACCTGAGCGGTTTGACGTGGGTATCTGTCTCGTCCGTCTCGCTCTTGTTCCATTACTTTAAACTCTGAAGAAGAGGGCTGTCTTCCTCTATCTCTATCTCTCTCTCTCTCTCTCTCTCTCACACACACACACACACACACACACAATGTATCTTGACTAAAAATATAACAGTTTCCATCCTCATCTCTCTTTCGCTCCGTCTGTAATTCCACAAATGCAAAAGTGTCTTTGCTAAGTGGTCAACCAATTATGCGATGCAATCTAAGTGTCGACCGGTTCCAGAGCGGCCACCGCTAATGGTGCTCTCGTCCGTTTGCCCCATCGGTGCGGTTTGTTCGGGCCGAACCCGGCTGCTGAGCAACAACCGGGACCGAGACCGCTTGAAAAGGAGGGTCGAGGGTTGGTTTCAAAGCGGACTCATTTTGTGGTCAGAAACCACAAGAATTCCGCAATTTTGCGATTTAAGCATGATTTCAAAAGCTATACTACTAATGAATCCATTCGCTGACGGTGAAGGCCATGTTTATAAGCACGTCATCTTTGGGTATCGTTTATAAATGCTGTTAAAACTGCTGTGCTTGGATCCGACTCTGTACTTTGTCAGTTGATTAACATTAACTCTGTTTAAGTGTGCGTCAGAGATCCCACAGTTGTACGCTTCATATCCGTGCGCTCGCCAACGTTTACGCTAAGCGTTGGCCCGAGTCGCCTGGAAGTGAGCAAAGGGGCTTTTGTGCGTTCCTGTTTCCATCATTATTCATTATAACATGCGGTTGATTTGCGGTCTAATAATACTAATACTGCTTATAATCATGTGATGCTAGCCCACTAGCCATGTCGAGTAGCTGAACGATTGCAATGTGACTGAAGTCATATTTCCAATCAAATCGCTGACCTGGCCGAGCGTGTTTTTGAAGTACACCTGTTGTCATAAATAGCTGAAATTGCACCAAAAGCCCTGTCAAACTGCTTTGGCGCTTCTCCTTCAACCTCGTTTTGACTTTGGCGTGTAAAATGATGGACCCAGCGACCATAGCTGTTTTTTTTTTCTTCCTTCCAGCCGCAGAACCCATTTTGAGAGAGCTCAAAGGAATCAAAAGCTAAGTATACCTTTATTAATATCAATTAGATAGTGTGATTTGGCGTTTCTCAAAATGTATATTTCATTGGAATTATTGTAAATCAATTGTGTGGCATAATTTTGGCAAAGAAATTGTGTCATTCACTCCCATAAATAAGGGCGAGAGAGTTAATGAAAGGAAAGTTATTGAGGCTGTTTTACTCTCACACACACACACACACACACACACACACACACACACACACACACACACACACACACACACACACACACACACACTCGCGGGCGTACTCTCAAACCCCAGAGTGCCTGCAGCCAAAGCCCCCTTTTTGGCTTCAAGGGTTAAACTGTGGATTAACACACACACACACACACACACACACACACACACACACACACACACACTACTTGCTCAGGCCACAGAAGGGGGAATGGAGTCACTCGCATCATATGTTAGCTTTGTTCTACAGCTCTGCGGCGAGAGAAACTTCGCCACACTTTTGCAACACAGAGCCAGAGTCCGTCTGAAGTTTTGCCACAGATTATTCAACGTTTATGGCATTTTCTGTTGCTTTCAAATACACAACCAATGATTCAAAGTGCCTATCAATGTCCAGACTCCTCCTCTCTATTACTAACGCTGTATCAGGTTGTCTGCATACTGAATTTCATTCATTCAAGACGATTCTCAGACGAATCAGAGGACACAGCAGAGGCTCACCCAATTTGTGTACGTTTTCACTTGTTTTGAGGCAGACATTTAGACGTCAGTATCAAATAGAAATTTAGATATCTGCTACAACTCACCCATTTAGCCCGATGCACTGACTATAAGTATTCTGGATGGATTGTTTTTGGAGTGCTGTTATCCAAGTTGAGAGACCGTCTCCCAACTTCATAAAATAATTAAATAATGAGGATGCAGTGCTATTTCCAACAACAAATGGCATGTTTATATATATATATATATATATATATATATATATATATATATATATATATATAAATTGATAAATCATGGGACGAGATACATTTGAACTAATACGTTTAATACAGAGAAACCCTGTACTGTAGTTAAAACGTGGACTTTTCTCACGCGACAGACGGCTGAAGGCTATCGACTGAAAATAAAAAGGATAGAGTGAGATCTATAGCAATAATAAGAGTTTACACAGCGGAGGTGTACAGAGAACTATCTGAGGACCGGACGTGAAAGACAGACACACTGTGTTCCAAATGCTCATTTAGATCGATGCAATTACCAGGAAGTGTGATTTGGCCACTTACATGAAGACGATTGCGGTTCGGGCGGTGCTACAGAACGTCTGATAACGGATGCTTTTTTCTCAGCAGATGTTTTGACGTGTCACGGTAGGAAATGCAAAACTGTCGTTATTAACATTAACAACGGCGCCGTTCTATTTAAGAGAAACATGTTGTCGTCACTGAAGTAGGCAGGTCCACGTTAAATGCATCCTGTTTATTTTGTATAGTTTAACACCATACACACAGATGTGCTCGTATCCTCACACCCGAGTCCACTCATTTAAGTGACACTCCTGAATTTCCCCGGAGGTTGGGGTTAGACTAGATTACACAATGAATGACGGAGACTAATCCAGGCTCCAAAGCCCGCAAAAGCAGTGTATAATTGTCAATGAAGATCGTGCCAGACAGGAAGCTCGGATCGTTTTATCTTCTCTGATGAAAAGCTTGTGGGTTTAGAGTACCCGCCTCCCCCTCCACACACACACACACACACACACACACCCTACGAGAAGAGGATTAGCGGTATTACTGTACAGTATTCCCCAGAGGTAAGATCACCTGGTCTTCAACATCGGCACAGATCAAAAACATGTCGGTATTGCTTTAAATCGCACTGCAGTGGGGGGTCTAATATTCCTAAACTGCTGATAACGCTGTTCAGTCCCTCGTGATTGCCATGGTATGGGTGTATTAACTACATGGCTGGCGCACAAAGAGTTGTGTATGTCTTTGTCAGTGTGTGTGTGTGTGGGGGGGAGAGCCCAAATTGTCTTTTTGTTATCGCTAGGCTAAAAATGTAAGTGCAGGGCTTCGATGTGATCCTCTATTCTGCGACGAATAGGTGGAACGATGGATTTCATCCAGGTAGAATTGTCTGACCGAGCTCCTTCTAAACCAGCAACGCTGCATTTCAAACTCAGACTCTTCCTCATTCGTTGCTTCCCGGTTGAACCTCCAGGTTGCTGCCAACTACTTGGAGCAGCCCAGTACACTCCGAGTCCTCTACATGTGGCATCAAGTCTTCTTAAATGTAGCGATTAGGGTTTCTTCATGAGAGAATGACAGACTACACTGTCTGATGACTACAGAAGGGACAAGTGTCCTTCATTGTCATTGTCATTTTCCCCCCCTCGGTGTCCCAAAAAAAGCGAGGAAATAAACTGTACCCACCAAAGAATTTGCACCGATCTGGGAACACGCCGAAATCGCTACAAAGAAGCTCCGACGAGCCAAGAAACACAAATTGTCAGATGATAAGACGGGTTGCACACAAGCCAACTGTTTAGGGCAGATTATCTGAACCATTTGGTGAGGAAAACGAGGGAGTACGAGAATCTGGTCGCTTTCTTCAGGAATGAGGGTAAATTGGACGCAAAATGGACCGGCAGACTCACCAGGGGATCCAACCCGGATATAAACGCTTTGGGTCGTGGATGAGATCAAGACACAAGGCCAAACAGAGAAGCCGGTTAGTAAACTGCCATCGACCTTTGCGACGGACTGTTTCTGGGATGACTTCTGCTGTTCGCCTTCGTTTTTCGCTTCCACATAAGTTCGGCTCACCTGGGGTTTTGTCTAGAACGCGTAAGATCTTCTGACTGCTTGTTGTTTCTACGTCTTTTTTTTTTTTTTTTTTTTAGCTATGTTGCACAATTGCACTTGAGTGCAATGCTCTTATTACCATTCAGAATGATTGCTACGTGAACAAAATCTGAATTGTCGTAAAAACAAAAAAGAGTTCTAACTTCAATGGATCATTTGAAATTGAAATATAAAAATATGGTAAACTTTACGAACAAGATGCGTGGCAACCGGCTAAAACTTGTGGTCAGGGTTGAGGACGCGCTGGAAGACGCACAGAAATACTCCTGCGACTCTACTGGTGTGACAAATCCCCCGATTGCGGCTCATTGCAATTCCACAGGTGAGAAGCGAGGATGGGGAAATAGGGTATTGTTCAATTTGGCTTAATTATGAAGGAGCCAATTAAAATACTTATCACATTAGTCAGGTGTGCTCCAGATGATGTATGCATGTAACTGGTTTAAAATTAGGGGAAAAACAGGAGCAGATCACAATCCATCGCTGCTTATTAGTAGTCTGCTGTGTGTATGCTCATGTACTGTACGTGTGTGTGTGTGTGTGTGTGTGTGTGTGTGTGTGTGTGTGTGTGTGTGTGTGTGTGTGTGTGTGTGTGTGTGTGTGTGTGTGTGTGTGTGTGTGTGGCTCCAGGGAGTAATATCTGCTTACTTTTGGAACTGCAAATTAGTTTGTGAATGGGAGTGTGCGTGTCTCTCACCTCACAATTTCTTCCGTCTTGGAGGCAGCTTGGTGGAATTCGTCCTTGCTCTGTTCGTATCTCTCCAAATTCTAAAGGACAACACAGGAAGACACCGACAGAAAGTATTAGCTGAGTATAATTTAGAATTTTACAACACACACACACACACACACACACACACACACACACACACACACACACAACGTGAGTAACACAGCACAGCCACACAAGACATAAAGCGTGCAATCTGTAACACCTGCAAGTCCAAAAGAAGCTGTGGAGGAACAACCTTAAAAACAACTTGTCTTGTTGAAGATTTGTTTGAGTGAGTTTGTGTACTGAGTTTGCGTTTGTGTCAGCTATAGAAATAAGAACTGGCCAAGAAAATTGCACTCAGTGAATCTTAAAGTCCCCAAATCCAAAATATAAAATGATATAAAAGGATATAATCACTTTTGAAATAATATTTTGGAGCGATTTCTTTTTGGAGCCACTTACGAGGAACATCTGTAAAAGTGTTTTTCCATTTTGGGGGTTCCTGTATATGTTTAAACAAAATAGATATTACACCTCCAGATGTGAAGGTAGGTGATCTTTTTTTTTTAGATGGGCTGTTTCCCCACATTTCTCATCTTAACGCTAAACTGAGCTAAACTAAGCTAAGCTAGGCTAAGCGGCTGCTGACAGTAGCTTCATAGTTGAGGGGAGAGACATAAAGAGTGGAATTTTCCTACTTAATCCTGTTCTTGGAAGATACATAAACATACTAACCACTGAATCACAACTGTCTATCCCTTTTGAAGCCTACCCATCTGTGACTCCTTTCAAATCAAACACCCAGTCTTTCCTGAACTCGTATTACCTCGGTTTATCTCTCCTGCACTTAATTTCTTCATCTTTCTGTGTCCCCCTCCTCTGAATCAGCCTCCTTATCTCCCATTTATTTTCCATTTTCTAATCCGTGCCTTCCGGACCTTGAAGGATAAACCTCTTTGAGAGTTCATACACTGCAACCCGGAATTCACTGACATTCTTTGAACACTGAAACTTACAGGAGGAAGAAAAAGTTGTGTTGAGTTGTAATTTCATCCATAGGAAAGCTTTGTGATTCCAGCCCCTTCTAGCGAAACTAAGGCTCGGCAGTAATGAGGTGCATTACTCATACATTTTTTAAGAAATCGTGATTTCTGACTTCTGCAGCTTTGCAGGGTGAGCCCCAAACGCCAAGCAAGCAGGCAGTGGTATTATGATAAAACAAGCAGCTAATCCGCAACAACTGCAGCCCTTCCTCTGTTGATCCTCCCAGCTTAGGCCTTCCAGCACCCAAAACCCACCCACCCCAATCCCAAATATTTAACCAGCAAACTGTACCAGCTGGGGAGGGCAGGATGACTGGGGAAGAGAAGAAAGAAAAAGCTAGAAGGGATGTAAGAGAAGAAGAAAAAAGAAAAAGAGAAGCAGCAGAAGGCATGACAGTAAAAGGCAAGGAAGAGAATAGAGAGAGAGAGAGATTGGTGTTTGAGTACGTAGGGTTGGATCGGGCTCTGTGTGTAATTATCATGTAAGAAGGTATGCAAGGTACAGAAGGAGTCCTGCCTGTGACATATGTGCACGGTATTCCTCAAAAAGCGGCCGTTAAATCTGTACGTATTTGACAGTATATCCTCTCAGAGGCAGTGAACAAACCCGCCGAGCGTCTGGCCACGGTGGCGGTCCTGGTCGTGCCACGATTTCTAAATGAGATCTAACACGCATCGTCGTACAACGTGCCGAAGCCGACGTTGAACCACAATGCGGTCTGTGACTTTGACTTTAACTTTAATAATAAAAAAAACGGGACGACTTCCATCGTGAATTTATTCAGACGGATAACGGCACCGTGCGGAGCACGACTAACAAGGGTTGCACTCGTTAAATGAGAACAAAGACCTCAGAAAAATGAAAGAAAGATATACAAAAAAAATAAAAATGCAGTCACGCAAGTGCACATAGTGGCAGGTCTTGAGCGCGGGCGTATCAAAGAGCAGCGGCTATTTTGGTTCGCGTGGGCGCAGCGGCGCAAAGTGCAACGAGGTTGGGTGAATAAAGATCACGAGCAGGTAGCGAGCTGCAGTCGTCGAAGAGTCGGCTTCTCCGGGAAAATCACGCGGTCGTCTGGATGGTGGAGGGCGGCACGATGTGAACACACGGCGTCACACACACGCAGCCAGAGGCAGATGGCGGTGGGTTATTTAGTAGAATGATGATGGAACAAATAATGAATTGGTGTTGCCAATGATCACATCGATTGTGATGCTCATGCAGCCTTAACTCTGCTGCATTTCCCTTGAACATTTTTTTACATTATTTCATAAAACATGTCTTTGGATTTGCTTCAAAAAGGAATTTCAAGAATGACACATGAACCGCTGAAATTATTTAAAGAGTTGTGAAGGTGATTCGATTTGAGTTTGGGCCAAGAGGAAATCTTCTGCGCAAACCGCCAGGATACAGCGCTGCGACGGACCTGCGTCATGCGTGTGGAGGTGTGTGCGCTTATTCTGTGTAGCAGCCTGGCGCCATTTGCATGCGATTTAACCGAGGTAAACACAGAAGACGGCCTGATCTCCAATCAGAGGCTGCAGATTTATCCGACGGATCTGTCCAGCTGCCTTCTGACGGCTGCATGGATTCAGTGACCTGAATTTGATGCCGATATAAATGTATCCGTTGGTTGGAAGGTGTTTAATTAAAATAAACAAAATAGCCGATTTCCGTTGTATACATTACTGCGTGTTATATTTGCTCTCCAAGTTAGGTGATGGGGCAGCCGATGGACTTCTCTCCACAAACGAATGTGGCTGAGACGTACATCCTGGAGTGAAACACCTTTTCGGCACATTTTCAAAGAGAACACTGCGCTGGTTGGTACACACCGCCGCAAAAATAGGGCCCCATACCATACCTCTCTTCCTCGGTGTTAGGGAAGGAAGGCTGAAAGACTTCTGCGACTGCGCCCGAGTGTACCCTCATTAGTGCTTTTGATAAATGAACATAGACATGCCCGTAATCACACATTTGCATATCAATACATCTGCCTGCTCGACCACTTATTAGACCTGTCAGAGCTCCCAGCGAAAAGAATGGCTAAGAAGTGGCGTAATTTACCCCGCTTGAGACGCACCGGTGAGGTTCTACGATGATGCCAGAGGAGCTGTCACTACGACTGACCCTTGCGCACATCTGTGGCTATTCACAACACCTGTATCGGTAATTCATCACACCAACCTGTAGCGTGATATCCTCATATCATCGTAAAAACGTGAGAAAGGTAATCAATGATGTTGCTTACACAATACGCACATCCTATCCATCTAAGAAGAAAAAAAGAAGCCATAAAGAGATAGACAATGGAGATTGAATGACGGTGAAATAGAAGGGAAAACAATGTTGTTTCCTGGGAACATACTGCAAACGCCATGATTTTATGGATGAACAGGTTCATATTCTTTCTGAGCCCAGGATTGCCTCCTCACTCCAGGATCAGTCTTGAACGAGTCATTTAAAATCCCAAAACGCTGGGGGGAGGGGAAATTCAAGCACATCGGCTCAAATATTGGTAGCTTAATTCAGTAGTTGATTCTGACCTGCCACCTTTTCATTATAATGCATAATTCTGATTGGCAGGCAGGTGTGGATTCACTTCTAGTAACTGGTAGGGCTAGACAATAATAATGATGTTGTATAGAAGTTGGGTTTTGAAGGAATAAAACATATATAATACAAGAATACAAGTGATCTACGCTGGTTTAATAAAAAGAGATATCTAAAAGAGATACAGATATGTTGTTAAATAAAGACTTGAACACAGTTATTAGCTGAATCTTGTTTTCATCACCATATAAAAAAGGGTAAAATCATCTGGAAAATATGAATAATCTTTTGGAAAATTGCATAGGGAAAATTACTAAAAAGGGAACTGGATATTATTCCAATAGATACTGCAGGTCAAGTTTTCCCCCCACTGTTACTTCTCTTTTTTTCTTCCAACGTGCTCTCCTTCCCGTGCTGAAGCGAAGCTCTTATCGATGCCAGTGCGATTAGATAAGGCCCGAAGTATCTCGCTTAAGGACTAAATCTACAACATTCAACACGGACCCGCCGATTGACAGCTTTTGCTGCAGCTAAACCTGAACCACTCAGTTCCAGGGCCTTTGAATACAACTATTAGGCCACCTGCAGACTCTAATTGCCACTTCCCTATTTCCTCCTTGTCCATTATGTTCGCTCACTCTCCATCCTGGAGACGTTTTCTCCCTCTCTCTAAGAGCAGAAAAACCCATGTGCATAGCATGAGGACATTGTTTTAATGAATAATGATGCTATTATGGAGAAACCACTGTTATTACCATTATTTTGGTAACAGCAGTGGTATTTGCTATTTATTATGTGGCCGGAGAGACTTGCAAAGTGTTAATAGAATTGCGATGAGCCAGGAAAAAAACCCTCAACCAGCTTGTTAGACATGAAACGGTAGCAACAGCTGCACTTAACAGTCATCAGCCGGCAATAGCCCGACAGAGTATTGCTGCCTTATAATGATGATGATTGCAGCCAGTCGCCCCAGCAATTTACACATGTTTACTACACTGCAACTATGGGATTACATTTTTCTTAAATCTGGTGAATTGCAGTTGACGGCAAGGCCGGAGGTAATTAGGTAGATTTTTTTTTTTTGCTGTTAATTTCTACTGTTGTCTACGGTTGTTAAAGGATGCCACGTTATTAAGGCTAATAATTAACTGAAAAACGAACCTTGCAAGCTAAAGATCGAGAGACAGAGGAGCCTCTCACACAGGCTCCAGGTGGTCGGAGCAGAGCATTGATGAGCTTGTTCTATCATGACTGAAACTATAAGCCATGACTTTACGAATGTAAGCAGATATACAGACACTTGCCAAAGCCTAAACCAGGGGTGGCAAACATACGGCCCATCATTTTATGTGTTTTCAGTGGGTCAATGGGGCCTTTGCATGGGCACAATTTTATTTTTTTTAAAGATCCCATGCTTTTATTTTGAAGGGGATTTTTTTATGCAGCGGAGTGCCGTCTATTCATACAATATAATAACGTGGGTTTAATCTTTGTCTTTGTTATTTTCTTCTGTTTTAAGTTAGATCTTTGATAGAGTAATGTGGGTTTCCCTAAATTAAATGGATTTATGTTATAGTAACAGAGAAATTTGCTTACATATATTTTTACATTTATATAAATCCATGTACAATATTTTTACACTTGAATAAACAATAATCAAATACAAAGACAGTTATTTAACAATATGTTAGGCAGTAGTTTATACAGTGTTACAGTTACAACCGGCCCTTTGAGGCGACCATGATGCTGATGTGGCCCGGGGTGAAATGAGTTTGACACCCCTGATCTAAACAATCCCTGTAACACACAAACACAAACACACACACACACACACACACACACACACACGGTGCTCTTTGATCCAACTGTAAAAGGAGCAGTCTTTTAACCCACACACATTCCCACCCCAGCTAACCTTTTGGTTTGACCTGAAAGTGGCAGCTGTATTCACTGAACATAAAATAATTTCTCACCTGTGGACCTGTGTGTGTGTGTGTGTGTGTGTGTGTGTGTGTGTGTGTGTGTGTGTGTGTGTGTGTGTGTGGTGTGTGTGTGTGTGTGTGTGTGTGTGTGTGTGAGCTTTGAGAGATTAGTCTGTGAGTCATATTCTATATGCTTAAATGAATGTACTTCCTTCTGTTTAAGCATTGTTTTTTCGGTGTGTGTCTGAGTCCCTGTAAATTCCTCTCATGCACTGTAGCCATTGAGGGGTCACAGAAGTCGCTAAAGGAACACCTGGTCAACTAATCGTTCTGACTTACGACTGTGTGTGTGCTGGATGTTAACAGACGACTAATAGTAGAAATGACGACTCTCTGGACTCTCTGCATGGTGACCACAAGACTCGGTCGACACACCCTGGTTTTATACTGTAAACAACGCCTGTTAGAAGCAAAATAAAAGTATTTCAAGAAAAAAAAATCGCCAGACCTTCAGAAGTTCAATTAAGTGTAATTAAATGGTCTCACTGACTGTTTACCACTGTTGGGGAATGAACACAAGCACTTTTTTGTGTGTTGCCAAGGCGAAAATAATGAGACAACTTGAACAGAAGCCACAGCTCCGCAATGTTTAGTAATGTTCACGTATTACAAAACTCATATCTTCATTTCCAGATGGGTGCAGCATCAGTGGAAATATTGCTAACAAGCTAAACTAATAAGCAGATTCGAAGCCCTCGCTGCAGCATATTGAGCAGATAGCTTTTCACAGGATGAAAGCGTTAAACTTTGACTCGGTCTCCATAGGGCCCTGGCTGGATTAATTTCCATAAGAAAGTGCAACACAGCAGAAAAAAAAAGTGGAGTTTTCAAATATAAATATATATATATATATAATATTATTATATATATACACATATATATACATATACACACATATATATACATATATACACACACACATATATATATATACTTGAGTTCTGATCAGAGGGGCCAACCTGGATCAATTGTCGCAGGAACACATGTGCTTTGTTGGCAGTGTGTGTATACGTTGTGTGTGGATGTTTGTGTGGATGTGCGTGCATGGCATCTTAAATAAGTCCCCTGCCTCTCTGTTCGACCAGGAAAAAGGTACTGCCATTGGCATTATTTGGAGGAAAGCAGTGTGTGTGTGTGTGTGTGTGTGTGTGTGTGTGTGTGTGTGTGTGTGTGTGTGTGTGTGTGTGTGTGTGTGTGTGTGTGGTGGGGGCCCATGCTGACAGCGTGTCAAGCAACCTGTCAAGACTTGGAGGAGGAATATTATCTCTTTCTGTACGCTCCATTTCCACCAACTTCAAACTACACTTTACTGTGAGAGAGCCAGACAGACAGCGAGGTAAAGAGAGAGGAGATATTAGGCAGATAGTTTAAGGCGCATCTGAAATTAACAAAAGGACATACGCCTGGAAGTGGAAAGACGGACATGAACTTGAGGATGAACCTCTGGATTGTCAAAACAGTGGATTAGAGAAGCTGAATAGCATCGGGCATGGTGGTCCATATTCATGTTTTCTCAACAGGAAACAGAAACACAGTATTGGATGATATCCTAATGCTCCCCTCACCAAGGTGGAGAGATAGAGAGCATTAGAGTTAATGTTTGAAGTCACTTGTGTGACTGAACTGTGCTAAGACTGAACAGCACCGACAATATTCTGTATTTAATCGATTTCTCTACATATTTATTCATAATCAAAATAAGTTAACTATCCAGTTCTGTAGTTATAGCCTGCTTGTTTCTCAGGTATTAGACTGCACCTTATTGGAAAATAATAACTTATATATATATATATATATATATATACATACATACACACACACACACACACACACACACACACACACACACACAGTGGAGAATATATATATATATATATATATATATATATATATATATATATATATATATATATATATATATATATATATACTGTATATATTTGATCCCTTGGCAATTTTGTAAGTTTGCCCACTGACAAAGAAATGAACGGTCTATAATTTTAATCGTAGGTTTATTTGAACAGTGAGAGACAGAATATTAAAAAAAAAAATCCAGAAAATCACATTATATAAAAGTTATACATTTCTTTGCATTTGATTGAGGGAAATAAGTATTTGATCCCCTCGCAAAACATGACTAAGTACAAAATAAAGTTTCAAGTGAAGTTATGGAGAAAAAAAAGCTATAAATATATATATTATAATATAAGATTTAACTGAGGTTTGATCAGATTTCAAGAGAAATTTGAGGTGGTGTGTGCTTGTTATTATCAATTTACATGATGTTATTATGTATTATGGTATATCGGATTTCATCAAGATTTGATTTTAAAGGTCGATAAAATATCATATTGACCAATCGCCCCAAACTTCTGGTCGCACTGCACCGCTGTGGAGGAGGAAGTAGTACCCAGCGATACCAAAGCCAAGCACTAGGGGAACCTCCCCCATCCAGTCGAATCTCCCCCTGACTGTGTGGACCCAGCTCTCTGAGAAGTGAAGTGTTAAAGTATTTCCAGGTTCACTGTGAAACTATGGCTGGTTTAAACCACATTCAAGGTGAATTCATGAGAAACGCTGCGTTTCCCCGTTTGAGTTCATTCGCTCAAAGCGATATACCGAAAAATGTACAAATGTGTCACGGGTTTTCTTTTTGTTACATCCCTAACCAGCGCATATGTTAATGCGAAGGGCGAGACAACGTTCACATACAGTAAGCCTCGCTCAGTTTGACTATGACTCATCTCGGTTCAACTCGGCTGTCTGAGCGGTTTGAGGAAACTAAACCTGGAGCAGTGAGAACACTTGGAGCAGGCACACAGACTAAAACCAGAGGCATTAAGTGGCTTCTGGTGGCATCTGTGAGCACGCCGAGCCTGCAGATAGACGCATAACACCCAACATTTAAATATACAGTACACGTGCACCTGAATATACAGTGTGCATGCAAAACACACATAGCATCACACGCACACACATACGCACATATAGAGGTCTGTCTACAAACATCCTAAGCCCAAGCGCAAACACAGCTTGTGCCACCCGTATGTCAGCCTGCCAGTCGTCTACTCCCTCTGCAAACCCAACCTGTTACTAATGAGACTAACACAAATAGCAAGGCATCTGACACCAAGACCTTTGTGTGTGTGTGTGTGTGTGTGTGTGTGTGTGTGTGTGTGTGTGTGTGTGTGTGTGTGTGTGTGTGTGTGTGGAGGTAGTACATGTTTATCTAGGCTGACATAATGCATGATCATTAGAATACAGATTTGGTGTTATGGTGGCGTTTGTCCACCATTTAAAAGTAGACAACCACAGAATGGTGGAGGCGGGAAGGAAGGAAGACAAGAAGGACAGAGGACAGAAATTTGAAAAAAAAACACGAAGACAGACTTCCCTCTGGTCTTCTCTTTTGCAGGACAGGATTGACGCGTCTAGTTTCAAAAAGCCCAAACTTCCGATTTGACCAAACAGGAAAAGAAAAGCCTATTGCTCGAGTCAGTGACTACCAAGAACTCTATCCGCTTATGGTAGCTTATGGCACGCGCTACCCATAATCTCCGCTGACATGCACATACACACACAATTGATCCCAAACTCGGTTTGAGGTTTTCGTTCGGTCAAGTTTCCAGCAGCTCGCGATGGGGGGTGACACTACGGCGATGGCACTCCAATGTTGCGGTCGCCTCTGTGCGACTCCATCTGCTCCCAGTGCTTCCTTGGCGGGACAGATTCCCATGGTGAACCGTACATAATACTTGCATTTTTACACAGAATGGCCTTTTGCAGCCGAGTACTATGGCGGGGGGAGAAAGGTTTGCCTTGTGGTGGCGCCCGGTGAGGCTGGGACTTAACGCGAGACCAACCGCTTCCACACCTTTTCTGCCTGGTAAATGTCAGACAGACAGACTGATGAAAGGGGATGAAAAGGCTTGTAAGGGCTCTGTGGAGATGCTCAGGCCGGCTAAAATCCGTGTTCCCTTTTGAAATCACATTTACCGACACGATTTTTGGTGCTCAGGTTTGCCTGCTCTCTTGGGCAGCGGTGCCAGCTACAGTTTAACTTCACATTAGACAGAAGAAGAGGAAGAGGAAGAGGAAGAAGAAGAAGAGCATTAAGAAAACCAAAAAGGGCGAAGAAAGCCTGATAACTACCCACCGTGTTAAAAAGGACAGTTTGCCAACAGTTGATGGCGGTTGGCGCAGTTTGGAGATGAATACCATGAATACCAATACGGGAGCTAAACAATGTCCTGACATATTTTAGCCACTTCAATATCAGTTAAAGTATATTTAGAATATTTTCAGCCATGGACCCCTTTGACAAAAACAGTAATTGTGACACAATAAACAAACTGACCGATCGAGGCCACCAACTGCTGTTTTCGCCAAAAGGAGTCTGGTGGATTTGAAGCGAGCAGAGATATAGAGCCTTCAGTTCTTCGTCAGAAACGGGCGTCTGACGGCAAGGTAAAGGGCATGCCGCTGTCTACTGCAGGTACTACACCAATCCAATATTCAAACGTAAAAGGTCTGCGTGTGTTGTTACACATTGTGGTGCGACGGTCACCCTCACACAGTTGCACTCGTGACTGCTGTGTTTCCAGCAGGTGCTCTGGACCGGCGTCAGACCGCCGATGCCATTCATGTTGCAAAAAGTTCTCATAATAAGAGTTACGACACAGACCTGTTCTGTCCACCCACTTTCTGTCATAGTGCGGCGGCTGAGTGAACATGCACAAAGCAGGTTGGCAAGTGTTGCATGCTTTTTATTTATTTTGTGCCTGCATTTGTGCGATTGTACAATAGTGTGTATGTTTGTTTGGGGCTGTTTGTTTGTTTGTGTGTCGCAAAGTTAAGTCTGTCCAAGTGTATAGACGTTGTGTGTGTGTGTGTATGTGTGTATGTGTATGTGTATGTGTATGTGTGTGTGTGTGTGTGTGTGTGTGTCCATCTATAGTTTTGTGTGTATATGTGCAACTTTGGGAATCTGTGGAAAGCCTCTAATGAAGTCTTTGTAAGCGCGTGTGTGTGCGTGTGCGTGTGTGTGTGTGTGTGTGTAAATGTTGTACCCTCTTCTCCAGCTGTGCCAGCTGCTCCTTGTAGAAGGCATCCAATGCTTTCAGCTGTAATTCTTTCTTCTGTAGCTGCTGAGCCTACAAAAGGGCAAACACACACACACACACACACACACACACACACACACAAGGATTAAACAAGTTTTCTCACTAGAAAGTAGTAGACTAGTGAAGTATATGGTACATGTGGGACGGACTTTTTGAATGATATTGGTATTTTAAATATCAGATCACATTTGTAATATTTTATTATAGTGCTATAATATGATACCATACTACAGCAGTGCCAATCTGCCGGTCGCACATTTCAGCTCAGTGTGAGACGCTCCTGTGTTTTGCTATCTTTCACTAACTGTCCGTCACACACAGGTGAGACAACACTCGGCAGTCCGCTAGCTTGTTGCTCTCGCTACCAATATTAGCTGATCTGTGATCAGATTTTTTTTTAAAGATAAATAACACATGCAGCCTGAAATTCAACCTTGGTTGTTCACCAAGTAAGTAAGAAAAAATAAAGACATTTCCTAGGCTAATTCATGCAGTGTAAACCGCAGTAGGCATTCAGTGGCCGCTCTTAGAGCTGCTGAGTGAAGATCTGATCCTGGTGTTGAAAAGATGCAGCTTTCTCTGAGGCCTGTTGTGGCCGTCGCAGTTATTACACAATACCCCGGTCGCAATTATCTTTGGATTCCACAGTTAAGGTAAGTTCGAGCTGATGTTGGAAAAACATGCCAACCGGACAGAAATTGGATTCGGTGTGTATTCATCTGCTGAGTAAATAAAGTGTCGACCTCAGCAGAAGCAGAAGCAAGACCGGGATTGTTGCGGTCTGAAGCTAGATGAAGACAGAGAGGTGCCAATAACGGCTCTCTTGATTCTCCTACAGGTGCAGATGTGTGTTTAACATGTCTGAAAAGGAAAGTGGAGTTGTCTAGTTGTAGTAAATGTGTAACCTCAAAGTGAGCATCAACTTTGGCCGAACAAAGTCTCCACCGCGCCCTCCTGAGTCCCGACCACGGCCCGGAAGCTGAAGCTGGGACGGTGAACGCAGGCTTTGCATATTAACTAAATGAGATTGACTGGTTTTGAACAATGCTTTAAAATGAGCTATTTAACAGAATTTAAATGAATCCACGCAGCGGAGCGGGAGGTTAAACATTGTTTCAACAAATTAGTTGAAGATGAACGGACTCATTTTTCGTCGATCGCATCATTTCGATGAGCAACTATTGAAATGAACATTGATTTAGGTCTAGTTGTAGGGATGTTAGCGATAAAAAAAAATTAAATGGATCAATACATGAAATAAAGACGAATAGTAAAGTCAGTAAATATGTGTGCGGGATACGGAAAAATGGGAAAAAGAATAAGAAGGACTGACAGATATGGAGTGGGAAAACAAGTGAGAATTATTTGGATGGACGGGCAGATCAGAGACATGATGAGGCAGAAAGAAAGAAAGAAAGAAGACATTTTATCTTTCCAGTTGTAAAAGATTTAATTTAAATAGAGATTATTGAGAATAATCATGATAACTTTTGTTTAAAAAACATTGCGAGGGTTAGAAAGCAGCAGGATGGATGGATGGATGGTATGGATGGATGGTATGAATGGACAAAAGAGCAGGAGGTTGGAAGGTTATGATGAAGCCTACCGTCACATTTATCTCATCTGCAGACTAGAGTTGGAATATAGAAAGCAGAAAGAGCAGAAGAGGAAGAGACACAAAGAGAGAAAGGAAAAGAAAGACGGAGGAGGAGGAGGAGGAGGAGGAGGAGGAGGAGGAGGAGGAGGAGGAGGAGGAGGAGGAGGAGGAGGAGGAGGAGGATAGGAGCACAGGAAGGAACAGTGTTTGGGTCAGGGTTGTTACATTGTTAGGATTTCGTGTGCAGGTAAAACACAAATGCCTGCCATTTAATTCAATGAATTACATTATTGATCAGATGAAAAACTCAGAGAGAAAAATATAATTAAAAAACGACAACGCTATTGTGTTCTTATGATTGCAACATGCATTTAGTGTCACAAAGATTTCTACAATCAGAGGTAAGAAGAAAGAGAGTTTGTACAGCTGCCAAGTTGTACAATCAATCAAACTGACGTTACCACAGTAATAAAGATGAAGCAAACATGTCCGACAATAGATCGACTCTTTTTAAATAAAGATAACATTCGCTACTATGTGTGTGTGACTATATATACACAATATAATTGTGATTGTGACCCCAATGTAATCTTTCCATACTTCCGTTACCTTTGAACATATGTAGCATATCTATGTATAAAGTTGATTCTGCTTGCTTGTTTCCAAAGATACCAGATGTGCCAGATGTGCCATGCAGAAGCCTGAGGAAGCGTGTATAAAATAGTGTATAATACAACTACAATATTTCGATAGATGTGTGGGTGAAATTGAAATTTTCTCCCTTGCTGAAAAATTATTCTGAATCTACGCATATGCAGATGCTTTTAATTCCAAAAGATGAACTGCTGAATGAGATGTTTCCTACTTCACTGAGGAGTCCATTCTCGCGAATGTTGCCCTGGAGGTGTCAAGTTCCCGCGTCACAACACATCACCATCAACTGGAGCGCGACTGTCTAACAAACGAGCTCTGAACTCTCTCTATGGTAGATAAAAGCACGCACACGCACACACACACACACACACACACACACACACACACACACACACACACACACACACACACGATGAAGGTCACAGGTTAACAGCTGTTCTGGCTCTATTGATAGACTCCCAACAGCTCACTGGAAATAAGTAGAACATGAAAGTGCAGCGGTCATGCCTTATCAAACAGAATGCTTTGGCGTTTAGCCCGCATAAACAACGCCCCCTCCCCTCTCTCATTACTATAATATTACACTTTCCATAGCGGAGGTTTCCTCAGACCAGGAGCCGCTTAACGAGCCGTGCCCCAGTGTACGGCACTAAAGTGCACCGGCGTGAGGAAAACTTTTGTGTGACTTGCTTACAGCCGCTGCTGACAACAGATGGGTAGTGAAGTCGACGTGTGAAAAGTTTGAACAATAACCGCAGAGTGTCTCCGAGACTGACAGCCTGTCAGACACTATCTGAACTACCCTAATGCACGAAATCGCACCCAATCTGGTGCACCCGGCAAATTAATGCCAGTCAATGTTTTGTTATTCGTCGCTGAAAGCATCGGCGGCATCGGCGCGGAAGAAGAGGAGAGAGTCGACGAGCGCACACGTACAGGAGGGGGAGGAAGATTCATCATAATTATCAGGGCTGCTGAACGCCAAATCAAGTCGGAGTCGATCGTTCTACGTTTCGTAAACAGATCTTAACTGAGGAGAGACAAAAGAGTGGGGAGGGCGGCGTCTGATGCCAGAGATGCTCCCTCTCTGTCGGGTGAGAGCTGCAGCTGGTGCATGTTAATGCAGGGGGTTGGCGGGGGGGGATTTGGAAAGAAACTGAATGGATTTTAATTTGGAAAAAAAAGAGAAGAAAACAGAGCTCTCCTTCCTATCTGTGTCTGCGTTTTAATTTGCAGTCAGAGATGAAACTGCAAGTGAATCAGATGAGTCCTCTGGTGTCCCTCCAGGGACCCGCGAGTCTATGGTAGATAAAAGCCAACCAGGCGTGACTTCACATACCCCCCCACACACACACACACACACACACACACACACACACACACACACACACACACACACACACACACACACACACACTCGCCGATGTTCATTTAGTCCACCTCTGTTGGGGAAACCTTGGTCACTCATTTCTTCGGTCTTTCCTGTCTGTATTAATGTGCGTCAGAGAGTCCATCTGTAATTCTGCTTTGCATTAGCACTGCGAGAGGAAGAAAGAAGAAGAAAAAAAAAAAAACACGCAGTCTTCCTCATTCATTTCAATTAAAAGTGAAAAACCGCTGGAGCCGAGGGCGCCAGCTAAATAAATGCAGAGTCATTTAACTTTCAAATTCCGTCTGTCCGTTTGTTTTTCGCATATCTCTAAGAAACGCTCATCGGATCTCATTCACTCTGCGGGTGTTTTACTGGGGGACCCCATGGAGCGCCTTATCGGATTTGGTGCCATTTGGACATGCAGCGCATTCAATATTAATATACTTTGAATAAATGAGCGCACAGCGCTGGGTTCTGGAAATAATAAACGTTACAACCAAACTCTTCTTCCCGTTTCGAACCAACGGACTCGTAGTCTCGTCTCTTATGATAAAAGAATCCAAACCTCTTCAATCATTCAGTGTAAAACGATTACAACACAAACTGGTAAATATAAACCATATGATGAAGTAAAGGTGAGTGTGCGCATTCTTTTCCAGCTTTCGGTCCTGGGCCAGTTTGTCCTCAGCGGACAGATTATCGTCAGGCTGGAACCAGATAAAAAGTACTGATGTTCTCGGCCCAATCCGATCCCGCATTCAAAAGCGCACCCTCAGCCCAAGACGTTCCCATGAACACATGAAGTCCTTTTCACCTGCTCAAAGGTAGCAGCACTAGTTTCTGTAGTGTTAGAAGGAAAAAACAGTTTTCATCCTTTTGCTTCAAGAATGATGAAGAAGCCTCACAAAACAAAAGGATTATCTAATTATCACCAAAAGAGCCTGCATACAAAATTAATTTTAATTTAATGGGACGCTGATTCACAAAGCAGTGTACAAATTACAGATATATTAAGCACTGCGCTTTTAGACATGCATACAAATAATAATAAAAGTTCACTGATCGGCTGAGTGTATTATAATATTACACTTTCCATTTGCCATAGAGGATATCCAATTAATATTTTTTTTAAATGGCTCTAAAATTGTCCTAAATGACTACAATGGAAACAACTTCTTCTTTTTTAAGCGAGAGATAAAACCTCATCTGTTTGAGAAGAAGAAAAGGGAAGGCAGTAGATCCGAGAGACGAGAGGAGGCCCGAACATGTAACAGATGTAAACAAGTGCAGGAAAATATCTTCAGTTATTAAGAAGGTGCATAATGGAATATGACGGCTGGTATGCCGTGAGCTATACAAGAGATTAGCTCACAAACGTATTATCGCACATTCTTCCGGCCTGGGGCTCCTTCCTCATACGAATCATTTATTTGGGTACACAGCTAGAGGTGTGAAGCATCTATTTAGAAGTTACAGACAGAGGTAATTTAAAATGTGCAAATGTGTGCGAGAGCGCGAAAAATCAAGCGGGAGAAAGTGAGGTAAAGATGAGCTAAATATTTATATTGGGAGGCGAGAAAACTATGAAACTCGTAAAAGTGAGACAAAACAGAAATCACAGCAAGAAAGAGTGAGTGAGTGAGTGAGTGAGTGAGTGAGTGAGTGAGTGAGTGAGTGAGTGAGTGAGTGAGTGAGTGAGTGAGTGAGTGAGAGCCTCTGTTGTGGAAGTGTGTCGCAGCGAAAAACTAAGTATTGCAGAAAGGTTGAGGCGGTTCACGTTGTTTGCTACTTTTTTCCCCAGAAGCTTCAATAGCGGCGCCATGAGGCTGATCTTCAACTCGTCCAAAACATGCGGCCGCGACGCATTGGTGAAATTATGATAGCAAAAAAGTACACCATGATGAAAAAAACTGCTGTGATGCAGGTTAAGTTGTCTTAATGCAGCTGTAAAAAACACAGGTACAAGTTTCACAGTGTGGTAAAATGTGTATTATGTAGAAATAAATAGTCAGACACACGCTTCTAAAAAATAAAGAAATTAAATGGACGGTGTCGGATGTTGAGGAGTCGAGACATGCAGAAACCTGAATGATGTCAGGAGGGAGCCGAGTTGAATAGAACGAACGTATTGTCAGGTTATTTGTGAAGGAAAAGACGAGAGCTCTTGAACTTGACCTCGATGCCAACGGGCCCGAAACGGTCACAGATGGCGAGGAGTGAGAGCAGAAAAGAATCATTTTCTAGCTCGAGACTTCGGTTCCAAATTGGGTCTCCTGTTGAGATAGTCGTAGAAACTAGCCGAGACACATTTGAAACAATAAGCAGCCGCCGGGGTCGAACTCGGGCAGTATGCTGACCCCTCTCTAATCTTCATATCCAACAACGTGCAGCTTGGCCTGCTGTCGGGACCAGATGAATACACTTCGCATTGATTTTCTGAAGACGCGGGATGACATCATCAAAGCTGTCCGATGAATGAAATGAAAAGTGGTCTCGTCTAACCATTATCTGCTCAATGAAATCATTTTGTTGACTCGTTCCTTGATCCTATAGTTCCTATTTAAATTGAAAATGCAAGACTGTTTAATTAAGTACTCGTATGGCTGCATGAGTACATCTTTGAATTTGTGTTTTACAGTGCACAGTACTCGGCGTGTTTCGAGGCGGAGGGGACAACAGATGGCGGCTGTCTGAGCTGTGGCGAGTGCGTCTGCTGGGTAGACGCCGCAGCGATACCAGCTACGGAGGGGCCAAAACCAGTGATCCAGTACAGAAGGCGGGACGTGAAGAGAGCATCTGAGGGCGGCGCGGTCCAACGGATCATCAGCGCGACACATAAGCACGGAGCGCCGGTGTTTGGGCTCGCAAGTGCGCCTGGGACGGACAAATATACACTCGCGCATCCCGCTCCTCCCCCTGTGGGCAATGCGTGTGCTGTGTTGCCATCTGATAGCAGCAGCAGTCTGTTCTCCCATTCTCTCTCCCCCCACTCTCTCTATTTACTCCGCTGCGTTTATTTAACACATAGCTCCCAGCGAGGCAATAAATTAGCACTCAATAATAATCTGACTGATAATTACAGCCAGGCAGCTACATACGCAGAGGAGGGAGAAGGACAATGAGGGCCACTGGCCCTTCTCCTCCTCCGTCTATTACTTTTACTCTGACTGCTCCCACCCCCTCCCATGTGACACCCCCTTCCTAATGTGTTAATTTGTTGTTATACAGTATTCTCCACGTAATTATAAAACATTCGAATCAACAATACTTCAAAGAGGAAGTCGATTTTCACGAGACAAACGCTGTATCCTAATTATTACAACTGCGGACATGATCCTCTTAGGTTTAAGTGCGTTGATGCATCTCATGTTGGTGCAATGACCTGACAACAGGACTGCAGCTGGAAGAACTATTTGAATTGTGCGGTCAAATTTGAGTTGTCGAGCTAAAGTGAAATTGACTGAAATGTGAAAAACAGCCAGAGCACTAGTACTAGTAGTAGTAGTAGTAGTAAAAGAACATGGGTCTCATTTAAATAACTATTATATAGCGCTTGCATAGGTACGAATGAGGAAATGTACGTACGACAAAAAAATATATACACAGATGTAAACTTTTGCACACCTGCCAGTGCGCAAATTACCTCTGATGAATCCCCAAATCAGCTTTGAAATGTGCGCATCGTGATCCACATCATATCCCGCCACCACCCTAAACACACTCAACCGTAAAAGGTCAACGCAGCCTGCTGATTGGCGGTTCTAAATAGGTGTCCCACGGCAACAAGAGAAGACAACCGAGAAGATAAATAACTTTTACTGGCAACAGAAATCAAGGAAAATTAACTTTTGACTGGTGGTGAAAAGGCCTCAATTTAATACTGACACGTTGACCTAAGAAAGTAAACGAGACCATCAGCGAGAAAATTGCTGTTTCTATAATATCTTTATTATTCATGCTCGTCATCGGTGAAACCGAGACTCCCCGAGTAAATCACCCCAGATCCGTCTTCGCTGACACAAAGGAAGTAATATGAAGTTAAGATAATCAAATGTATTTTTTAATCCAGTTGGGGAAAATAAAACTGAAGCGATTTACGGACCGTAACAACAGTCTGCAGTGCTAGAATGTGAAAAGTTAGGTTACCATAAAACTAGCATTGCCGAAGTAACTATTTTAAGGGACTACTACTACTACAGAAGCAAGTTCGGCGTGTTGATCTTGCCAATAAATCATGCTTTGGTGTTGAAAAAAAAAAGAGACTTTACAAAGCATGGATGCGCCCAGCAGTCGCACTGCTGTGATAAGCCATTTCCAATTTGCAGAGTTCACACAGCACAGCGTTGTCTCCGTCTGAAACACTTCCAACGCGTTAGAGGATCGTGGGCAAAGGTTCCGACGGCGCACGCAAATCAACATACTTTTTGCGATGGAAGGCTTCTGCGACGTCGATTACATCGGGGCGAATCACCCTCACCTGCATGCAAGAGCATCTGACCGTGTGGGGAGGGAAGCTGGCTGCCGAGCTCACAGTCAGGCTAATAGCTTTACATGCAGAACCGTGTCAGTTCCTGCAGATTACAATTACCGATATAGCCGCGGGGCTTATCTGCACCTCACTCACTCCTTCACTCACCTCTTTCCCTACATTTCCTTCACTGCCACCTTGTCTGCTCCTTCATTTCCCAATGTTCTCCTTTTTACCCCTCATTTCCCCCCCCCCCACACACACACACACACACACACACACACACACACACACACTCTTACTTGCTATCCCCTTGAATCGTCTGGCTCTTTATTCCTCCTTGCTTTTTTTCTTCCCAAACAGTGGCACAAGCTCGGTGGCTTAACGGTGTACGAGTTCATGTGCCTGATCCCAAGTCTGTATAAATACAGGGATTTGAACAGTACATGTATCCATACAAAAAGAAAATGAAAAAGAAAACGTTTTGTATTGGCGCAGTGAGACACTTTACGTCGCTTGGAGGATGTAAATCCATTGAAATTCAAGGCGAACCCTGAGCAAAGTAAAGGATGTCATTTAACCTGTTTTTCACTCATCTAAATGGCATACTAGCAGTGTGTTTACCATATGTCTGCCTAGATAAGCAGTCAGAGGAGTACACGATAAAACATCAAGCTATTCACCGGCTCATACGTACGCTATAATAAAGCGTGTCCCCATCTGCTTCCCTCCTGCGTGCGTGTGTTCGTGAACACAGATGTTTCACTCAAACCCCGTAACCAGAGTCTGAATGAGTTTTCTGAGGTGCGTAAGAGAGAGAGAGAGAGAGAGACAGACAGAGAGAGAGAAAGACAGACACACACAGAGAGAGAGAGAGAAATATAGAAAGAATCTCCAGCTGATTACATGGGCTTAGGGTAAAAACAAGTGAGGCGGGTTCGTCCAATCAGAGCCGACATCTGGGTCCGCCGCCTCAGAGTACCATCTGGGAACAGAACTTAGTGTCCCGTTTGGACGCGTAGTCTCTGCTGTCAGGTGGTGGTGTTGTTTAAAAAGTGTATTCCTGAGACTTGATGGGCATTCTTTTGATATGTAGTACTTCTATATTTAATATTTACAAACAATAAACCCCACATTTTTAACAATGATATTATGAGGTTACGTGAAAATCTGTAACTGCTAAATGTTCAATACACACACATATACATATATAAAAATATACATATATACATATACATATATATATATATATATATATATATACATATATATATATATATATATATATATATATACATATATACATATACACACACACACACGTTTTACCCCAAAAATCTATAATAGCACATGAAATGAGGAATAGTAATTCTACATTATTCATTATGCACTGGTTGTTCTGTGTGGAGTGTGTGTGTGTGTGTGTGTGTGTGTGTGTGTGGTGTGTGTGTGTGTGTGTGTGTGTGTGTGTGTGTGTGTGTGTGTGTGTGTGTGTGTGTAGTCCAGGTTGATGAAACCCAGCAGAGGAGATCGATGGACAGACAGTATCAACAAACCCAGGAATTTAATTTAAAAGGTCAATATGTTGGCATTGGCTATGGTTTATGTATTTATTAGTTTTTTTAGGCCGACGCATGAGCAAACCTGTTTTCAGGGCTATTCCACCGATTTATTAGATGTGATTATTTCACATTTCGTAGCTGCTTTTTGTTCTAATAAAATAAAAATAAAACTCCTTGAAGTTTGATTTAGGTCCTCGTCTCAACATTGGACAACAAAAGCAAAATGTGGTCCAATATCAGTAAATAATTGACTGCAGGTTTGGGGAACAGCTTGTGTTTCTCATGAGCGGGCTTTACGACGCAACCTGCCACGAGATCGGTATCCCTCACTGACCGGCAGATTGAACGAGAGAAGAGGCGAGAGGCGAATGACTCGTTCCTCGAGAAGAGAAAATGCTTCTCGCCGTCTTCTTCCTGGACGTGTAAGCGGACACGCGTGTGCGTTACATGTGAGAGACTGACAGTTGGCCAACAGGGAGCCGGCCTCTACCTGTACCAATTTCTGTAACGCGTAGCCTATAGTGCTGTACCTGTATATATACACAATATATACACAGTAATGTATTTATATATACATACATACATACATTTATATATAAATAACACAGATACAGTATCTAGCCAATGTTGACACCATCAACTGTGTTGACGCCATGGGTCTTTATTATTTCCCGATTCCCACCTTGATTCTTCGTGACCCGGAAAATCGATCTCAGCGATCCA
Source organism: Myoxocephalus aenaeus (assembly GCA_038501785.1). Classification (NCBI taxonomy): domain Eukaryota; kingdom Metazoa; phylum Chordata; class Actinopteri; order Perciformes; family Cottidae; genus Myoxocephalus; species Myoxocephalus aenaeus. The sequence continues at coordinate 7,238,009 of JBAMJR010000040.1, forward strand.
TGTTGAAGGACATGCCGGTTCCTAAAATGGATCTCGAGGACGGAGGAGACACCGGTGTATCCTTTGCGGAAGTGTTTACGGCACAAGGCTCTGGTCTAACCACATGTCTTACTGACATTCACCTGATGCTTGTGTTTTTATAGTGAATGTAGTCGACGTGCACGTCAACTGCTATAAATGTCAATCAGAACATTCTCTTACAATCAGCACTGATTTACTGTATTTCAGACAGGTAGGACTATGTTTGTGTGTATATAATATACATCAATAAGTCTTACACAATATATGTCACTCTTAATTTGTTGTTGTTGTTGTTTTGTACAAGCATTTGTAGTGCTTCTCACAATAAAACGTATAAAGGCCGTATGTGTGTTAAATTAACAAGGCATGAGATCCGAATATTCTTGTCATAATATGCCACATAGTGAATTTAATTCATAGTAAATAGATAAGTTGTCATGAACACAATTATGACAATGTCTGACAGAGGTCATACAATACAGCAGTGTAGATAAACAATGGGCCGCTGAGCCATACCTCAACGTCGCTTGAAATATGGCGGACTCATTTGTGCCTCGACTCCTCTCTCTCCTCTCGCCTCCTCCTCCTCGCCTCATCCGCTCACATCTCCACTGGGCGGGGTTAAGACGAGGAGGCGAGGAAAGGAATCCAGGAAGCACAAAATCGAGGGAAATAAGAGGAGACCCCATCTGTAGTCAACTAGCTGCCATAATAGTGTAGCAGAGGGACACAAAGACCCACGGGGGATTCTAGTAGTGGGACACGAGGCCGTCTAAGATAACGATGCTAATTAATTAGAGAAGGCCGCCCAATTTCCTGTGTACTGCTGTTGAATGTAGCTTAGCCTCTCGCATGGAACACGATCGCCCGACACATTTCAATCAGACTTGTTTTTGTGGCTCCCCACCAGTGACTGCCTGCTGCCATGGCATGTGCCTGGACTCCAGAAGATTCTTGGACCAATTTACGCCACCTAGAAATAACGATGACGTTGCATCATCCTGGGAACCTTTTAACAAAACGCCTGCATTACAAACTGGGGTTTATGGATTTAATAAAAGGTGGGTGCTGACAAGATTCTAGGGTCTCATGTAAATGCAATGAACAAAGCATCGAGTTGGATTGTGGGAAATGTAGGATGCAGTGTTTTTTAAGTTTCACCCACACTATAGGACGTCTTTGCTGTTTCATTTCATTTGTGCTGTTTCCAGCACAATTTTCAACTCCAAGTCTACTTTCTTCCGTTTTACGCTCACAACTCCAGTGATTGGAAGCGCTTGGAGCCTGACGCACAAACAAAACGCACTCAACACTCCTGTGTGGACACACGCGGAGCGCTGAAGCCATTACTGTTTCGCTCAGGTGACGCCCCCCCACGGCGTCAGGCTTTCACCACATGTGGGTAATTGTGTTTGGACTGCAATCGTGACATTTTACAGGGCTGAGCAACACCAGAGACTGATAATGAAACACTGCTGTTAGAAATATTAAACAAGATACATTTACAGTTTAGCAATTGCTTACTTACTTTTGAATTGTTATGACTGTAAGCTAGCAAAGATAAGCAAGCACAAACAAAAGACAAACCTATTTATTCCCATCAACAATCCCCATAAAAGCGACACTCTCGGCATGCATTAACTAAACATTAAAGACATTACAGTAAAATGTTCTCTGTCACTGTGCCACTCCTGCTGGTATTAAAATAATAATAAAGAGAGATGAACGGTCACCGTACGAGGAGCGGTTGGGTCGATTGGATTAACACGGAGAGCCTGTGCAACAGCATTTGTGACCGGCCTTCCAACAGGAGAATGTCACTCTTGAGATTTGATGTAGTGCATAATGGGTGCAGAGAGAGAGAGAGAGAGAGAGAGAGAGAGAGAGAGAGAGAGAGAGAGAGAGAGAGAGAGAGAGAGAGAGAGAGAGAGAGAGAGAGAGAGAGAGGAGAGAGAGAGAGAGAGAGAGAGAGAGAGACCTTAATGTAAAATCTGTGAAACTTGCAACAGTCTTCTGTTGCCATCTAGTGTCACTTGTAGGAACTGGTGAATCCAGCATTTTCAGTAAAAATTGACATATAAAAGTAACTAATGATGTGAACTGAATTTGCACCTTTCACCTTTTTTTCTTGAGACCTTCACAGTCTCAAAGTACTTCTTCATCATAATGCTGCTTTGGTTTACTGAGACCATTCTAATGTCAGTACCTGGGTTGAGGATCACGGGAGAGAGCCCATTAAATTGGGCATCTTTTTGTGGAGGTTCAACATTTAGAATACCAGCAAGAGACCAGATTCTCCATCCCGCGGAGCTTTTCAATGCCCTTCCCATATCATTTTAAAAAGGAGACAAATTGACCACCTGCTTTCAAAGTCAGCATTGGCGAACAATTGTATTTTATAAGATGTTGAAAAGCCCTTCCAGAGCCACTGTTTTCACAAGCTGAACACGACAGAAAAACTGGAAGCAGCGATGGTCAATATTTTCACAGCAATGTATCTATATGTATCACACACAGCAATGTGAAAAGCAGTCGCCTGTAGCGATGAAGAGAATCATCGCCTGAATCGGCAGCGACTCTTGTTGTTTAGCTGTCCGGGTCCGCTACTTTACCGTTTTGGTTCCCTCTCGCTGCCTTATCAAATCGTTTCAGCTGCTCTCAGTGAAAAGGTTGGAAAAAAAAGGAAAAACCCACTGTACTGCTCGACACCAAACAGCAGACACGGTTAAGCGACTAGCTGGGGAACATAGAGTTGCTCCATAACTGCTGGATGTGCAATTAGGCTAGTGTCTGTTCACCATATCAGCTTAAAAAAGGTGATGTTATTACAGCTTGAATTTGATTTGTTTACAGACTGAGGGTGGGGGGCTGCCTCTTTAGTTCTGATCTGCAAGGCCCTCCAGAGGTTTACTGGGCAGTATAGTTTGGCGCAGGACGGTGACACCAGAGTGTGCACATTTTCTCGTCAAGTCTTTCTTTAATCTGCAAACAAAACGTTGAAAATGGCCATTTTATGCTTTAACCAGCTTGTCGCATTATGTCCTCGTACGACGAGACTGGTTCACCCGTGCTTTACGGGCGTTTTCAAAGAGAATCAGTAACGCCTGGATGGCATTTTTGTATCAAGTGAAGCTCCATCAGAGGAAGTTAAAGGGCAGCTAATAAAATAGGCCTCCTAATTGTCCTGCAAAGAGAGAGAGAGAGAGCAAGAGAGATTTACCACATGCTAATTTGGCTTATAACCTTTCGACGCTTTCAACAGGCACCGAAAAGGCCATTAACTCATTACAAAAAGAGAAAATCCCTTTCAGCCCTTTGGTTCGACGTTGCTTCCTTTCTTTCCGTTCTACTGCTCCCCTCTCTCATTCTGAAATTAATCTGCGGAAGATTTGCTATTAACAAAAGACAATTCGCAGTGGGCGAGGGCCTTGGCTGAAAAAAAAACAAAAAACAGAGAGAAGAAAGAGAGCACTGGATCAGGCACTTCACCGACATGAGGACAAAAGACAAGAGGAAAGGAGTGAGGGAGAGAAAGGTGGAGAAAAGAAGAACCGGGGACTGCAGATGCGGCACATCATTGTCTGTCTCTCTCTGACTCGTGACTCAGCGCTTCTCACACACACACACACACACACACACACACACACACACACACACACACACACACACACACACACACACACACACACACACACAGGAAGCACTTAGGAGAAAGGCGAGAAGGTGCCACAGGTGACTCACACCTTTGTTCTAAACTCAAGGCCAAACTCCGCAACTTACATTTCAGTCCACTTCTTTTTGTAATCTCTCTCCTGTACCGCCCGCAGCTCTTCCCCTTTATCGTAATTCTGCAGGTAATCCTCACCCCACCTGTTGCGCCACTTTTCTTTCTCATCCTCATCCCGTCCTTTGCCCCCCCCCCCCTTTCTTTTAAGTCCTCTTAAGTGTGCAACATGTCTAGTGTCCTCATATATCCCTCCTTCTCTCCTTCTCGCTCCTAGAAGCAGTGAAGAAACAACACGTCACTGCCTCCTTCTCATCTCGCCATTGCTGCTCGGCTCTTCTCCTCGCAATCCTCCAGGAAAATGTCAGACTTCTTTCTTTTTTTTCCCTTCTCCACCCTCCGGTTCGTATCCTCCCTCCTTAAGCTCAATGGTACAGGAAACGCGCGTCATCTTCTCTTTTCGTTTCCCCCATTCATTCGCGCGCTTCCCTCTCCATTCTTCACCCGAACCCCTCCACTTTGTTTTCACCCTCACATCCTTCTCGCTCCCGATTACTGAGTAAATGCTCAATCAGCTGTCTCCCGTCACTTCTCATGTGTTCAGCCTTACTCACCCTTTTTTTTCTCTGCAGGCGATATTGCATCACTGTTCATGCGCGTGGGGTCGGTTCGTGCCACTTTTAATGCGCCGAACGCACTGAAAAACGCATGTTTTAAATGAAACCGAACAAAAGCTTGAACATTAACTACTTTGACGCCTCTGCTTTACCTAGATTAGATTTTTGGAGGGCCAAGTGAGGACCCTGGACCCTGGACCTTGATGGACAGTCTATGTTCTCTCTGCAGGACGGCGTCTGCACTCAGCCAACGATGTTGTTTTTGAAAAAGGGAAGAGACGCTCATTTTGTAACTGGACCGAGTTTTGTTTGCAGGCAATTTCACATTGTCTAGTTTCAACTTCCATCAAAATCACATTAATAATTGAATCTCCACTTTAAAGTTTGGAACCAGGACCTTCATTATTTAGATCCAAGTTGAAAGATTAAGAAGTGTCTGTAATGTACAAAAAATGTCGCCGACGACGCCTCAGACCACACCCACAGCACCTGTCATGGTCTGCGACTGAATCTTAGGCCGTTGCAATGGCCGCGCTAAACTAACGTCGAGGGGCTGAACAGCTCAGTAGTAACATGGGAATAATGCATGACAGGAAATGTAGCAGACAGCGTTTATCTGAAGGTTGACCCGTACACGGAGGAGGGTCTGATCCCTCAGCTCCTACCGGTTTGATGTTACCAACACTTTGAAGTGCAACACTAAAGTGCTGGAGAAAAATGCCAATAACATCTTAAAATGATTCAGAAATCCACCTGCCCGGCTTTACACTACTACTTATAATACTATTATCAACATTAAGCTTTTAACATATTTCTTACCCCAAAATGTTATTTCGGACACAAAACTGACAGTTTCGATGTACTAACAATGAATAACGGCTAGACTATGCAAAACCACCGGTTTCTTCTTGAAGTTATGGTATCCCATATCACTCTAAAACTAAATGGAGTCTTTACATTAACAAACAGATTGTAGTGTCTGGGTTATAACCGCGATCGGCGACAGAGGATACAAATACTGCTGCTTAATATAAGGGTGAAATTAGTTGGTTTTTTTTTACTCAACATTATCCTGGCTTTAACAACGAGAGGCTGAGAGCCCAACACAACGCTCCAAAACACACAGACCTTCTCATGGACCATCATCTTAAGGTACTTTGTTCAGCGACTACTAAACTAACCAGCACTAAGGGGTAAACACAGACTGCCCGTTAAGGCAAAGAGACGCAGGAAGGAGCTCCCTAAAGGCTTCTCCTGCTCTCACCTGAGCCCAAAGGGTGTTCGTGTTTTTTTTTTTGGTTTAAAACAAAAAAAAAACAGGGTTAGCTTCTACAGGTCCTTCATTTTAAAAGTGTGTCTCCGGAAACAGCCACAAAAGAACGTGGGCAAATCTGCCCGCACGTCAAGTGCATGTGCGTATATGTATTCATAGCACAAGAAACAGTAATTACAAAGAGCCCTCAGCATCAGGAGGTCTGGTCCTGCTCGGCCGGTCATTTCTGTTCGCAACGTCCCTCCAGAGGCTTTCTATTAGCGTCGGGAGTGTGTTGGAGTGGAGATAAGGCGGGCAATACAGCATGCCTCAACGCGGCGGGAGAGGAGAGGAGCGGGGTGGGGGGAGTCACGTGAAACAGGTGCCGGCCGGTGTGTAAAACAAGCCCCCCCCCCCCCCCCCCCCCCCCTTCCCACGACTACAGCTGCGAGCCCAGCACCGCTCCTATCTCCAGCTCCAGGGAAACTCTCAGGGTGCAATTTACCGCTCGCACTGCACTGATAATACTGTCTCCGGGGCAGGAAGGAGAGAGTAATGGGACGGGATAGAAAAGAGAGAAAGACACAGGGAGATAGAGGGTGGGAGTGGGTGAAAGGACATAAAGAGGGGGGTGGGTGGGAGGAGGAGGCAGAAGCAGCGTCGCAATGGAAATTAAAAATGCAATCCCAAGGCTCAATTTACATCAGTGTGGAACGCTGCAACATTAAACCATTAAACCATTAAACCAAGGAATTCCTCACCGGGCTGAATTCAGGATCCGACCCGACCTCCTGCTGCTGAGAGACACTCACACGAATCAGCATTTACACAACGTCATCGCCAAACTCACTGCACGGACAACCCAGCGTGTTGAATGACTGCCGACTAAAACAAAAAAAAGGTGCGCCGTCATCGTACACAGACTCCAACAGCTCCGCCAACAGGTCACTAGTGGATGTTACAGTGGGAATGGGATTATTACCATATTGTCTGAGCCCTCTGTACTGGGACTGGGGGAGAGCCTGTCACTTTGACCATGCACTGATTTTGTCCAATGCTAGTCAATGCAACCGTTACTTATGCATTATGTTGTCAGACACACCTTTTTTTTTTTTCCTCCTTGCTTGGTGCTTATGTTTATGGACTTTTATGTTATGTGTTTTATAAAAATAATTATAAAACATTTTTTTTAATAAAAACGTATTTGATCTCTACGTGAGCACATTGCCACAAAAAAGAAAGACGCAAGACTAAGAACTGTATATTGCCACCAATGTCTGTGTCTCATTTCACTCAAAGTATTGTACATTTGTAGATATGTATGTTTTGAACACGCTTTAGACCAGAGGTATTATTAATCAATTACAATTACAGTTTTAATGGACAGTTACTAGAATTTCAAAAGGTCTGAACGTCATGATGTCAAAATTGCATCCTAGAGCCCGCCCCTCTGTCTACCAACATTGTGCATTTCCATATCATTTCAAAAGTATATTACGGTTATATGGCATGCACACAACATCAGCTAGCGGCGAGCCACCGGTAGTCATCTTTACAATAAATACAACTTTTCCAAGTGCAATTAACTTAAGGCCTACATTTCAAGTAGAAGAAAACAGACCAGGAGAAGAAAACGTAATAAAAAAAAAAAACTATTTTAGAACAAAAGACCAAACAGAGCTTTGAGCCTTTTTGTCATTCATTCTATCAGAAATTGGTCACTGTCTGCGATGCCTGCCTTAGCTTCAGGACCACCAATGCAAAACATGTCACAAACATCCTTGTTAGTGGATGTTGAACGCCTGGAGTTTTGATGTGGAGTATCATAACAATTAAAATGACTAATCCTGTTAAATATGACCATCACTACTAGTTACAACCTTCTGCTGTTCATGAACGTGATCGTGTTTGTCCAATGTTCCTGCATTACACAGTTACTGAGTTGGTTATCCTTTGAAAGCATTGCTAGCGCCTCTGCTTTCACCGCAGCGGACCAAATGTCCATCACAAATAGACTTCATTCATTCATCGATTTCATATCTTACAAATATAGTTTGGCCCAAGTCAACCCTGAAAGTAAAGGTCTATCTTTCAGATGTGTGTGTGTGTGTGTGTGTGTGTGTGTGTGTGTGTGTGTGTGTGTGTGTGTGTGTGTGTGTGTGTGTGTGTGTGTACCAGTTGTTTGGTGTTCTCGGCTTCCTGGCGTTTCTGGTGCCTTTCCTGGGTCATGGCTTTAGTCATCTCCTCCCTTGCCGCCTCCCTCTCTCTTTGCGCCACTTTGACCCATTCCTCCTTCAGTACCGTCTTTTGGCGTTCATACCTGAAACACACACACACACATAAAACACACACATAATCATGCTTCCTTTCCTCGCACACCTGTGATAATGTGATTAGAGTCAAACTGACTTTAAACACATTTCCACAAGGGGGCAGCATATACCAGCTGTTATCAGAGCAGTCAAACACACCGTTTGTCTCAGTTGTGCTCTTTCAAAGACAGCGTTAAGATTGCTGAGAGCGATAGAGAAAACAGTCATTTAAAAGATGGCTGGAATCTGTTGGCATCCGGTTTGATCTTCAGCAGTGATAAGGAGGTTATCAAGATAACATTTTATTATGTAACTTCCTTCTTTTTTTTCTTTGTCAGTTTTCAACCTGATTCACCAGTATTCTACATTCAATTCAAAAGGTCCTTTTGTGTGAGGGAAAAAAGGTGCAGCATAATTTTAACCACACTGCTTCATTCAAGTCGTTTGTGAAGGAGATAAACAAAACCCAGATGCAGTACGGGCTGTTTTACGGGCAGTACCGATGATTTTGACATTTCGAAGACTCATTCATAACGTTGGCATTCAAATTCTAAAAATCAACATCCATAAACTGGGAAGCTGCTTCTTCTTTCTCCGTGTTTATTCATTCTGTCTAAACACAGTATTTCTGCACAGTTGCAGATGAAGCTCAGACAACACTAATATTAGTGGTATTTTAGTATTTGAATGTACATTTTTATATTTCTTTACTTGTATGCATACATGGTGCAAAAAAAACAATTTCCCCTTGCAGGATTAATAAAGTATATATCTATCAACACACAGCATTTTCAGAGCAGTTTCCTGGCTTGCCGCACACAGCTGTATTAACAGGGCGGTCTCGCAGCAATGTAACAGCCCCATGAATTACATGTATCTATCCACAATAATAAATATATGTTATTTAGGATGAAGATTAAAAAAAAAAATAGGATGAGCAACATTAAAAGCTACATCCAAAAAGCTCAGTAGAAGAATGGAATGTAAAAAACGTGCCTTCAGCAGCACGGTCTTTGTTTTTTAATGAGTTTAAATCAGAAAAGAAGCAGCGTTAGTCACTTTACATGGAAGGAATTCAGAGCTACACATTCGACCACTCAGACTGCGTATTACAAACCGACATTTAGTTTCGACCCACCTTTTCTGTTCTTCCTTGGCATAGGAGGCTGGTTTGCTAGTGCTGGACTGGGTACCGGGTTGGGCCTTGTGCTGCGGGCCCGGCTGGGGTCGTGACCCTGAGCTGGCGCTGCGAGGAACACCTGGACAAAGACAGCGTGGACATCAAACAGAAATACAAAATATTGGATGACATTTAAAACAAATAAAATAGTGGGGGCTGAATTACACTCAAGGATTGATGGATTATTAGGCTGATTTATTCACAACGTCAGATTGGAAAGAGTAGCGGTGTGATAACGGATCAATAGAGTCTGAAAAAAGGAAAGCGATCCTGACCGCTTCAGGAGCCAGCAGAGTGTGAGAGAGAGAGCGTGGGACTGATTCACAGAAGTACGAGAAGGGAAGGCGTCAGAGATGAGGGGCTATCCGACCCTCCAACTATCACAATCTCAGGATTAGTCTGAAACTATTGTATATCCAAAAGGTTTTTCCCCATAAGCAAGGAGTAACAATACATACAATGTCAACCAATGCCCCAAAGATGAACCAAGCTCCAAAGAAGATGAATTCTTCTACTCCCATCATGAAACTCGATACGCCCCCCACCCCTGACTAAGCTGTACACCTCATGAGTCATGACTAGTTAATAACTGTTATGTTTGCGGAGTTCTCCTTTCATATCTAAATGTGGAATGATTAGGCTTCACGTTTGAGACACTTCTTTTTTAAATTTCCTTTCCAAGACACCCACTGTGTGTACATGCACAGTGGGTGGTCTTAGCAATATATACACAGCACATTAAAGTTTAAGTTTTATCAAAAAACTTGTTGGGGGGGGGGGGGAGGGGCACTGGAGAGGATACCTGTGTCTTTCTGAGGGCTTGAGGTTGGTGAGGATGTGCGTTCTGGAGCAATGTTGGCCACTCCTCTCATCCTCTGGAGAACATCTTCTGACAGCTGGGGGAGGGGAGCAAATGTAAAGAAATACGTAAGTAAGAGACACAGAATCAACCCATGATTGAGAACCTGGGATTAATAATGATAGGCATTTCTGCATGTTTCTACAAACTTAATAACAGTTTCCTGGAGCAGAAACCGTAGCATGCACATTGCATGGTGTCATATTCAAATGAAAATCTGCTTTTATTTTTTTTGTATCCCCTAGTTAGGACAGAGCAATTTATAAACCTGCAAAATGTTCCAGAATACAGTGAGTCACTGTGCATGCGCATGTGTGTGTGTGTGCATGTGGACGTGTGTGTGTGTGTGTGTGTGTGTGTGTGTGTGTGTGTGTGTGTGTGTGTGTGCGCGCGCCAGGGAAATGGCAAAACATAGTTAAACCACAGTAGGCAGCAGCAGCCACTGACTCACAGTTCCTACTCACAAGACTTGAATGTGCCGGCAGGGCTGTTAAATACAGTAATCTGTTCATTCTTTTTTTTCCCAGACATTTTTACAAACATTTTCATAATCATTCCATGGAAGTAGAACTAGAACTCCTAACTCGCTTGTATTGCATCCCTTTATCTTCAATATTCCAAGTGGCTGGTAAACTTTACTTGTTTGCGGTCTAGTCTGAAGGTGCCTTCCAATCCTGTGGGAAATTTGGAGATTACATCCAACAAATTCACAGTTCAGAATGTTGTGTGTGTGTGTGTGTGTGTGTGTGTGTGTGTGTGTGTGTGTGTGTGTGTGTGTGTGTGTGTGTGTGTGTGTGTGGAGGGATTTGAAAAGCATTACCGCTGAGTGTGGTCAGAAGAGTACGACACATGTACGTGTAACCACACTCAACGGGCTGTGAAGGTCAGGGTGCCACCGACTGCACTTCCCGTGTAAAGTTGCACTTTTGCCAGCCAAAAGACCCTGAAACTAAATCTGAGGGTGTTGGCGACAAAAAAAGGACAGGTTTTGACAGTCGGTCAGGCAAACCTCTGAATTGACATTCCTCCAGCTAATCCATGGTGAGGGAGGAGGTAATGGAGGTGAGGTAGCAAAGGTGAAAAAGGATCAAAGGCTGGGGGCTTATACGCTCTGCCAAGGTAGCCGCAGTCATTTGTGTTGTTCCTGATAATGCTTTTCTTTCACAGCATTACACACATTCGTATTGTCAGTGTCTCCTCCCCCTGCCTGTGCACAGGTCATCAAGCGGTGACATTACGTTTTGTCTTTTGCTCATACATTTTAAGGTTAGGAGCACTTGCTTCTTTGGAACAAATTGGCTCAACAAATCTTTCAGCAAATGCAAATGCGTCAATTCATTTTCATGTTTTTGCATGACCGCACAAAGGTATCAATCAAATTCCCTATTCCACTATTAACTACAGTGAAAACATTTAAACAGAGTAGTGAAATATTTGTTTTGGCTTCAATTACAGTCGTATTACGTTTTACACTATTACTTGGCACTATGCAAAATGCCAACATTTACGATAGCACTGGAAGGCAGCAGGAGCGAGAGGCAGAGAACAGCACACCAAACTCCATTCAAAATGTTCCAATGTATAGCTCCCTTGGTTATGGCACGTATCTTCATAGCTACAACAACATATTAATCTCTCATTGGGTTAACAATGCGTCTACCGTGCAATTTAAACGTCCCATATAAATAAAGAGGAGCGTTAACGATTGGTTCGCCTCTTAACTGGTTGCTGATTGTTGACAGCAAACGTTGTTAGCAGCGCTGAACAGCGGCTAGTAAAAGGTCAAATAATGTGCTATTTCTAATTGATTTAGTACCGCTGAGGGGATAATTTATACGCCGAATTTACCGGAAGACACCGGAGGTTTCTAAATGACGTTTGTTCATCTTCACGGTGTGTTCTTTTGCCGATAAAGCAAGGCACACTTTTACCCGCTGCTTATTACGACTGCAGTTTGGCGTGTCGAAAACAGGGTAACGTCCCAGCTCGCGCATCAACCTGCCGCGGCCCCTGCGTCCCGATACATCCTCCACTCCATCAGTCGCTTTTCGGGCTGTGCACCTCACGTTAGTTTAGCTCAGAGCTACCGGTGAGTTAACGTCGCTGTGTCGTTCTCATATAGCCACAGCATGCTAACGGTTAGCGCGAGGCGGTGCCCGAAAGTAATGTTAGCATGGCTTATCAAACGCTGGCTAAATCAGCATTATTACCTTCACTCCGCGAAGAATACGGACTCTGTCCTCGTCGTCGACACCGAACGACACTTTTCGGGTCGTGCTCTCTCCCGACCCCATACCTTCCGGTGGTACGGGACAGCGTTGATAGTGACCTTGCGTAGTAATTTAGTTAGTAGCATGAATTGATGTGCCCAATGACAAAATGTGTGACAGATGGGATCCGGGTTGCCATGTTCGTCTTAAACCATCCCCCCTTCTAGCAGATGTATGTAAAACTGGGAGCCTTTCTGGGAACCCTTTTCAATCAATTCATTAATAACACAAGGAAGTTGGATTAGTTCAGCTAACACAACGTTTCTGTGTAAGTGTACAAGTGCATTTAGGTTGAATAAAAATGGTCGAAGCACCGTTGGTTGCCTATTTACTAACAAACCTGGCAACCTTGCTGTCAACGAAAGCATTAATGAACTGTCAAGAGCCAAGCATGGACCACATGAACCATATAGAAGCTGTCAAACATACAAATATGGACACACAGGTATTATCGTGAGTTTATTGCTGCATAAACATAAGCATGTCTCATTTCCAGCCTAAATGTCAGTTTCACACACGTCAATGTGTATAAAGAACATTAAAAGAAAACACACAACTTTCAAGATTAACTTAATTTGAACTAAACTTTCAATAAACAGACAAATGGAAATATAATAAATCTTAGCATATCAGATAAACAAATGACCAAAAAACCCACAAAGCAAAGTCATGCATGTAATACCGTGTGGATCTATACACTCCACAAAACATGTTTTTGTAAACTAATTAACTCGTGATGTATATGCTCTCATGGTTTCGTACATGACATTTTACAGTATTATTTCCCAGGTTGATTTTTTATTAAAGTGAAGTTGTGCAGATACAGAAAAATAAGCTAATAATATTATTATTATTATTATACAAGAGGTTTAGCTCAAAGTAATTTAAAATAAAACCGATTTAAAAATAGACAATAAAAAGAGAAAAAATATATGTGTGAAACCACGAAGAAGAATTTAATTTAATGAAATTATTCAAAATAAGAATGCCACATTTTAGGTTTTCAGCTGTTTTTATTTTATTATGTGCATAATGGTGTGTATTTAAAAACTCGACAGTGAAAGTTCTGAGAGCTTGTGAAGGATTACAGAACGACAGTGTCTGCATTGTACGCCGGTCCACAAATCATTGTGGGCTTTAAAAACAAAAGCTATTAATGGTTCGTTTACTTAATTAAAAAGTAAAAGAACCTTAACATATGTTCTAAAAGCTATTGGGATACAATGGAGTGTTAGTAAAACCGAAGCAATATGCTCTCTCTTCCTTGTTTTCAATTCTCTCGCTAGATCAGTAAAAAATAGCACTAAAATATCTAATCTAGTAAAAGTAAAACGTTTTTCTACACTTGTATAAGACAGCAACTCTGGACATGTTTCTCATGTGGTCACCTTTATATGTCAAATGTCCTGGAGCAATGCCCGGCATATTACTTGTGATTGAATCACATCCCATTGTGCAGCGTGATCCAGGACTCCGGTGTGTTTGAATGCAAACTGAACGCCGGATAAACCGGCTCCCTGAACACAGCCCTGACGGTGTACAGGTGCTCCCTGCGCCCTCTGATGTTGTGGAACATTAATGTCCCCGCCTCGTAGTCCAGCGCTATCTCAATCCTCATCGGATGGTGGCTCATTTCCCGCAGAGCCACATTGCAGGAGGACTGGCACACCGTCAGCTTGCCGTTTTTCCACTGCAGCCGCCAGGAAACGGAGTTGTGACCCAAGCGGCTGTGGTCCCCGCGGCGAAGGATGCTCTTGTAGCACACGCCCAGCGACCACATGCTGTTGGCCCCCACCTCTACCACCCACACGTGCTCCCCGCTCGAGAACCCCTGGGTGCACAGGACCTGGGGCGCGCTCGTGAAGCGCTCCGGGTGCTCCGCGTACGGCTGCTTGGCGGGGCTGTACTTGACTGTCCGCTGGTCGTTGGAGACCAACAGGCTGGGGTGGGCGGTGCAGAGGTTGAAGGCGAGGTCCAGGGGGTTCAGGAGTATCTGGAGGGAATCCAGGAGGCGGCTCATCTGGGAGTGGAAGTCCTGGGTTTTGAGGCCCGCCTGGAGACGCTGGGTGTCGAGTGGCGCTTTCGAGGGGACTCCGGAGGGAAGGCTGCCGGTGACAACTTCTTTCAGCCTGCCTTCAATCAGCACGAACCTGGAGAGCAGAAGGATTTGCTCAGTTGAGGGTTGTTGGCGACACATGTAGGCTGCATGAATGCACGGACACACACACATTATGTGTGGGCCCATCTGATTATTATTGTTTATTATCAATCAATAGACTATGGGACAATGTAAAAAATAAGTCGTAGGGTTGTTTTTTGTTTGTATTAAGACATTTGAGTTGTAGAGGTCTGTTGTACCTGTGTATGAAGATGCACGTGTCTTTCTCGCTGAGGGCCTCCGTGGCACTTCTCTGGGCCTCCACCAACTGCTGCTGTTGCTCTACGAGTGCGCCCAGTCCCAGCTGCCAGCTTCTCTTGTACATGTACCTCTCCTCCTCCAACAGCACGCGCAGACGCTCCCTGTACCTGAACGCAACACGACAGCGGTGCATCAGAATAAGGGCGAGCTTGGAGAGATTTTCAGATACGGTCGTTGGAATGTTTGTATGTGTTCTTTCTATTGTTACTACATTGCTTGTACTCCAGCCTTGAGAGCTTTCCCAACAGTATGTCGACAAGGCCCAAGGCCGATTCCAAGCTCTGGAACCTCAAGGTTAGGTTTTCATGGGCTCCTGTTGTTTAACTGGGATTGGCACTGATGTTTCAGAGCTATGAGACCAGTGAAGAAACCTATTCCCCGGTACAATAATTCACCACGTTTACTATCGTGGAGACAAACTCGTTAAAATATGCAATAATCAAGATCAATGTACATGATGGATACACAGTTGGACCAAGTTCAACACTGTGCATCATAGCTTACAGTCATAAAGAACAATCATATTCACACTAATCATTGGTGACCAACCAACACCCCCCCCCCCCCCTCCCCCTTTTATATGTAAGAAAATTACGTAATAGTCTAGATGACATTTGAATGCTATGACATTCGTCAAAAAGTTCAGGCAGTCTAAAAATAGGCTGACAAACTGGAATCACCTCCTGAACCGTGGAACCTGCTCTTCAAGCCTGAGAGAAAGAACTGCTTCTGGTTATCTGATGCACATATTTACTGTAAATCTTGCCGTGCATGATTTTACACATACTCTTAAATTTACAGTAAAGGGAGGGAATGTAAATTAGTTGACCCATCTTCTAAAACTTAGTACATTATTTTTAAAAACAACGTGTATTAGGTCTTTTTTTTAATCATCATCAGACATGTCCATTCTTTTATTTTATCTAATCATACCTGTGTTCTAATAATGTAACAATACCATAGAATGTGATATTATCCATATCATTCATCATTAGTGGGCTTTATAGCGCAGTGCATCACAGTCACGAATAGCAACAGGTTATAGTGTTATTTAGTTTTCTGGCTGTGGCATCTCTAAAGCCATTGAGATTAGTGTTGTTGTGCACAAATGAAGATGAAGGGGGGAAATGTCCTGTTACGCATTTACTGTCATCCACTGGACCCTGAAAGCCACTGAAAAAAGGGTTTTCAAAGCTTTTTAAATAATCATGTCTTAATAAAGTAACTCACTTGCATCTTTTAATGCACCTGCATTGCATGCATGGCTTTTAAAGGCAGCATCACACGTGCGGTATGTTACCTGTCCACCAGTGCAGCCATACTGTCCATGACAGTGACTGCCTTAGTGGCCAGTTTGTCCCCTATAGCCTCGGACGCTCCCTGCTCCTGTGCCGTCTTCTGAAGGAGACTCTCGGTCATCTGCAGCTTACAGGAAACCACCTGCAAACACCGGAGGGACATTGTGAGATTTGTGTTCAACACTTGTACTTTTCTAGCGGGGCTGTTAACAAGGCACGGGTAAAACTCGTTTCCAGGTTGCAAGTGAAATGGGATGGAAGGGAACCCTGTGACCCCTCGGTGCGATGAGTTGACACTTCCACTGAGCACTTATGTAATTCAAGTGTTTGAATCAGTCGCCTGGAACAGAAACTCCCTTTCATCCTGTCAGAAGACATCAACCTGTTCTCCAAAGCCAGAAAATTGTTTTGCATTCTCATCATTCACCAGTTACAAAGCACAGTGGCACTGAGCCAGACAGCCGTCAGACAAATGATTTTACAGTTACGCAAACGCCTGCAGACATTTTCTGGGAAGAACAATTTAATTGAATGCCAATTCTCGTGTTATCTTGGGGTCAAAATGACCCCAAGACACACATACATATACACTCGTACACGGGTCATTTTGACCCCAAGACAAAGATAAACATGAATTAAGATTAATGTATTAATAGGAACGATATTTGTCACGTTTATCAAACTGTGTGCTAATAAACGATCGGCATGTTCAACCTGACATGCTCTGCACTGACTAAAGAAATCTGTGGGTTATGAGTTTGTTTGAACTTCCCTGTAATAAGTTATTTTCAGAAAAGTATTCTAAAATGTGACCATGAAATAGAACATCACCGTGTCTTTTACTTTAGCACCGATTCACAATATTGTAGATGTTTGCAAAACTAATGCTGCAATATCACATTCCGGAAAAAAAAGTCTGTGGAAATAAAGGTCTGGAAAAAGGAAAAAGGAAACAACAGAACTACCTTGGTGCGGCTCTCCAACGCCCGTCTCATCTCCTCTTCGGCCGCGCCGAAGGTGAGGACATCGTGGTTCTTGTGGCGGCCTTCTATGAAGCACGTGGCGCACATCAGGCTCATGTCGTTGGAACAGAAGTACTCGAGGGGACGCCGGTGGGCGGCGCAGCTTTTGGTCCCCAGCTCACTCAGGGGATCCACCACAGTGTGCGCCCTCAGCCACTCCTTCTCCTGGTGCCTCTGGAGGTGCCGGGAGCACATCGACACCTCACAACTCAGACACGTCTTCACAGCCGGCAACTCCTTGTCGATGCAGTGGTCGCAGAGAACCTCCGCCGACTCGCGCTCGTTCTCCGGCTGCCTTTCCGGCTGCGGCGCGGTGGCTTGGTAGCCCTCGATGATGCTGCAAAGCTTGAAGTTTTTCTTCAGGGAGTCCACACCCTGATACTCCTCGCGGCACTCTGGGCAACAGGGAGGTGCTTTGTCCACCCTGTCTGCGGTCTTGCAGATGCAGGCCCGGCAGTAGTTGTGGCCACAGGGGAGAACCACTGGATTGGAGAAGAGCTGGAGGCAGATGGGGCAGCTCAGCTCCTGGGCTAGCTGCGCCTCCGGCTTGGACAAAGGCATGATGGGAGGTGCTGATGATGGACGCTTGTTTCCGAAAACTCCAAAACACAAACAACCCCAAACACGTCTTACCTTTGCGTTCTTTCTTCACACTGTCTCATCTTCCCAGGCCGGTGAGTCGACAATGGCAACAGGTAATACAGGCGGTGTACAAAACAAACAAAGTCAACTGCCACTAACCATTCATCATAACTGTAGGAGGCGTATCCACACATGTCTGCAGGACAGCATTCCTTTCCAAGATGGTCTGTCCTCTGCACTACCAGAAGTTTCCACCACCACAGGGTGTTGCTGTTGATGGTAAAAACAATGATACACGTGACAATAGTCATATGCCCTCAGCGCTAATTTGGGAAAACTAAAAGAGCAAGTTATGTGCCAGGGGCCATTTTAACTGGAGAGCACAGAGAACAAATCTCACCCCGAGGCAAAGTGCAAGCTGCACACCTTGTTCCAACCTTCATTCAGTCATTTTCTTATTTTAGCTTTGGTTTTCTTCACTGGACTTGAAAATTCCCCCAACCAAACCCAACCCATGGAGCAGAAGAATTGCATGACCAATTGGTTTCATCCAACTTTTGGTTCATTCTGTGCACGACAAGTGAGTTGTGTGCGTTTCTGCACGCGTTGTGATGCACACTAAACAGAGGAGCCTGCTGTTGCACACGCACAGTATAGGATCACAAGTGCTGAACGTCTTCTGTTGACCGTACGCAACGCAGGGGGGGGAGGCCTCTCGCTTCTGTCAGTGTTAAGAGACTTTTCAGTTGAGGCAACACGGTCGTTTTACTAACAAAAGGTCAAGTGTGGAAAAAAATTGTGTTTTCTATAATTAAACACCAAGCCGTTTGTAAGCCACTCCGGCTGTTTCCACAATAAATGGTGACTGCGGGTACTGCATCCTAGGTCTTTGTTTGGCAAAAGCATAACACACATGACCTCAGGAGGATTTTGAAGCATAGAATGTGGCTCCTGGAATAATTCAATTCAGTTTGTCGGAGGGCTTTACAATCTGTACACATACGACATCCCTGTCCCACACAGAGGCATTGAAGAGGCATTCATTCATCCAGAAGGAGAGAGAGAGAAGAGAAGAGGAGCTCAGTGTATCCTAAGATGTCCCCCAGCAGTCTAGGCCTATAGCAGCATATCTAGGGGCTGGACCAGGGCAAACCTGAGCCAGCCCTAACTATAAGCCTGAAACAGCCCTAACTATAAGCCTGAAACAGCTCTAACTATAAACCTGAGCCAGCCCTAACTATACGTGCTATCAAAGAGGAAAGTCTTAAGTCTACTCTTAAATGAGGTGACTGTCTCTGCCCCCCGGACTGAAAGTGGAAGCTGGTTCGACAAAAGAGAAGCTTGATAACTGAAAGCTCTGGCTCCCATCCTACTTTAAGACTCTAGGAACCACGAGTAGCCTGCATTCAGTGAGCGCAGCTCTCTAGTGGGGTAATATGGTACTATAAGCTCCTTAAGATATGATGGTGCATCACCAGTTAAGGCTTTGTAGGTGAGGAGAAGGATTTTAAATATGATTCTTGATTTTACAGTCCTTGAGATTTGTTTTACGTGGGAGTTAAAGGACAAGTCCTGATCAAAGATAACTCAGATATGCCAGAGCAATGCCATCAAGAGAAACTATATCATCAGATAATTCATCATCATCGGATAATTCCTTGCGGCGGCAACATTTAAAGTGACGCACCATTCGGCCGGTCAGAAGAACAAACGATCATGACCGACAAACGGAGATAATGTAAATAACCGTTGCTATAACTTGGAAATACTTTCAATAATCTGTTAAACCGGCTGGCAAACTACAATCGTTACATTGCTGTTGCTAAAAACTGCTGTAAACTGATCAAACTGCTGTATTTGATATTCTCTCTCTGGTGTTGTACTGCAGCCTCAGCCCTCATTCTTTTATTTGACTTCAGTTACAGAAGCTTTAATGAAAGAGTTAAACTGGACGAGCTCTTGAGTCATGTCTTTGATCTTTTGAATGAATTATTTTGTCACATTACAATAAAACACTATCAAGTCAACACAGGTCACACTGAGTTGTGTTGTGTTTCATAAACTGTTGTCTGCCCATTATTATGATCGGATTATAATCTGCATATAAACCATAACAACATAAAGGGATATGAGAGACATCTATGACACACATTGTTAGTGGGATAACGTATTTAATTTAGCATGTTTGAAACTGACCGTTTAGTAGCTTTGTACTCTCTGTGAAAAATACCTTGGTTTCTCTTTCATATTCCTTCTTTCATTTCTATTCCAACCTCATTAATAAAGTAATACTATGAACCGGGTTGTTTATGTTGTTGATAAAGTAATACTATGAACCGGGTTGTTTATGTTGTTAATAAAGTAATACTATGAACCGGGTTGTTTGTGTTGTAAATAAAGTAATACTTTGAACCGGGTTGTTTAAATCGTCTGCATGACGCAACACTGTAAGAAGACGGACAAAGTATTTAAATTTTTTTTAGTCATCTTCAAAACATTGTAGTTTCACCGCTGCAGACCGTCATCACTAACATCCGCCTGCCATCGTGTCATAACTACGTAGTTAGTGAAAGTGGAGTCAGATTTGCTAAACACATGGTTGTCTTTTCCTAACTCCTCATGAATTCTCTTTCCCATCTTTCCTTTGACCCCGTGACGTTTTCCACAGAGGTCAAGGAGACTATTTGAGTGGAGACAGAAATAGTCTTTGTAGGACGCTTCTTGTCTTGTGAGAATCTGCCCGGTACAATTAGAAACCCCACAATGCCAAGCTGTGTCTGTGGCTCTTTCTTTTGTTCATCAAAACAGTGATGTGCAATATTTTACAGACGAGACTATATGTGCACGACTTCATCTTATGTGCACACTGCACTCGTCTCTTCACTGCCACTCAGATCAACTGAGCTACTGCACACCGACACACATGTTGCGTGCAGAGAAAGTGTTTCCCATGTGTAGAATTCATTTGTAGTTTATAGGCAGTACACAGATCTCACAATACATTTACAAACATATGTATTATCATTCTTATTAGTGGTAATGGTGGCTTACTGCACAAAATATCATAAGAGAAAACAAACTGATGATGAGGCCGTCTTGTGGATAAGTGCAGAACCTTTTTACATTTGGACATTTGGACGTTACTCATTTCATAAATCTCCATGTAATGTGCATTCAGTAACTGACCACATTTCAAAGTAATGTGAGCCAGCCCTCTTTATTAACACTACATGTTACCTGAAATGAACCCCAGCACGGTGCGCAGCCTCCGGAGTGACCAGCAGGGGGCGACAGCGGACTGTCTGTAATACTTACAGACTACTGACTGAGTGGCACGTTCACCAGAACTTTCATCTCATAATTTCATTTTGATATGTGCAATGACTCTCAAATGTTTCACTGATTTATTCAGGCCGACAGTATGAACCTGACAATACTCTTTGAGCCGGACCTGTTTGTTGCAAAGTAAAAACATAAATGTACCTTGTACTTATGTTCTATGTATGTATTTATTTTGTTATGCCTCTCCAGTGTTGGAAAGTTATACATGTTTATTTTTAAATAAGCTACAGCAGTGTTATAAACATGATAATAATTATATTAATTAATTAAGTTCCCACATTGTTTCCCCCTTATATATTATCGTCACATCTTGTTCCCTTGCACCTACATGTATCATTACCTTCTGTTCTGGTACACAATCAGTAAAGATTACAAATGTTCATGAGTTCATTTCAATACAATTGGGAAGAATTATACTGCACATTTTATTTATATCAACATGTAATATCACAAGTATCAATACTTAACAGTAATAACAGTAATGCCTTTGAGTCAAATGGAAATCAAAAAGATATTAAATTATAATTTGCACAATATGTATTGTATATAAAGTGTCATACATTTAATTATATCTGAAATATTATGATATTGTTTCTCATATAAAGACAAATCTAGAAGAACATTGAACATTTATTTAATTGTGCTACTCAGAAAATAAACGGTATAAATACTGTACATACAGGTTACATGAACATACTGTATTCTATGTGACAGATTAAACACTAAAGCTTTCAGAATGATTATTTCTCGTTCAGCCTGAACCGTCAGTCTCCTTCTTGATTTCTGAGCAGATCAAACAGCTGCTGACAGCTTCCTGTGTGTGGGAGGAGCCTCCTGTGTGTGGGAGGAGCTTCCTGAACCCTCCAGCACAGAAGAAGCAGATGGAGACTAACTGCGTCCTCTGTGCTGGTGGGGACGGGACGCTCCTCGTCCTCTCGGCTGGTGGGCGGGTGGCGTCGGGTGGAGGGGCAGGGAGGACCGTACTCACTGGTCTCTGACTCTCTGGGTCTGAGAGGGGTTCAGGTCTGCTGTGGTCTGGGTCGTCCTGGGATGACGGGTTGGTTGACCTCCACCCTCAGCTGCCCCACGAGTGAGACCTGAGGAGTCCTGCCCTGTGAGACACAAACACAAGAGATGAATACTTTTGAACTCAACCGTTACATTGTTGTGTTGAATCTGGCCTCCGATGATGGAATCGTATCACTGATCCTTCTGTAGTCCTGGAGAGGGATTACTTACTCAGCCCACTGAAAGAAAGGCGCCCGCCGCTCTCCATCTGGTCCTGTGGTCCTCCATCCTTCTCATCTGCTCCGTCGTCAAGGAGACCCTGGATGTTGCTTCCTGTATCACGGCCATCGATACCTGAGTAAAAGAGACTTGGACACTTTTCTTCACGTTAGTAATTTTTGCTACACATCTGTCTGGTTCAGCCACTTCACCTAACTATACAAATAAACAGAGAGTAAAACGAACAATCTTTGAATAACTGTTAAGTCACATTTTCAGGGGACTCGTGTTATTGCTGGTATTAAGTGTTGTTCTGGGGAAGACATCTACACTTTATAAAGGAAAATACACAACAGAATAACAACCTTTCACAGTTTCACAGACTTAATGCCGAGAATATGAACACAGCTCCACCTGCAGTCGGATAGAGACCGGATAGCCCGTTGCAACGGGTCCAGCTCCCCATACTCCTGCAGCACCCCGCACAAAAGTCTGGACTCCCAAGTCCAAACACCAAAGTACACAACTGGGGGCGGAGCTTCTTCAGGATGTTCCGCACAAAAACCTCTGCTGCAGGATGCTACCTATTGCCAACCCCGCCAGACGCAAGGGAAGGCTCTCTGGCGCTTTATCAGTCCTGCCAGACATAAAGGTTTTACAATCCTGCAGCAAACAGGCTGGCGGTCTCAATCCGAGTCGCTGTCCTCATCCCTCTGCCAGTGTCTTCTGTTTGTGGAGGATCCGAGGTCTGACGTGGAGGGCGCAGACTCTTCTGACCTCTGGGGGCTGGGGGCGCCACGCCAAAAGGGAGGGTGAAAAGATATGGAGGGGGTAGGGACTTGGATGCTGCAGATCCTGCCAGAAACTCTGAGTTGGGAACCGCTGGGAGAGAGGGTCATCTTCATCTTTTTCTTCTTCCTCAGCGAAGCTTCTTCAGGATGTTCTGCACCAAAACCTCTGCTGCAGGATGCTACCTATTGCCAACCCCGCCAGACGCAAGGGAAGGCTGTCTGGCGCTTTATCAGTCCTGCCAGACATAAAGGTTTTACAATCCTGCAGCAAACAGGCTGGCGGTCTCAATCCGAGTCGCTGTCCTCATCCCTCTGCCAGTATCTTCTGAAGGATCCGAGGTCTGACATGGAGGATGCAGACTCTCCGTAGTCCTCTTCTCTGGTCCTCTTGGCGGAGGATCCGAGGCCTGAGGTGGAGGATGCAGACTCTCCGTAGTCCTCTTCTCTTGTCCTCTTGGCGGAGGATCCGAGGCCTGAGGTGGAGGCCGCAGACTCTTCTGACCTCTGGGGGGCTGGGGGCGCCACGCCAAAACGGAGGGTGAGAGGATGGCCAGGTGGGAGCCGCTGGGGGACAGGGTCATCTTCATCTTCTTCTTCCTCCTCTTCTGCCGCTTCTTCATCTTCTTCTTCCTCCTCTTCTACTGCCTCTTCATCCTCTTCATGCTCTTCGTCTTCTTCTGAGGAGGAAGAAAAGGAAGAGTCCATGGAGCCGTATCCAGAATCTTCGCTCTCCCAGTCTTCCTCGTTGTCCTCCCAGTCCTCCCAGTGTCCCTCGCCGTCCTCTCCCTCGTCGTCCTCTAGGCGTTCGCCATGGAGGAGCTGGTGAATGAACACCCCCTGTTCCCAAACACCAAACACAAAATGACCGTTCACAAATGCAAGCTCCAACTCACCGTCATTACCTTGGTCGTCTAAGGCGATCCTGACGGGGCCTCTTGCAGGACGCTCCATGATGTAGTTCACACCAGCTGAGAGGGAAAGGTTCAAACGTAAGGATTCCCCATAACATTAAATATTTCTGGATGTCATTGAGCAATAGTCAAAGTTTCAAATAGAAAAAAACGACAGCATATCCATAACAACGACAGACAACACACACGAGGCTGTGCCTTTAAACATTTAACAGTAATATCAAACATAGTGCAGTTCTTCCTCTGTTAGTTTAATCAGATGAGGGAATCAGAATCAATTAATGCAATTAATGCATGTGACACTTAATGATAAACATTGTTGTTATTACATTTTATTGAAAAAAAACGTTTTCACAAAGATGGACATTTTGACTATACATATGTATGTTTATATATATATATATATATATATATATATATATATATATATATATATATATAGAGAGAGAGAGAGAGAGAGAGAGAGAGAGAGAGAGAGAGAGAGAGGGATTCCAAGTAGTATTACTATTCAGCAGTATTACTATTTGAATATCCCAAACAACAATAGGCTTAATAATTTACACGCTTTCATCTTAAATTGCACATTAAGAGTGCTTCACGCTCGGCTTTTGTTCTGGTCAATGAACAGACAGTTGCGTCTCGTGAGCTCTCGGCAAAGACATTCATTCTGCACCAAACAAGTGTCAGGACTTCAGTGTGTGTGAACAAAACGATCAAAGGTTTGCAATAAACGGCGTGAACGTGTTTAATTTACATTGAGCGCGTGCGTCATGACGCACAGTGAAACATGGCGATATTAATCCAACATGACCACAGTAACCTCTTTGGTTTATAACTCATTATTCTCTCAGTTTATGAGAGTTATGTTGAATGTTAAATAAATCATTTATTTAATATGATAAAGTAAAAGGAGCAGGTGTACAATAAGTCACGTTTCCACTCAGAGTCACCTGCAGGTCACGTGACGCAGGATTCGATCGAACGACCCCGAACGGACGTATTTTAGAATTCTAAAAAAATGGCTCAGGCGCCATTTTGTTTCTGACATTTCAATGTTAAATTTCGACGTTTTGATACCTTAAACCCAAAATAACTGGGTTTTCGAACCTCTATAATAATTGTTAACACACTCCACACATCTCCTGCAAGTTGTAAGACATTCTGTAGCTAAAATATAATTTTACAGGCCAGACAACATTCTGGGACCTTTTAACTTTGAAACTCAAAAGGTTTTACTGATTTTTAAACTGAGAACACTTTTAAGGATTAAATCCCTATTTTATTGATAATAAAAAAGCTAAATGAAATGTAAAAGTGGTCTTACCTGCGCAGCTCTCGTCCAGCTCCCAGCCTGATGCCTTCAGGCTCTCTCGATGTTCAGACCACTGAAGTCCTCTCTGGGTCTCTGATGTCCTCTTTCAGTCCTCTTTCTGGATACTTCTGTTCTGTTCGCCAACAAGTTTCGTTTCTCTCAAACTCAAAGAGTTTTCTTTACAGTTTTGGGTTCACAGGAGGTTGTCAGCTGCTCATGTCAAAGTCCAAAGTGTAAAGGGACGAATCAGAACCAGCGCAGCCCTTAAGTAGCCTCGGTCCGGTTTCCATGGCATCCACTGACGTGCGTGCGTGCGTGCGTCCCTGCGTGCGATTGAGCAATACATAAAGAGAGACATATTCATTATTTTTCCCATATTTGTCAAATATATATTTGTATTTGATTAATATTAGAGTTATTTTTATTTGTCAGTGATCTGTTGCTGTTCAGTACAGCTGTGAGTTGTAAACCTCACACAACTCGTCTCTGCAACACTATTGTGATACAACACATCGAGAGAGCGAGAGAGAGAGAGAGAGAGGGAGAGAGAGAAAGAGAGAGAGAGAGAGAGAATACAAAGCGCAAACCTTTAATTACCTGCCGTATTTAAACAGTTTTCTCTTCTTTGTATTACGTCTAAACTGTTCGATTCTTATCTTAAGTTATCTTTCTATATCTTTAAGATCAACATGTATACTGTTTGTATTTTTAAGTTAAACTTAAGCCTACTTATTTTTATGTATATATCTTACTATCACTGCTCCTAAATTGCTATAGATGGGTTAAATGCAGACGTGTAATATGACGAGGTAATAAAGTTTAGTTTTACAATGTTAACACACATATCGGAAGTCTTTCGATATGTGTGTTATAAAATCTTTACTTATTGTTTTGTATAAATTAATAATAATAATAAATTCCCTTCCATCAACGTGAAGCGTCCCTTTCCTCTCCTGCACTGCAGCACATCGTGAGTCTGATTACAATGCAGAGCTATAGCTTCATGCAGACAATATAGGGGAGATAGATTTGTTTTCTGAAAATATTATCACATTATTCTCATTAAATTATGAGTATTATTGTAATATTACAACTTTATTCTCGTATGTTTATTTTTTCAATCAAAATGACTTCTCAGGGAACAGAGACCTTTGTGTCTCCATGTTGATGAGATGTGTTCCTCTGCTGTAAATGTGTTGTTGGACAAAGTGCCTCACAACAGAACAGATCTGTTGAAGAAAGACAAACTGGTAAATGAAGTACTTTGTTATCGTGAATATTGTAGATAATTATGCTCTCGTTGTATTAATCTCAGCATTTGGAGCGTTGTGAGCTTTACTTTGTTGCACATTCTTCTTCTTTGTTGTTGTGTTGTTCCTTCTCACAGGCCTGCAGAGTGGTTGAAACCACCATCTCCTCTCTTAGTGGATTTGTTGGTCAACTCCAAAACCAAAAGCTCATTTCCAGCTTAGACCAGTCAAATAAAGAAAGGATCATTGTTTATTGGTAACAGATGATATGTGATGATAAAGTCTCAGAGTCTTTGGCGCTTGGACTCTGCAGGAGATCTGTAATGGAGTCCAGAGCTGGTGGTGATGAGGATGAGGATGATGATGATGATGATGATGATGATGATGATGATAATGATGATGATGATGATGATGATGATGATGATGATGATGATGATGATGATGATGATGATGATGATGAAGCTGATGGATCTGATGAAGACTGGTTGGAGATGGGAGGTGCAGGATGCGTAACAGCAACATGAATGAACTGAAGTAGAGACGTCATGTCTAAAGAGACAGCAGATGATTGGCTAACGACGTCATTGTTTCGTTGTGCTTATTGGTCAGAGGAGACCAGCTGATCTACAGCTGCCGTCATGATTGACGGCCCGAACAATGACAGCAAGTAAATAAGGAGTGCGCATGCGTGAGACGTGAAGGCAGATGTGTGAGAAATAAATGACGGGCTTGCAACAGTTTGGTCTTCCGACTGAATTTATATAACATTTTATGTTTCGATTTTCTATCAAAGACAAAGTGTCTTCAAAGTTAAATTGCACAGTTGCAGTTGCCCTGTCTGTCTCCAGATTAATGGACAGACTAACTGCACATGACTGAATGTGTGTTATTATAACTCCCCTGATTTGTCTTTGTGAATATGTGTTTGTGCATGTTCTCATTGTATTGTCATGAAGTGAATCATTTAATAATATTTTAATAATAATACTAATAATAAATGATCAATCAGAATCAGAATCAGAAACCGTTTATTTGCCAGGAATGTTCACACAAACGAGGAATTATAGGCGGAAGGTGCATACATTAGACATGAGACGTTAGACGAGACAAACAACAATCAACGACAACAACAGTGCAATGGGTATTAAATGAAGTATAAGATAAAGTGCAAACAGATAACGTTTATGTAAGTGTATGTTAAAGTGACATGTGTGTTTAAGTTAAAGTGTATGTTAAGTGACATGAGTTTTTAAATATGAAGACCTTGGTGATGAGCCTTTTTAGTAAGGCAATTGACAAGTGTATTTGTATAGCACATTTCAACAACATGGCGATTCAAAGTGCTTCACATAAAACCATTAAAAGCATCAAAACATGCAGAAGAAAACACGATTCAAAAACAGCAGCAATTGCTTAATATCCTTGAATCTGGTTCAATTAAATGCAACAGCAAACAGAAAGGTATTATATAAACAATGTCAATCTATTTTCTATGAATACAGTTATATTATATATAGTTATTGTTATTAAAAATATATCTGTTCACTGTTCACTCTGAGTAACAGTAATTGCTAGTTCCCAATATTATTTAAACTTTTCACGTATACTCGGGAAATGAATTCGTATTGTTATTGCTCGTTTATTTTTTTAGTGTTGATTGCAATTTTTACTGAACTATATTTACTCGACAGATAAATAGTTACTTTGCAGATTAAGAGACATTTCCCCTCTCATAGTCTTTCAACTGTTCGAGAGAAAAAAAGATTACTGTTTAATCCAATGTAAATCCAGTGTAATCTCGCTGCTCATCTTTCGGGTCATCTTTACAAAGGATACTGTTGTACTAGTTTACTCTTCATCAAAGTCTGGTAACACCTGCTCTGTGTCCTCGGAGGGACGATGAAGAAACTCAACACGATGAACACGTGCTGATTTCACTATTGGTGGTGTTTGGTGAGAACTTTTAAGGGTTAACAGTTGCTCTGTTGATCCTTCATCAATAGTTAAAGTAACTGTACATTTACTCTCATTCTACATGTTAAGGTACTTTTACTCTGATGTCTCTGATATGGGCCTTAGTACAGTTCATCTGCATGTAGTTAGTATGATACGCTTTTTAATAAAACATCCTGAAAGTCACAATGTTCATTTTAATTCATGCTGTAATACATTCACACATTAATTGATGACAATGGGAAATAGGAGTTTTTCTTCTTCATTATTATTATTTTTCAAGATAACAGTAAACAGTGAAGAACTATGACCATACATGTATTGTGCATTTATTCATCAAAATGATGGGGCTCTTCCCAAACATTGCTTGTTGAACTAGTATTTTCAACTCTTTCTCTAATTCTTGGTGCCTTTTTACACAATGTGATGCATCACAACAACAGAGGGAATGTTAACTGTCTCTAAAACAATCATCACAATGCACTCACTCCTATAATGCTTTGATTGTCTAATTGTTAAGTAACATGTGTGACGACCCTCCTCCCATGCCCTAGGTGTCACTGTTTCAATCCTCTTTACAGGTGCTGATTGGCGGGTCGTCAGCCGAGACGAGCCACAGCTGAGCCGTTGTGGCCTGGCCATAAAAAGGCCTCTCGCTGAGGGGAGGGGTTGCTGACACTGTCACCATTTGTCTTTTGAGTTGCACTGTTGTTTCCTTACCTTTTGTTAAAATAAATAGCTTTTTGTCGGCCGCTGCTCGTCTGTCTCCCTGTTTTGTTGCAACCTTGGAGCCGGGTTGTGACATGTGGGGGCTCGTCCGTTTTTTGTGATCCGGTAGGACGCTAAAGGTCAGCAGTTCAGGTTGTAGCGTCACATGGTCGGCTGTACGCCTTGTGTTGACTGGGTTTTGCATTCGGTTGTTTTGGAGACATTTGAGTAGTAAGTTGACTGTTCTTTGTGTGGTGATAACGTGCCCTGTTTATACGGTGAGTTAACTGCTGTTTTCCTGTCCCTGTTAGGCTGAAGAGCGGATTCCCTTGGAGTTCGTTGTTTGTATTTTTGCTAGTGTGGTGCCAAAAATGGTTGGAGCAGTTGTCTCGGGGGCACATCCGAGGCTGCAGGTAGGTTGCCAGTACATGGTGGCTTTACCGAACCTTCGGGTTTAAGTGCGTAAATACCGACCATAAGTAACACCTGAAGACTAGGGGGGAGTTTAGTTAGTCTCTGATTAGGCAGGTAGAGGGACGAGATTTCAGTGTTTGGCTGTGTATGGGACGTTTGATCTGGGGCTTTCGAGTTAGCGGGAAACAAACTTGTATTTGGGTGTTCAGGCGATTAAGAAATAACCCTCGGTTGTCATGGTTAGCGTTGAGGACTTCTTGAGAGCTCCGTCGGAGGAGTTCTTGGACCGTTGTTCGCGAGAGCAGTTGGTGAAACTTGCTGAGCATTTCCGACTGGAGGTGGGGGATAAGTGTTCGAAGGAGAACATGAAAGTCGTCATAAAAGAATCTGTTTGAAAGGGCGGTGCTCCGGTCAAACTGGATCCTGGTGGCGCTGCGTCTGGTGGCGCTGGAGTGAGTGTGGCAGAGTCGACTTTTGGGGAGCGCAAAGAGTTGCTGTTGTTGGAAATTAGAAAACTAGAAGAGCGCAGGTTGGGTGCGAGGGATGGTCATGGGCCTTCACAGGATTTTGATGTTGCCGTTAATCTGAGGTTGGTTCCTCCATTTTGTGAACAAGACCCCGATACTTTTTTCTTGTTTTTTTTGAGCGGGTAGCAGAGAGTAGAGGCTGGTTAGATGCTGAGCGTACGTTGCTCTTACAATGTATTCTTACGGGAAAGGCGCAGCAAGCGTATTCTGCGCTCAATGTAGCTGATAGTAAAATGTACGTGTCTGTAAAAGCTGCCGTGTTAAGAGCCTATGAGTTAGTGCCTGAAGCATACCACCAACGGTTTAGGTCTTGGGAGAAGTCTGGGAGGCAGACGTACATAGAGTTTGCCAGGGAGTTAACAACTCACTTCAGTCGTTGGTGTACTTCACTGGGGGTTCATTCACATGATGCTTTGTAGGAGTTGATAGTTTTGGAGCAGTTCAAGGATACTGTTCCTCGTCACATCGCTACATATCTAAGTGAGCGTAAAGTCAAGACGGCGGCAGAAGCTGCCATTTTGGCAGAGGAGTATGTGCTGACGCACCGTGCGGTTTTGTCTGCTGGCCATGTGTCACTGCCTGGGAGTGATATCAGGGTACCGGTAAAGATACTGAGAGATACAGGAGCTTTTAATTTATTCATTGTGAGTTCTGTGCTGCCGTTTTCTCAAGAAACTGACACCGAGGAGTACATTCTAATGCGGGGAATGGGTTTAAATATACTGCCTGTCCCATTGCATAGACTGGGGCTTGATTGTAGTTTGGTTCAGGGCGAGGTGGCCATGGGGGTACGTCCTGCGTTGCCAATTAGAGGCGTGGATATCGTTCTGGGAAATGATCTGGCTGGCAGCCGGGTATGGGCTGACGGTTCGCCACCTCCGATAGTAACCTTTTCCCCCTCGGTTCCAAAGATACCTGAGGAGAATGCGCAGTCGTTCCCTGGTGTTTTTACAGCTTGCGCAGTTACCAGAGCTATGTGCCGTGGAGAGGCAGAAGCTGAGGTTGAGCAGACTATCACAGATGAGAGTTGGGCTTTCTCTGGGGATACATCCAACTCTCTTTTGTCTGTTTCCCGCAGTGACTTGGCAGCTGAGCAGCAGGCTGATCCTGCGCTTAGGGAGCTGTTCGACAAAGTGCTCTCGGGGGTCGATGGGAGGAGTGCTGCAAAGGGTTATCTGCTGCAAGATGGCTTATTGGTGAGAAAACTATGTTCTCGGGTGGTTTTTTTTTTTGGCCTCGGATGAAAAGGGATGTGGCAGGTTATATTAAAACATGTCATACATGTCAGTTGACAGGGAAGCCTAACCAGACCATCAGGCTGGCTCCACTGGCTCCAATTCCCGCAGTTGCCCAGCCATTTGAGCACCTAGTCATTGATTGTGTTGGTCCCTTGCCACGTTCAAAGTCTGGAAGTAACTATTTGCTTACTGTGATGTGTCAAAGTACAAGATATCCGGCTGCCTATCCGTTGCGCACCATTACTGCTAGGTCTGTGGTTAAAGCACTGACGCAGTTCATTTCCATCTTTGGAATTCCAAAGGTCGTACAAAGTGATCAGGGTTCAAATTTTTTCTCCCATTTGTTTGCTCAAGTTTTGAAGCAGCTCCGGGTGAAACATAATCAAGCTTCTGCATACCATCCTCAGAGCCAAGGGGCACTGGAAAGATTTCACCAAACTCTTAAGTCCCTGTTGCGGGGTTATTGCGTTGAGTTGAAGCAAGACTGGGAGGGGGGGCTTCCCTGGTTGCTGTTAGCTGCCAGAGAGGTTGTGCAGGAGAGCACTGGGTTTAGCCCGAACGAGCTTGTGTTTGGGCATACGGTGCGCGGGCCACTTACTTTGCTGCATGATACGGTTGCCCAACCGGAAGCCCCTCGAAATTTGATTGATTATATTAACGGGTTCCGTCATCGGTTGTACTTGGCTGGAGAGAAGGCTAAGGAGAGTTTAGCCTCTGCCCAGGAAAAAATGAAGCGTCTATATGACCGAAGAGCTGAGATCCACCCGTTTAGTCCTGGCGATCAGGTTCTTGCTTTGTTGCCGTTTGTGGGTTCGCCATTTCAGGCAAAGTGTCATGGTCCGTTCACAGTTTTGCGTCAGGTTTCTGAGCAGAACTATTTGTTGTCACACCAAAGCGGAGAAGGAAAACTCAAATGTGCCATGTGAACCTCTTGAAATCCTATTACCCTCGTGGGTCAGAGCCCACTGCATCGGGGGGAAGTGGGCAACAGCAGGCTGTCAGACCTGTGCTAATGACAGGTACTGTGGGAGGACAGTCACTGGTTAATTTGACGCTACAGGAGGATGATGGGGTGGCTTGCCCTGATGAGAGTTTGTTGCGGGGCCGGTTAAAGAATTCTGAAACGCTTAGTGACCTGGAGTCCTTGTTTGGGCACCTGTCAAAGGAGCATTTCACGGAGTTGACTGCTCTGATTAACAGCTACTTGTCTTTGTTGAGTTTTGGGCTGCGGAACGCACTGGCGACCTTTCAGCGGCTAATGAATATGGTTGTGACTGGACGGCTGTGCGGTGTATCTTGATGATGTAGTGATCTACAGCAATACCTGGGAGGAACATGTCGTCCGCATCAGGAGGCTGTTCGATCGGCTGCAAGACGCCAACCTGACTATCAACTTGGCTAAGTGAGTTTGCGAAGGCTACCGTCACCGATCTCGGGAAGGTAGTGGGCCAAGGGCAGGTGCGGCCGGTACAGGCGAAGGTGGCTGAGCAGTATCCCGTGCCCACCACCAAGAAAGAGCTAATGCGATTCCTGGGGTTGGTGGGTTACTACTGCAGTTTCTGTCGCAATGTCTCCACTGTAGTAGCTTCCCTGACAGATCTCTTGAAAGCTAGAGCAAAGTACATCTGGTCAGATTCTTGTCAGCAAGCTTTTGAAAATGTTAAGGCTATACTGTGTTGACCTCCCTTCCTTGTGGCGCCTTGCATGGCCCGTCCTTTCGAGTTGCAGGTGGATGCAAGTGATGTAGGTATAGGGGCTGTGCTGTTCCAGTATGATGAAAATGGGGTGGAACATCCGGTGAGCTTTTTCTCGAAGAAATGTAATGCCTACCAACTAAATTATTCGATCATAGAAAGAGTCTCTTGCCCTTATATGGGCACTGCAACATTTTGAAGTATATGTTGACTCTGGGGTTCCTCTGGTGGTCTATACGGACCACAATCCGATAACGTTTCTCCAGTCCTTGTCCTGCCCTAACCGTCGGTTGATTCGTTGGTTTTTGTTCCTGCAATCGTACTGTTTAGACATTCGCCACATCAAAGGCTCTTAAAATATTGTGGCTGACGCTTTATCAAGAGCCCCTTGCGCTTGAGATGTGTGCTGTTTGAAGGTAGTCTACAGAAGTTGCCCCAGAATATTTTTGTTGTTGTGCCATGTCAGGATCCCTGATGGGAACCTTGTTTTTATGGGGTGGGGTGTGACGACCCTCCTCCCATGCCCTAGGTGTCACGACCCTCCTCCCATGCCCTAGGTGTCACTGTTTCAATCCTCTTTACAGGTGCTGATTGGCGGGTCGTCAGCCGAGACGAGCCACAGCTGAGCCGTTGTGGCCTGGCCGTAAAAAGGCCTCTCGCTGAGGGGAGGGGGGGGGGGGGGGGGGGGGGTCCCGGTGTGTTGCTGATACTGTCACCATTTGTCTTTTGATTTGCAGCTTTGTTTCCTTACCTATTGTTAAAATAAATAGCTTTTTGTCGGCCGCTGCTCGTCTGTCCCTGTTTTGTTGCAGCCTTGGAGCCGGGTTGTGACACATGTTCAGGCCAAATCATGAAATGATGTACATCTGTTTAAATGTACATGTTGAATATGAAATATAGTGCATATATACATTTAAAAAAGGCTGCCAAAAATGTATGTCAAAATAATAGTCCAAGTTGGTTCTCACAATATCACCATGTTGGTGCAATGTTTCCGATCCATTCTTGTTATGATGACATGGTTTATGGATTTTTTTGATGTGACGTCCGTTTTTAAGTGGATTGTGTTACAATGACATGTTCACATTTGTATCAAATATATAAATGGTACATATTGATTCTAAACTCAAAACCCAATGTGACAAATAATAAACCCACTCCACAACCGTGTGTGTGTGATCATGGGGCGCACCCAGATAACAGCAGCTGACACCTTAAATACAGTTATAACAATGTTGTAATGAGGGTGCTGTTCACTGTTAAGGCTTATTTATGGTTCTCAGTCAGGTCGACGGCGTACCTAAAAATCCTAACTACGCGTCGCGTTGACGCGGACCGCAACGCTGTGATTGGTCCGCTTAGAACGTAATTTCCGGCGGTTGCTCTTTCCGGTTTGTCTTCCTACACCGCCATTTTTAAAGTTCTTGTAGACCGGTAGTAACAATGGACCAAACAGAAGAACGAATCATCGAGGAGGTCAGGAAATACTGTGACCGGAAGAAAAAGCAAGGATTCGGCTATAACCCCTGAAACCACACAGCCACACAGGCACACCCCCCTGGCAGCATGGCGGTTAATTGCAGAGCAACGCGGACCCTCGACGCAGAACTTTGAATGCTCAACGACGGCGTCAGGTCGACGGCGTACCTACGCCATCGACCTGACGGAGAACCATAAATAAGCCTTTACACTGTAAACAATCTGTTTACAGTGTAAACAATCAATTCCATCTTAAACTGAGTCCTCAGCATGGACTCTGCTGGAGTCTCCTCCTCCTTTCTGATGGCTTCAATCTTTATCCAAAGGACATACCAAACATCAGTAAATATTCAACAATTTCCAGTTTATGTAATTTGTTGCTTTCTATTATCTTTGAGGGAAGCACAGGGTGAATTGGGACATGCAGTTCCTACATTTGAACACAGGGCATCGCATTAACATCAAAAGGCATATCGGTAAGTGCCTGCTAATGAGAACAGGTGTGTGGATGGTCGTGTCAAGTGGTCATGTCTTATCCTGTTGTGCTGTTACCAACATGTAAGATTAATTTAATGCAAGTGTGTTGGACATTGCTGATTTGATGCTACGGTGTCAGAGCACGGAATAAATGGATCAACAGAGACACAGCGCACTGGACAGTTCAATTGTTTGTGGCAGAACCAGTTCTCCTGTTCCCCTAGTGGCTTTAAGATTTAAACATTAACATTAGTTACAGACAGCACAGTCTTCTCAAGTAAAGTTACTGTGTAACGCTACGTGACTTTAAGTAAGGAGACACTTTCCTGCACTAAGCTAAAGTTAGTGTTGCTAATATTACCAAAATATAGTATTTGCACTTTAAATTGTGATATAAACCATTTGGCTTCATAAAGTTGATAAATAGCATTTAGTGTAACTTGTAAATTAATTGGAAGTGTGTGTGTGTGTGTGTGTGTGTGTGTGAGTGCTCTTTAGCGCTCTTTAGCTAAGGCTCGCTTTTCTCTCTTGCTAGGTACCGAGCGGCACCACGTGACACGGGGAACGTTACCGAGAACCACTGAAGTGGCCCAAGGAGAACCAGAAGGCCACAACAGGTCAACAGCACAACAGGTAAGACTTTTTACAGCACAACATGGCGTGTGTTTTCTGAGCTACATGGCAGGGCAGACTCTGCAACAGCTGGTATAAAGATACATTGTTGCTAGGTGTTCTGGTCTAATCTAACCGATGTACAACTTTAATCAATCATAAATATTCTGTTTTACATCGACCTCATGATATCCTCCACACTAGGCATTTGAACTTATAGAATTGCTGATCACCACATTCATTGAATTTGTCGTGGTTTAGTCAACACACACACACACACACACACCTACCTACCTACCTGTTCGCAGCCCCATATATAAAGTTGTACACATTTCAAACTTCAAACCAAAAAGCTGGTGTTTGGTTTGGGAACCATCTCTTTCCTGCTTCATGTGCCCATCCCCCCACGTGCACCACACCTTCCAGACTAAACAATACTTCTTATCTTCTCACTTTCCCCCTAAATAAACCTTAATTTGACCGGGAACACCAAAGTAAGGGTTTATTTCATGTCTCTCCTAAAAAATATGGTACTATTGTCTGTTTATTTTGTGTTGCAGGAAACTTCCACTCAGGCTGATGTTGAGGCCCAGGTGTCCCTGCTGAGCACTCCAAGGCTCATCATGCTTGGTAAGATCCCAGTACCAGACAAAACACAACATAGGCTGAGGCTTTATTTATTTGTTTTTTATTGTGAGAACCACTTTGGAACTGTGTCAGTGCTATATTTAAGCAATAAGGTACGAGAGGCAGTACTGTGTCGTGCAATATTGTACTGTTCAAGTGAGTTGTTAGGCCCGACGCGCAGCGGAGGGCCGGCAAACCCTTGAACTGTACATTATTGTAGACACAGTACTGCCTCGAGTACCTTATTGCTTTTATAATACGGGTACCTGCGACTTTATAAATAGTAATGTAAGCTGCCTTTCAGCACAAAATAGTTGTAGCCGGCAAAACGTTGTGTATCGCATTTCAGCGACAGAGAAAATAGTCCCGGGACGCACGGGACGCACGTACGGGACTATAAAACGGACGGCCTGGTCAGTAAATCGCAGATTTACTGACCAGGTCGGTTGAAAGCAGGGTGGAGGATGACGCTCAGCCACCGATGTAAAGAAGTGCTCTCGCTGCTTCTGTCCGTCTTTTATCCGTCATTCTTCTCCTCCATGATGTTTAGAGAACTTGCCTCGCATCGGGAAATTACCGACGTAATTATCTCTCACTGGAAATTATCACGATTTTGTGATCAAACCCTTTTCATTCCTCATCTTTAGGTTAGGGAGGAAGTGACGTGTGTGTTGTCGTTCGTTATGCTAGTGTGGGGGACGCTACGTGAGCTTGTTAGCTGTTCCGTTTGAGCTAACTTACTGTCAGCGAAGAGCCCCGTTGCAATACTGTGAACACTCAAGCAATAAACCTGCAAGTTAAGGAAACCAACGTCTGCGAGTCGTTACTGCGGACGTGACAATATCAAAGTCTACACGAAACATGTTTGGTAACTCAAGCTTGAAATGACAACTAACGGTCGCGCAATTTAAATCTACCTGTTATTTTAAGTGTGCACTGATATGGAACGCTCTAAATGTAAACAGGCTGTACAGTACTTTATGGCTGAATAAAATACACCCCGTGACTCACTCTCAACCAATCAGAATGCTTGATTTGATCTACCCGTATTATAAGAAGTTATATGATTGGTATTGTTCAGCCCACAGCAAATACCAGATTAACTTGTAAGTCTTGCTTAAAGTTCCAGTTTCCTGAACATCATACTGTGTCTGTATGAGATTCTGCCCGACCTGCTTCAGTCAAGTCTGAACCCAACCCCTCAGACACCAGTTTTGTAAAGCCTAATTAGAGGTAAGGGGTGGTCTAGTTTAGTGTAGCAAACTATAGGTGCAGACCAACTAAAACTTCACTGAATGGATCATCCTCAGGTCCACGGGCCGAGCCAACAGCTTCATGCAAACTTCAGTCAACTTAAAAATTAAAAAAGTAGTTTTGCATTAGTACACATGTATAACACATGTTTGTGCTCTAGTGCACTCTTAGGTTGATTTGATGGTAAGTGCAGGGAGGCAGGGGTCCAAGGGTTTCTTTCCCATTGGACTGGTTCTCCACAACACAGTTAGATTTTGTTAATGACTACTCAATGACTACTCAATGACTACAGGCCCGTCGCCCTGACCTCTGTGGTCATGAAGTCTTTTGAGCGCCTGGTCCTGTCCCACCTCAAAACCCTGACTGACCCACTCCTGGACCCTCTGCAGTTCGCCTACAGGGCCAACAGGTCTGTAGACGATGCTGTCAACATGGCCCTCCACTACATCCTCCAGCATCTGGACTCCCCAGGAACCTACGCCAGGATCCTGTTCGTGGACTTCAGCTCTGCCTTCAACACCATCATCCCATCTCTACTGCAGGACAAGCTCTCCCAGCTGCACGTGCCCGACTCCACCTGCAGGTGGATCACAGACTTCCTGACTGACAGGAAGCAGCACGTGAGGCTGGGGAAACACGTCTCAGGCTCTCGGACCACCAGCACCGGTTCCCCCCAAGGCTGCGTTCTTTCCCCTCTGCTCTTCTCGCTGTACACCAACAGCTGCACCTCCAGTCACCAGTCCGTCAAGCTCCTGAAGTTCGCGGATGACACCACCCTCATTGGACTCATCTCTGGTGGGGACGAGTCCGCCTACAGGTGGGAGACTGACCACCTGGAGACCTGGTGCAGCCAGAACAACCTGGAGGCTGAGGTCCATCAGGACCAAGACCTCACGCCACACAAACAGTTTCTTCCCGTCAGCAGTCGGGCTCATCAATGGGGCTCGGGTCCCTCACTGACCCCACTGTCTGTCTGTCACCCCCAGCTATTTTTTATTTTTTTATTTTTTATTTTTTTTTATTTTTTATTTGAACTCTTAATTTTTTATTTTTTTTTCTCTTTATTTTTATTTCTCTTACCATTCACTCCTCTGCACACCGCACACTTAAACACTCGTCACTTAAACACACATGTCACTTTAACGTACATTCACATTAACGTTGACTGAGCACTTGCTTATCTTACACATATTCCAATTCCAATTCCAATTGCACTGTTGTTTTCGTTGATTGTTGATTGTTGTTTGTCTCGTCTTACGTCCCATGTCCATGTCCAATGTATGTATGCACCTTCCGCCTCAAAAATTTTCTCGTTTGTGTGAAAACATTCCTGGCGAATAAACGGATTCTGATTCTGATGAGAACCCGGTTATATTAGCTATTTTACAGTATTTCAGTTATTCAAACTCAACAACAGATATTGTATTCTAGTTTCTCTATTTTCTTTGCAACAACAATGGTGTTATTGTTTTTAGAGGTATTAAAAAGGTCTTAAAAATCATTGAATTTGAAAAAAATACAAACAAAATCTTTAGAATTTATATAAATTAATAAGATGTGCAGATACCCTGGTTGTAGCAAACGTGATGATAGTCTTGATCGCTTGAGTTGAGGCATTTGTGTATTTAGGATGCAAGACGACAGAAATGTAAACACATGCTGATCAAGCCTTAGTGCTAAAATG
Source organism: Myoxocephalus aenaeus (assembly GCA_038501785.1). Taxonomy (NCBI): domain Eukaryota; kingdom Metazoa; phylum Chordata; class Actinopteri; order Perciformes; family Cottidae; genus Myoxocephalus; species Myoxocephalus aenaeus. The sequence goes on from JBAMJR010000040.1 coordinate 7,277,065, forward strand.
TGTCTTTTTCAATCTTTCGACGTAATACTTATACAATTGTATTAACTATAAAGATGACTTACTAAATTATATTCCAGAGTGCTGGTTTCTTCTCATTTGTAACAGTTTGCCTTCTCAGTTTAACACCAGAAGGCAGTGAATGTTTCTCTGTGTATGCCTCACGCTGAAGCATTGCATCAATTTAACCGTAAATAAAAAACATTCTCAACTGTGTCTTATACATTGTCACTTTATTTTTTACGGTGAAGTTCTGCCAACCACAGCTGTCAGTATTTTATTTCTTACACATATTATCATTATTTTTACAGTGTAGAGCCTCAATGTCTCTGTTCGTTAATGTAAGAGGTGAAACAGGTGACGGCTGCAGACGCACACCGACCTGCCAGAACCAGAGGATTATTATTGAGTTTTTTACTCCATTTTTTAATGTGTTTTTACTGTGTTTTTTAAAACTGTACAGACCTCTTTTGTCTGCGAAATGTGCTTTATAAATACTATTATTATTATTATTATTATTATTATTATTATTATTATTATTATCTGTTTACTGCTTCTAGCGTAGTGTCTGTAGATGGTGCTCTTTGCCAGTCTGCAAGGTCGAGCTCCTGCATACCACACAGCATCACCTGTAACAGGAAACACGTTTATTAATATTAAATGATTCATTCTTATTTTATATATATATTTTAATCAGCTCTTTAAATCAGATCTTTCTGCAATATAAATTCAAATTACAGCACAAGAAGTGCAGATGTCATACCGGTTTCTTTACCATAACACATCATGTAGACCGGTCTCTTTACCGTAACCCATCAGGTATCACATAAATGATAATCCATACCTCGAGCTCTTTTAGCATCAAAGTACTGCAGAGGGAGGACCTCGTTGAAGCCTTCAAAGAAAGCCTGCGTCTGCTCTTCCACTCCTCTGGACATCCTCCACTCTGCTACCAGCCTGCAGGGGGCGACAGAGGCAAATAGTCACGTTACACTCCACCTCATCAAACTCTTAACATTAGAAATACAGTAACACTATGTGGCACATTGTAGCCTGAGGTTTCACAGAGTAAAACCAACCTGACATGAAATCTACTGCACACCCTGATACTCCTCGCGGCACTCCGGGCAACGGGGAGGTGCTTTGTCCACCCTGTCGGCGGTCTTGCAGATGCAGGCCCGGCAGTAGTTGTGGCCACAGGGGAGAACCACTGGATTGGAGAAGAGCTGGAGGCAGATGGGGCAGCTCAGCTCCTGGGCTAGCTGCCCCTCCGGCTTGGACAAAGACATGATGGGAGGTGCTGATGATGGACGCTTGTTTCCGAAAACTCCAAAACACAAACAACCCCAAACACGTCTTACCTTTGCGTTCTTTCTTCACACTGTCTCATCTTCCCAGGCCGGTGAGTCGACAATGGCAACAGGGAATACAGGCGGTGTACAAAACAAACAAAGTCAGCTGCCACTAACAATTCATCAGAACTGTAGGAGGCGTATCCACACATGTCTGCAGGACAGCATTCCTTTCCAAGATGGTCTGTCCTCTGCACTACCAGAAGTTTCCACCACCACAGGGTGTTGCTGTTGATGGTAAAAACAATGATACACGTGACAATAGTCATATGCCCTCAGCGCTAATTTGGGAAAACTAAAAGAGCAAGTTATGTGCCAGGGGCCATTTTAACTGCAGAGCACAGAGAACAAATCTCACCCCGAGGCAAAGTGCAAGCTGCACACCTTGTTCCAACCTTCATTCAGTCATTTTCTTATTTTAGCTTTGGTTTTCTTCACTGGACTTGAAAATTCCCCCAACCAAACCCAACCCATGGAGCAGAAGAATTGCATGACCAATTGGTTTCATCCAACTTTTGGTTCATTCTGTGCACGACAAGTGAGTTGTGTGCGTTTCTGCACGCGTTGTGATGCACACTAAACGGAGGAGCCTGCTGTTGCACACGCACAGTATAGGATCACAAGTGCTGAACGTCTTCTGTTGACCGTACGCAACGCAGGGGGGGAGGCCTCTCGCTTCTGTCAGTGTTAAGAGACTTTTCAGTTGAGGCAACACGGTCGTTTTACTAACAAAAGGTCAAGTGTGGAAAAAAATTGTGTTTTCTATAATTAAACACCAAGCCGTTTGTAAGCCACTCCGGCTGTTTCCACAATAAATGGCGACTGCGGGTACTGCATCCTAGGTCTTTGTTTGGCAAAAGCATAACACACATGACCTCAGGAGGATTTTGAAGCGTGTTTGGCATGAAGCTCATAACTACCTAAAGTTCACACCTATTTGGGGAAACAACAATTTTCATCCAGGGGCTAAAGACAAGGGATTTAAACTATGGGCAGACAAAGGTATTGGCCAAATAGCAGATCTCTTTCAGGAGGGTGTTCTCATGCCATTTGAAGATATTAGAAGTCAGAGACTTCATCTATAAGACCCAAAAAAAGCTCTCAATACCGGTCCTCTCAGCAGTAGAAAACATTATGGTAAGCCCTCACCAGAGAAGACTTATTTCCATCTTTTATAAGATTTTGTCTGCTGGGTCACCAGAGACATCAGAGGACAAGAGACTTGCTTGGTGCGCAGACATAGGGGAGGAGATAACGGAGTCTGAATGGCAAAATATTTGTACCCAATCACAAACATATCAATCAATTTCTTAGAGCTCTAAAGTGACCATCCAGTCATTACCCCTGTACAATCGCTGAGCAACCCACAGTCCAAATACCCCGTGCCAATGTACCAATGAGTGTGCCATCTAGTTTTGAGTGTCATTTTATATAATTTATTTCATTTTTATCATTGTTTGTATTTGTATTTATTATTGTCTGGGTAGCTTGTTTCTTATGTTTGCTGTATTTGTAACTTGTTCTTCCTTGAAAGAAAAAAAAAAAAAATCAAATAAACACATTTTGAAAAAAATAAATAACCGTTGCTATAACTCGGAAATACTTTCAATAATCTGTTAAACCGGCTGGCAAACTACAATCGTTACATTGCTGTTGCTAAAAACTGCTGTAAACTGATCAAACTGCTGTATTTGATATTCTCTCTCTGGTGTTGTACTGCAGCCTCAGCCCTCATTCTTTTATTTGACTTCAGTTACAGAAGCTTTAATGAAAGAGTTAAACTGGACGAGCTCTTGTGTCATGTCTTTGATCTTTTGAATGAATTATTTTGTCACATTACAATAAAACACTATCAAGTCAACACAGGTCACACTGAGTTGTGTTGTGTTTCATAAACTGTTGTCTGCCCATTATTATGATCGGATTATAATCTGCATATAAACCATAACAACATAAAGGGATATGAGAGACATCTATGACACACATTGTTAGTGGGATAACGTATTTAATTTAGCATGTTTGAAACTGACCGTTTAGTAGCTTTGTACTCTGTGAAAAATACCTTGGTTTCTCTTTCATATTCCTTCTTTCATTTCTATTCCAACCTCGTTAATAAAGTAATACTATGAACCGGGTTGTTTATGTTGTTAATAAAGTAATACTATGAACCGGGTTGTTTATGTTGTTAATAAAGTAATACGGGTTGTTTATGTTGTAAATAAAGTAATACTTTGAACTGGGTTGTTTATGTTGTTAATAAAGTAATACTATGAACCGGGTTGTTTATGTTGTTAATAAAGTTAATACTATGAACCGGGTTGTTTATGTTGTTAATAAAGTTAATACTATGAACCGGGTTGTTTATGTTGTTAATAAAGTAATACTATGAACCGGGTTGTTTATGTTGTTAATAAAGTTAATACTATGAACCGGGTTGTTTATGTTGTTAATAAAGTAATACTTTGAACCGGGTTGTTTGTGTTGTAAATAAAGTAATACTTTGAACCGGGTTGCTTAAATCGTCTGCATGACGCAACACTGTAAGAAGATGGACGAAGTATTTAAGATGTGCTTTTTTGTAGTCATCTTCAAAACATTGTAGTTTCACCGCTGCAGACCGTCGTCACTAACATCCGCCTGCCATCGCGTCATAATACGTAGTTAGTGAAAATGGAGTCGGATTTGCTAAACACGTGGTTGTCTTTTCCTAATTCCTCATGAATTCTCCTTCCCATCTTTTCTTTGACCCCGTGACGTTTTCCACAGAGGTCAAGGAAAAGTGGGAAGTAATTCGTTGACTATTTGAGTGGAGACAGAAATAGTCTTTGTAGGACGCTTCTTGTCTTGTGAGAATCTGCCCGGTACAATTAGAAACCCCACAATGCCAAGCTGTGTCCGTGGCTCTTTCTTTTGTTCATCAAAACAGTGATGTGCAATATTTTACAGACGAGACTATATGTGCACGACTTCATCTTATGTGCACACTGCACTCGTCTCTTCACTGTCACTCAGATCAACTGAGCTACTGCACACCGACACACATGTTGTGTGCAGAGAAAGTGTTTCCCATGTGTAGAATTCATTTGTAGTTTATAGGCAGTACACAGATCTCACAATACATTTACAAACATATGTATTATCATTCTTATTAGTGGTAATGGTGGCTTACTGCACAAAATATCATAAGAGAAAACAAACTGATGATGAGGCCGTCTTGTGGATAAGTGCAGAACCTTTTTACATTTGGACATTTGGACGTTACTCATTTCATAAATCTCCATGTAATGTGCATTCAGTAACTGACCACTTTTCAAAGTAATGTGAGCCAGCCCTCTTTATTAACACTACATGTTACCTGAAATGAACCCCAGCACGGTGCGCAGCCTCCGGAGTGACCAGCAGGGGGCGACAGCGGACTGTCTGTAATACTTACAGACTACTGACTGAGTGGCACGTTCACCAGAACTTTCATCTCATAATTTCATTTTGATATGTGCAATGACTCTCAAATGTTTCACTGATTTATTCAGGCCGACAGTATGAACCTGACAATACTCTTTGAGCCGGACCTGTTTGTTGCAAAGTAAAAACATAAATGTACCTTGTACTTATTTTCTATGTATTTATTTATTTTGTTATGCCTCTCCAGTGTTGGAAAGTTATACATGTTTATTTTTAAATAAGCTACAGCAGTGTTATAAACATGATAATAATTATATTAATTAATTAAGTTCCCACATTGTTTCCCCCTTATATATTATCGTCACATCTTGTTCCCTTGCACCTACATGTATGTATCATTACCTTCTGTTCTGGTACACAATCAGTAAAGATTACAAATGTTCATGAGTTCATTTCAATACAATTGGGAAGAATTATACTGCACATTTTATTTATATCAACATGTAATATTACAAGTATCAATACTTAACAGTAATAACAGTAATGGCTTTGAGTCAAATGGAAATCAAAAAGATATTAAATTATAATTTGCACAATATGTATTGTATATAAAGTGGCATACATTTAATTATATCAGAAATATTATGATATGGTTTCTCATATAAAGACAAATCTAGAAGAACATTGAAAATGTATTTAATTAAGTGCTACTCAGAAAATAAACGGTATAAATACTGTACATACAGGTTACATGAACATACTGTATTCTATGTGACAAATGAAATAGCTTTCAGAATGATTATTTCTCATTCAGCCTGAACCGTCAGTCTCCTTGATTTCTGAGCAGATTAAACAGCTGCTGACAGCTTCCTGTGTGTGGGAGGAGCCTCCTGTGTGTGGGAGGAGCTTCCTGAACTCTCCAGCACAGAAGAAGCAGATGGAGACTAACTGCGTCCTCTGTGCTGGTGGGGACGGGACGCTCCTCGTCCTCTCGGCTGGTGGGCGGGTGGCGTCGGGGTGGAGGGGCAGGGAGGACCGTACTCACTGGTCTCTGACTCTCTGGGTCTGAGAGGGGTTCAGGTCTGCGGTGGTCTGGGTCGTCCTGGGATGACGGGTTGGTTGACCTCCACCCTCAGCTGCCCCACGAGTGAGACCTGAGGAGTCCTGCCCTGTGAGACACAAACACAAGAGATGAATACTTTTGAACTCAAACTTTACATTGTTGTGTTGAATCTGGCCTCCGATGATGGAATCGTATCACTGATCCTTCTGTAGTCCTGGAGAGGGATTACTTACTCAGCCCACTGAAAGAAAGGCGCCCGCCGCTCTCCATCTGGTCCTGTGGTCCTCCATCCTTCTCATCTGCTCCGTCGTCAAGGAGACCCTGGATGTTGCTTCCTGTATCACGGCCATCGATACCTGAGTAAAAGAGACTTGGACACTTTTCTTCACGTTAGTAATTTTTGCCACACATCTGTCTGGTTCAGCCACCTTCACCTAACTATACAAATAAACAGAGAGTAAAATGAACAATCTTTGAATAACTGTTAAGTCACACTTTCAGGGGACTCGTGTTATTGCTGGTATTAAGTGTTGTTCTGGGGAAGACATCTACACTTTATAAAGGAAAATACACAACAGAATAACAACCTTTCATACTTTCACAGACTTAATGCCGAGAATACGAACACAGCTCCAACTGCAGTCGGATAGAGACCGGATAGCCGTTGCAACGGGTCCAGCGCCCCATACTCCTGCAGCACCCCACACAAAAGTCTGGACTCCCAAGTCCAAACACCAAAGTACACAACTGGGGGCGGAGCTTCTTCAGGACGTTCCGCACAAAAACCTCTGCTGCAGGATGCTACCTATTGCCAACCCCGCCAGACGCAAGGGAAGGCTGTCTGGCGCTTTATCAGTCCTGCCAGACATAAAGGTTTTACAATCCTGCAGCAAACAGGCTGTCGGTCTCAGTCCGAGTCGCTGTCCTCATCCCTCTGCCAGTGTCTTCTGTTTGTGGAGGATCCGAGGTCTGACGTGGAGGGCGCAGACTCTTCTGACCTCTGGAGGCTGGGGGCGCCACGCCAAAAGGGAGGGTGAAAAGATATGGAGGGGGAAGGGACTTGGATGCTGCAGATCCTGCCAGAAACTCTGAGTTGGGAACCGCTGGGAGAGAGGGTCATCTTCATCTTTTTCTTCCTCCTCAGCGAAGCTTCTTCAGGATGTTCTGCACCAAAACCTCTGCTGCAGGATGCTACCTATTGCCAACCCCGCCAGACGCAAGGGAAGGCTGTCTGGCGCTTTATCAGTCCTGCCAGACATAAAGGTTTTACAATCCTGCAGCAAACAGGCTGGCGGTCTCAATCCGAGTCGCTGTCCTCATCCCTCTGCCAGTATCTTCTGAAGGATCCGAGGTCTGACATGGAGGATGCAGACTCTCCGTAGTCCTCTTCTCTGGTCCTCTTGGCGGAGGATCCGAGGCCTGAGGTGGAGGATGCAGACTCTCCGTAGTCCTCTTCTCTGGTCCTCTTGGCGGAGGATCCGAGGCCTGAGGTGGAGGCCGCAGACTCTTCTGACCTCTGGGGGGCTGGGGGCGCCACGCCAAAACGGAGGGTGAGAGGATGGCCAGGTGGGAGCCGCTGAGGGACAGGGTCATCTTCATCTTCTTCTTCTTCATCTTCTTCTTCTTCATCTTCTTCTTCCTCCTCTTCTGCCGCTTCTTCATCGTCTTCATCCTCTTCGTGCTCTTCGTCTTCTTCTGAGGAGGAAGAAAAGGAAGAGTCCATGGAGCCGTATCCAGAATCTTCGCTCTCCCAGTCTTCCTCGTTGTCCTCCCAGTCCTCCCAGTGTCTCTCGTTGTCCTCTCCCTCGCCGTCCTCTCCCTCGCTGTCCTGTAGGCGTTCGCCGTGGAGGAGCTGGTGAATGAACACCCCCTGTTCCCAAACACCAAACACAAAATGACCGTTCACAAATGCAAGCTCCAACTCACCGTCATTACCTTGGTCGTCTAAGGCGATCCTGACGGGGCCTCTTGCAGGACGCTCCATGATGTAGTTCACACCAGCTGAGAGGGAAAGGTTCAAACGTAAGGATTCCCCATAACATTAAATATTTCTGGATGTCATTGAGCAATAGTCAAAGTTTCAAATAGAAAAAAACGACAGCATATCCATAACGACAGACAACACACACGAGGCTGTGCCTTTAAACATTTAACAGTGATATCAAACCTTGTGCAGTTCTTCCTCTGTTAGTTTAATCAGATGAGGGAATCAGAATCAATTAATGTAATTAATGCATGTGACAGTTAATGATAAACATTGTTGTTATTACATTTTATTGAAAAAAACGTTTTCACAAAGATGGACATTTTGACTATACATATGTATGTGTGTATATATATATATATATATGTATATATATATATATATATATATATATATATATATATATATATATATATATATATATAGAGAGAGAGAGAGAGAGAGAGAGAGAGAGAGAGAGAGAGAGAGAGAGAGAGAGAGAGACCAAGTAGTATTACTATTCAGCAGTATTACTATTTGAATGTCGCAAACAACAATAGGCTTAATAATTAACACGCTTTCATCTTAAATTGCACATTAAGAGTGCTTCAGGCACGGCTTTTTTTCTGGTCAACACGGCGTGAACGTGTTTAATTTACATTGAGCGCGTGCGTCATGACGCACAGTGAAACATGGCGATATTAATCGAACATGACCACAGTAACCTCTTTGGTTCATAAGTCATTATTGTCTCAGTTTATGAGAGTTATGTTAAATGTTAAATAAATCATTTATTTAATATGATAAAGTAAAAGGAGCAGGTGTACAATAAGTCAAGTTTCCACGCAGAGTCACCTGCAGGTCACGTGACGCAGGATTCGATCGAACGCCCCCGAACGGACATATTTTAGAATTCTAAAAAAATGGCTCAGGCGCCATTTTGTTTCTGACATTTCAATGTTAAATTTCGACGTTTTGATACCTTACACCCAAAATAACAGGGTTTTCGAACCTCTATAATAATTGTTAACACACTCCACACATCTCCCGCAATTTGTAAGACATTCTGTAGCTAAAATATCATTTTACAGGCCAGACAACATTCTGGGACCTTTTAACTTTGAAACTCAAAAAGTTTTACTGATTTTTAAACTGAGAACACTTTTAAGGATTAAATCCCTATTTTATTGATAATAAAGAAGCTAAAGGAAATGTAAAAGTGGTCTTACCTGCACAGCTCTCGTCCAGCTCCCAGCCTGATGCCTTCAGGCTCTCTCGATGTTCAGACCACTGAAGTCCTCTCTGGGTCTCTGATGTCCGCTTTCAGTCCTCTTTCTGGATACTTCTGTTCTGTTCGCCAACAAGTTTCGTTTCTCTCAAACTCAAAGAGTTTTCTTTACAGTTTTGGGTTCACAGGAGGTTGTCAGCTGCTCATGTCAAAGTCCAAAGTGTAAAGGGACGAATCAGAACCAGCGCAGCCCTTAAGTAGCCTCGGTCCGGTTTCCATGGCATCCACTGACGTGCGTGCGTGCGTGCGTCCCTGCGTGCGATTGAGCAATACATAAAGAGAGACATATTCATTATTTTTCCCATATTTGTCAAATATATATTTTTATTTGATTAATATTAGAGTTATTTTTATTTGTCAGTGATCTGTTGCTGTTCAGTACAGCTGTGAGTTGTAAACCTCACACAACTCGTCTCTGCGACACTATTGTGATACAACACATCGAGAGAGAGAGAGAGAGAGAGAGAGAGAGAGAGAGAGAGAGAGAGAATACAAAGCACAAACCTTTAATTACCTGCCGTATTTAAACAGTTTTCTCTTCTTTGTATTACGTCTAAACTGTTCGATTCTTATCTTAAGTTATCTTTCTATATCTTTAAGATCAACATGTACACTGTTTGTATTTTGAAGTTAAACTTAAGCCTACTTATTTTTATGTATATATCTTACTATCACTGCTCCTAAATTGCTATAGATGGGTTAAATGCAGACGTGTAATATGACGAGGTAATAAAGTTTAGTTTTACAATAAACACACATATCGGAACTCTTTCGATATGTGTGTTATAAAATCTTTACTTATTGTTTTGTATAAATTAATAATAATAATAAATTCCCTTCCATCAACGTGAAGCGTCCCTTTCCTCTCCTGCACTGCAGCACATCGTGAGTCTGAAGGTTACAATGCAGAGCTATAGCTTCATGCAGACATTATAGGGGAGATAGATTTGTTTTCTGAAAATATTATCACATTATGCTCATTAAATTATGATCATATTATTGTAATATTACAACTTTATTCTCGTAATGTTTCTTTTTTTCAATCAAAAGGACTTCTCAGGGAACAGAGACCTTTGTGTCTCCATGTTGATGAGATGTCTTCCTCTGCTGTAAATGTGTTGTTGGACAAAGTGTCTCACAACAGAACAGATCTGTTGAAGAAAGACAAACTGGTAAATGAAGTAGACTTTGTTATCGTGAATATTGTAGATAATTAGGCTCTCGTTGTATTAATCTCAGCATTTGGAGCGTTGTGAGCTTTACTTTGATGCACATTCTTCTTCTTTGTTGTTGTTTTGTTCCTTCTCACAGGCCTGCAGAGTGGTTGAAACCACCATCTCCTCTCTTAGTGGATTTGTTGGTCAACTCCAAAACCAAAAGCTCATTTCGAGCTTAGACCAGTCAAATAAAGAAAGGATCATTGTTTATTGGTAACATGATATGTGATGATAAAGTCTCAGAGTCTTTGGCGTTTGGACTCTGCAGGAGATCTGTAATGGAGGCCGTCTGCCCGATCAGCAAGTCCAGAGCTGCTGGTGATGATGATGATGATGATGATGATGATGATGATGATGATGATGATGATGATGATGAAGCTGATGGATCTGATGAAGACTGGTTGGAGATGGGAGGTGCAGGGTGCGTAACAGCAACATGAATGAACTGAAGTAGAGACGTCATGTCTAAAGAGACAGCAGATGATTGGCTAACGACGTCATTGTTTCGTTGTGCTTATTGGTCAGAGGAGACCAGCTGATCTACAGCTGCCGTCATGATTGACGGCCCGAACAATGACAGCAAGTAAATAAGGAGTGCGCATGCGTGAGACGTGAAGGCAGATGTGTGAGAAATAAATGACGGGCTTGCAACAGTTTGGTCTTCCGACTGAATTTATATAACATTTTATGTTTAGATTTTCTATCAAAGACAAAGTGTCTTCAAAGTTAAATTGCACAGTTGCAGTTGCCCTGTCTGTCTCCAGATTAATGGACAGACTAACTGCACATGACTGAATGTGTGTTATTATAACTTCCCTGATTTGTCTTTGTGAATATGTGTTTGTGCATGTTCTCATTGTATTGTCATGAAGTGAATCATTTAATAATATTTTAATAATAATACTAATAATAAATGACCAATCAGAATCAGAATCAGAATCAGAAACCGTTTATTTGCCAGGAATGTTCACACAAACCAGGAATTCTAGGCGGAAGGTGCATACATTAGACATGAGACGTTAGACGAGACAAACAACAATCAACAATCAACGACAACAACAGTGCAATGGGTATTAAATAAAGTATAAGATAAAGTGCAAACACATAACGTTTATGTAAGTGTATGTTAAAGTGACATGTGTGTTTAAGTTAAAGTGTATGTCAAGTGACATGAGTTTTTAAATATGAAGACCTTGGTGATGAGCCTTTTTAGTAAGGCAATTGACAAGTGTATTTGTATAGCACATTTCAACAACATGGCGATTCAAAGTGCTTCACATAAAACCATTAAAAGCATCAAAACATGCAGAAGAAAACACGATTTAAAAACAGCAGCAATTGCTTAATATCCTTGAATCTGGTTCAATTAAATGCAACAGCAAACAGAAAGGTATTATATAAACAATGTCAATCTATTTTCTATGAATACAGTTATATTAGATATAGTTATTGTTATTAAAAATATATCTGTTCACTGTTCACTCTGAGTAACAGTAATTGCTAGTTCCCAATATTATTTAAACTTTTCACGTATACTGCATTTCATTTCAGGGGAAATTAAATCGTATTGTTATTGCTCGTTTATTTTTTTAGTGTTGATTGCAATTTTTACTGAACTATATTTACTCGACAGATAAATAGTTACTTTGCAGATTAAGAGACATTTCCCCTCTCATAGTCTTTCAACTGTTCGAGAAAAAAAATGATTACTGTTTAATCCAATGTAAATCCAGTGTAATCTCGCTGCTCATTTTTCGGGTCATCTTTACAAAGGATACTGTTGTACTAGTTTACTCTTCATCAAAGTCTGGTAACACCTGCTCTATGTCCCCGGAGGGACGATGAAGAAACTCAACACGATGAACACGTGCTGATTTCACTATTGGTGGTGTTTGGTGAGAGCTTTTAAGGGTTGACAGTTGCTCTGTTGATCCTTCATCAATAGTTAAAGTAACTGTACATTTACTCTCATTCTACATGTCGAGGTACTTTTACTCTGATGTCTCTGATGTGGGCCTTAGTTCAGTTCATAGAGATAAAATAAGATAATCCTTTATTAGTCCCGCAGTGGAGAAATTGCAGGATTACAGCAGCCTTGCACACAATAGAGACACATAGTAAAAACAATCAAGTAATATAAATAATAACAATAGTACAACAGTAGTAAAAAAAACAGTAGTAAAACAGTAAGAGTACAGTAGCAATTTTAAATTAAATATACAGACGGAATAAGAGTATATAAAAGTACTTCAGTGTATTTATATTGCACCAGGTGAGTGCAGTTAAAGTGTCCAAAAGTGATTAAAGTGTTCGTGGTCTACTGAGAGCTCAGTGTGTTGTGCAGCCTGGCAGCAGCGGGAAGAAAGGACTTGCGGTACCTCTCCCTCAGACACCGGGGATGAATCAGCCGGTGGCTGAAGGAGCTGTGCAGCGCTGCCAGAGCGTCCTGCATGGGGTGGGAGGCGTGGCTTATCATGGACGAGAGCTTACTCATCATCCTCCTGTCTCCCACCACCTCCACAGTATCCAGAGGACGCCCCAGCACGCTGCTGGCCTGGTCTGCATGTAGTTAGTATGATACGCTTTTTAATAAAACATCCTGAAAGTCACAATGTTCATTTTAATTCATGCTGTAATACATTCACACATTAATTAATGACAATGGGAAATAGGAGTTTTTGTTCTTCTTCTTTATTATTATTTTTTCAAGATAACAGTAAATAGTGAAGAACTATGACCATACATGTATTGTGCATTTCTTCATCAAAATAATGGGGCTCTTCCCAAACATTGCTTGTTGAACTAGTATTTTCAACTCTTTCTCTTCCTTTTTACACAATGTGATGCATCACAACACCAGAGGGAACGTTAACTGACTCTAAAACAATCATCACAATGCACTCACTCCTATAATGCTTTGATTGTCTAATTGTTAAGTAACATGTTCAGGCCAAATCATGAAATGATGTACATCTGTTTAAATGTACATGTTGAATATGAAATAGTGCATATACATGAAAAAAAAAAACTGCCAAAACTCATGAATTAATGCCAACATAATAGTCAAAGCCTGGTTCTCACAGCAACACCATGGTGGTGCAACGTGTCCGATCCATTCTTGTTATTATGACTTTTATGAGGATTTTTTTTTGGTGACGTCCGTTTTTAAGAGGATTTTGTTACAATGACATGTTCACATTTGTATCAAATATATCAATGTTACATATTGATTCTAAACTCAAAACCCAATGTGACAAATAATAAACCCACTCCACAACCATGAATGTGTGTAAGTGTATGATGGCGGGGCGCACCCAGATAACGGCAGCAGACACCTTAATACAGTTATAACAACGTTGTAATGAGGGTGCTGTTCACTGTTACACTCTTCCTTTCTCCTCCGTTATGTTCTTCCTCTGAGGAACTTGACAAAGAAGCGTGGATACAATGCGCAGACAACCCCCTAGTGGTGAGATGGCGACACCTACTGGCCGTTTGAGATATTACCCACATTACAAACCAATGTGGTGCCCAACGTGGCTGACGTCTTTGCATCATCCTCCCGACAACAACTTTTGTTTATTTATTTATTTATTCTAAATATAGAATGGTTGCGCACGCAAAGTACGATATGGCAGAGATGCACTTCTGCAGAGCGGAAAAGCTCACTTATAGCTCCTTATTTTTATTTATAATTGTTTGCCTTTAAAGCTTATTGTAATTCTGTGTTAGGAGGACCCAGCAAAATAAGCTTTTCATTGTACAGAATAACTGCCTGTTATCTGTGCATATGACAATAAAAATAGCTTGAATCTTGAATCTTGATCAACAGAGACACAGCGCACTGGACAGTTCAATTGTTTGTGGCAGAACCAGTTCTCCTGTTCGCCCCCTGGTGGCTTTAAGATTTAAACATTAACATTCATTACAGACAGCACAGTCTTCTCAAGTAAAGTTACTGTGTAACGCTACGTGACTTTAAGTAGGGAGACAGTAAGCTAACGTTAGTGTTACTAATATTACCAAAATATAGTATTTGCACTTTAAATTGTGATATAAACCATTTGGCTTCATAAAGTTGATAAATGGCGTTTAGTGTAACTAAAATTAATTGGAATCGTTTGTGTGTGCGTGTGCGTGCGTGTGTGTGTGTGTGTGAGAGAGTGCTCTTTAGCTAAGGCTCGCTTTTCTCTCTTGCTAGCTACCGAGCGGCACCACGTGACACGGGGAACGTTACCGAGAACCACTGAAGCGGCCCAAGGAGAACCAGAAGGCCACAACAGGTCAACAGCACAACAGGTAAGACTTTTACACAGCACAACATGGCGTGTGTTTTCTGAGCTACATGGCAGGGCAGACTCTGCAACAGCTGGTATAAAGATACATTGTTGCTAGGTTCTGGTCTAATCTAACCGATGTACAACTTTAATCAATCATAAATATTCTGTTTTACATCGACCTTATGATATCCTCCACACTAGGCATTTGAACTTATAGAATTGCTGATCACCACATTCATTGAATTTGTCGTGGTTTAGTCAACACACACACACACACACACACACACACACACACCTACCTACCTACCTGTTCGCAGCCCCATATATAAAGTTGTACACATTTCAAACTTCAAACCAAAAAGCTGGTGTTTGGTTTGGGAACCATCTCTTTCCTGCTTCATGTGCCCATCCCCCCACGTGCACCACACCTTCCAGACTAAACAATACTTCTTATCTTCTCACTTTCCCCCTAAATAAACCTTAATTTGACCGGGAACACCAAAGTAAGGGTTTATTTCATGTCTCTCCTAAAAAATATGGTACTATTGTCTGTTTATTTTGTGTTGCAGGAAACTTCCACCCAGGCTGATGTTGAGGCCCAGGTGTCCCTGCTGAGCACTCCAAGGCTCATCATGCTTGGTAAGATCCCAGTACTAGACAAAACACAACATAGGCTGAGGCTTTATTTATTTGTTTTTTATTGTGAGAACCACTTTGGAACTGTGTCAGTGATATATGAAGTTATATGATTGGTATTGTTCAGCCCACAGCAAATACCAGATTAACTTGTAAGTCTTGCTTAAAGTTCCAGTTTCCTGAACATCATACCGTGTCTGTATGAGATTCTGCCCGACCTACTTCAGTCAAGTCTGAACCCAACCCCTCAGACACCAGTTTTGTAAAGCCTAATTAGAGGTAAGGGGTGGTCTAGTTTAGTGTAGCAAACTATAGGTGCAGACCAACTAAAACTTCACTGAATGGATCATCCTCAGGTCCACGGGCCGAGCCAACAGCTTCATGCAAACATAGAAGAAATCAGTCAACTTAAAAATTAAAAAAGTAGTTTTGCATTAGTACACATGTATAAAACATGTTTGTGCTCTAGTGCACTCTTAGGTTGATTTGATGGTAAGTGCAGGGAGGCAGGGGTCCAAGGGTTTCTTTCCCATTGGACTGGTTCTCCACAACACAGTTAGATTTTGTTAATGAGAACGCGGTTATATTAGCTATTTTACAGTATTTCAGTTATTCAAACTCAACAACAGATATTGTATTCTAGTTTCTCTATTTTCTTTGCAACAACAATGGTGTTATTGTTTTAGAGGTATTAAAAAGGTCTTAAAAATCATTGAATTTGAAAAAATACAAACAAAATCTTTAGAATTTATATAAATTAATAAGATGTGCAGATACCCTGGTTGTAGCAAACGTGATGATAGTCTTGATCGCTTGAGTTGAGGCATTTGTGTATTTAGGATACAAGACGACAGAAATGTAAACACATGCTGATCAAGCCTTAGTGCTAAAATGTGTCTTTTTCAATCTTTCGACCTAATACTTATACAATTGTATTAATTATAAAGATGACTTACTAAATTATATTCCAGAGTGCTGGTTTCTTCTCATTTGTAACAGTTTGCCTTCTAAGTTTAACACCAGAAGGCAGTGAATGTTTCTCTGTGTATGCCTCACGCTGAAGCATTGCATCAATTTAACCGTAAATAAAAAACATTCTCAACTGTGTCTTATACATTGTCACTTTATTTTTTACGGTGAAGTTCTGCCAACCACAGCTGTCAGTATTTTATTTCTTACACATATTATCATTATTTTTACAGTGTAGAGCCTCAATGTCTCTGTTCGTTAATGTAAGAGGTGAAACAGGTGACGGCTGCAGACGCACACCGACCTGCCAGAACCAGAGGATTATTGAGTTTTTTACTCCATTTTTTTAATGTGTTTTTACTGTGTTTTTTAAAACTGTACAGACCTCTTTTGTCTGCGAAATGTGCTTTATAAATAAATTATTATTATTATTATTAGCTGTTTGCTGCTTCTAGCGTAGTGTCTGTAGATGGTGCTCTTTGCCAGTCTGCAAGGTTGAGCTCCTGCATACCACACAGCATCACCTGTAACAGAAAACACGTTTATTAATATTAAATGATTCATTCTTATTTTATATATATTTTAATCAGCTCTTTAAATCAGATCCTTCTGCAATATAAATTCAATTTACAGCACAAGTGCATATGTCATACCGGTTTCTTTACCATAACACATCATGTAGACCGGTCTCTTTACCGTAACCCATCAGGTATCACATAAATGATAATCCATACCTCGAGCTCTTTAGCATCAAAGTACTGCAGAGGGAGGACCTCGTTGAAGCCTTCAAAGAAAGCCTGCGTCTGCTCTTCCACTCCTCTGGACATCCTCCACTCTGCTACCAGCCTGCAGGGGGCGACAGAGGCAAATAGTCACGTTACACTCCACCTCATCAAACTCTTAACATTAGAAATACAGTAACACTATGTGGCACATTGTAGCCTGAGGTTTCACAGAGTAAAACTAACCTGACATGAAATCTACTGTGTGGACTATTGTGTGCCGAATTAAAAAAAGGCTGAATCAAAAACTCTGATATAAAGTATGTAAAGCCTGCAAGAAATTAGTTTGAACCTGGAGTCCTTTTATAGACTTGATTGAAGTCCTGTTTACCTTGTTACTACTACAGTATTTGAACAGATGTATGTTTATTATATCATAATTATTCAAAAACAGTTATAAGCAATCAATACATCATAGAAAACTAATCACAACTCATTATAAAAGCTTGTTATTAATACTATGTTTAAACAACTGTAGTGTAAGCCATGCTTTCAACAATGATGGTCATTCTGTCACTAAAAACAGTGTGAAATCGTTTTATTTTTGTATTTTTTCGATGGCTGCATTTTTCAAGGAAACATTTCAACTCTATTTACCTTCTTAAGATCATCTCCATTCTGCATGGATCTTAGTTACGTTGTTTTGATTAGTTATTAGTTATTTCTCTCTATACTTTCTTTCTCTTTCAGTCATTTCTCTCCCTCAACTCGCAAATTCAAATCACATTTTAAATACATTTTCATCTCACTTAAAACTGCACCAAATATTTTAATTAATGCATTTAAAAACACTGAAAATGATAAAAAAAAATTATAAAATGGAGTTAAACTTGTATTTAATTATTGCCTGAAAACCATCTTGTCCTCTTGTGACACCAGGAGGACATGTCGGTCTCACCAAAGGACATTTCAGCCATTTGTGTGGACCTCGCTATTCCTAGCTAACATGTCATTAGACGTTAGCGTGAGAGACTTATGCCAAATGTTTGTGGTTTTGAATATTTGTTCATTTAATATTAATTTAACTTGGGGTTGTCACACCAAACGGACAAACATTAGCACTGTTATAGCGGTTGGAAAACAGTTTAAAATGTGAACAAGTCAGAGACAAGAACTGACATTTGCACATCATGGGCTTCCCATGAACTTGAATGGAGTCCCTCAACTGGGTAAAACTGTCCCCGATTTAAAATCAGGATATGATGTCACATCGCAGGATATGGTTTGTGAAAAAAAAAATCAAGCAGTTTTTAAAATAACCTTTAAATGAATAACAGTTTAATCATTTAAAATTATGACATGCTTAGCTCGTTTATGGAAAATGAGCTTCACTCATATAAAATGACAAACCAAATAGTTAATGTAGTGGATCCTCTTTATTTTTGTGTCATGTGATGCAGCATAAACCCTCTTTCCAAGCGCGCGCGTGTGTGTGTGTGTGTGTATAAATATAAATCTCCACATGTGATAACATTCTCCCATTTCTCTGAGTGGAAATATTTATGCTAAGTCCTCATTTGAGCATGAAGTTCAAACAGACAGGGTACGGTGTTCTTTCCCCTTTTTCCAAACGCAGTCAGCCTCCGGGGGGCCTTCCCAGACAAGACGAAGCATTGTGAGCGCGGCCCGCCCTCCCCTCTTCCCTGCCCCAATATGCATGTGTTTATATCAAGGCCTGATATCCATTTTCCATCGCACACTCCTTGTAGCCCGGAGTTATTTATTTTTAGCAAACAGGGAACAGTTTCAAGGGAGCTGTGTGATCCATCACAGGTGTCCCGTCGCCCACTGAGAGGACGCACGGCCTGACGATGGTTAAGGAGAAGAAGATGAAAAAGAATCAATGGGTTTGGCAGCTCAGGATCATGGGCGTTGACTTCCACAACTTCGAAAAAGTATCACATGAGAGCAGGATTGTTACTTTCTGATGTAAATATTTCTAGGCTTTCGACACCAGCCTGATTGTGTTTATATTAATTTGATCATTGTGTGACCATATGCCAAGTTTTTCATAAAGTTTGAGAAACTGTTACTCATACTCCTCCTGTAAAGCGTATAAGATTGGCACAATGTTTAAATGTAGGGCATACGCTGCACACGATTCAGGCAGATTTTGGGCCTGATTCCCCCGCCCCCTGCCAGACTTCCCTGTGGTGTGAGGTATGTTAGGAGTGGTTTCTTTTTTTTACATCCCCATATCTGCTTTGAGGTCCGCACCAATTTTGAATCCCAAGTATTAAACAACAATGTATCAGTATTTAGGATCCAATAGAACGGTGTGAGGGGGGATTCCAAAGGACAGCAGAAGAAACAAATAGCAAACAAAACTGTTCAATTTATCAATACATTTGTGTGTGTGTGTGTGTGTGTGTGTGTGTGTGTGAATAATTCAACTCCAAAAAATCATCCAAACTGCTGCCTGTGGTCATTTTGCAGGCAATTAGTACACCTCTCTTGCTTTTTGAATCTCATTTGTTTGCCATGTAGTTTGTACTGTTTACAATGTAAATGCATCCCCATACCTATGATATGCTCTAAACAACAAGTAGTATAGCATGTGAGACAGATGGTGGGTTGGCTGCTGGTTAGGGAGGTGGATGTGTCAAACAAAGACTTGCAACCAGGAGACTGCATGGTGTCCGGGACCGGTGTCCTAAAGTGTTGTTTTTGTATAAAAATAAATAAATAACGTCAGTAATATTTTTGATGCGTCTTCCGTTATGTTGTTGACGTACGTATTTGACGAAGTTCACAGTTATTTTAAGCACAGACATGATGTTTTTCTAGTCCCAACCAAGTGCGGCCGTTAATCATTGCTTTGTTGACGATACATAACCGTATTTCACGATAACGACTAAGGCGTTAAGCGACACGTGACAAAAGGTTTGACAATGTTCACCCTGTGGTATGTACGAATGCCATCACATTCTATTAGTTTATTTTGTCGACCTGTGCTTGTCTGTGGTACCCTGAGGAGTTCTTGGACACAAATAAAAGTGTGTTTACATTTTGCATCAAAACACCTGGCTACCAGCTGCAGTCAAGACCAGTACCGTGGTCACGCAGGAGAACTGTTTCTAAAAACCTAGCATAGGACGAGAGGAAACCCTGTCAAAACCTAACCCCGTTTTACCTCAATACTTTGCACGAGAGGTCGAGACACAACCGTATCTTTCCAACGGCAGCATGCATCTTCAAAAAGGTTGAATTTTGATTTCACAAAAGTCTGCAGTCTGCCCACGGTGAACAGAAACCAACTTTAAATCAAATGTTTTCAACACCGTGCCAAGTTTTGGAGTAATTCAATTCAGCTGCTCTCTTCTTTGCTGTGCAAGCTATGCACGGCTAGGGCAACAGATGCTGCATACATCCAGTACTGTTAACCACCGGTATGGTGCCTGGAAGAACAAAAAAAGAGGAATACACCGAGCAGCTGATATCTTCATGAGCAGAGGATGTGACAAAGAGCACATTGACGACACGTCAACAAATCACGATCGCACATGGAATCGCATTACGAAATAACTGTTGGTCACTTTGCTGCCACCAGACCTGACCAGGCGGCAACCTCCGGTTCTGAAAAGGAAAACCAAAGAGGAAGTGCCTTCAACGACTCTCCTGATTTTTGGAAGTTCATGAGGAAATGACCCTACTTCTCAATTGATTTATTACATCTGTAAACATTGTAAACATGAGTTTAGGGTCTCAATCTCTAGTTTCACGTCTTCTTCAACATAATGTTCATTTAATAAATTCCAGTCCAATTTAGAGTAAGATAGAGGGGGAATACAAGGGGCTTCCCAATTCTGACTGATACCCATTTTTGTTGAAATCTGACTTGCTCAGTCATTTATGTCGTGTTCCAGCTCACCTCAGCTTGTCCAGCCAGACATGTTTTGGTTCTGTGCAGTATTGTTGTGGCGTCATGGTGAGCGGTGGTATCATCTGTGGTCGGACAATGGATGTTTCTCTTTCTGTTGTGGACAACAGCCATCTTCTATGTTTACTCAGTGGAGAGATTTTCCAGTTCTGTTCTGTGTCCTAACGGTGCCAGTTCAAAAGCATTTTGACCCAAGTGTTTTCAACTGAACAATAGACTCTTCTCTTGTCCGGGTGTGGCTGCGGGCCATGCTTCAGGCTCGCCCAGAGGTTTGGAGAGCAAAGTCCACGTTGGACCCGGACAGAGGCTTGTTCTACATGTAGCTCAGTGGATGAAAGTAACAAATCGTCCCAAAGGCTTTCCTCTGATCCACAGAACTCAATATTTCCTTAATTCTGTGATTAGACCTCCTCCCTCCAGGTTTATGCTGAGAAGCTGCCAAGTCACTTTCCAATCATGTATTAAATATATGTTTATTTTATAGAATCATAAAACACCAAAACATTTAGTTTGAGTTATTTACTTAATGATGACGTCTGATTGGAGCCCATAGTTTGTAACTGTGTACCATTGTATTTCTGTCTTTATTTTCATTTACCTTTTTAAAGAGATTTTAGACAGTAATGTCCTTTCCTCCTAAATCTCTCAACATGGCAGATCTACCACCCTGCAACATTGTCATTTTATTCTCAACTGCAAAAAAAAACTGTGAAAATGAACAATGAAATAATTACTACTTTAGTTTCTAACCATTACTCCATCTACCTGGAATGTCATGTGTTGAAGAATCATCACATTTCACTATTTATAAAGCAGAGATAAGTACCATGCGACTCTTTTCTAAACCAGAAACAAAAACATTTGTGGAGCTTCTTTTACAGATTTGTTTCTTTTTCTCTGAACTATAATGAAAGCAGCCGATGATGGTACTGAGAGTGGAGGCAGGGGGGACAGAGAGCCAGGCAGCGAGAGGGGGGGGATGGTAGCGACTTGCTTTGGAGGAAATCTGGAACCTATAAACTTGGGCAACTTCTATGACAAGAGGCAAACGTCACAACGGCTCGCTTTGGTTGGCTGTACGGCGTACCTTTGTCTCCGCCTCGTCCCTTTGATCGGACCAATCGCTCGAGATTCGTTCTTCCTGTTGTCTTAAGCTCAGCTGTCCAAAAAGAGACCTGCGGACCAATCGGTGGCTCAGATGGGTGGGCAGCTGAAAGTTTCGTGGTTCCCTCCCTTTAAAAAGTCAGATTCAGGTTGCCGTTGTCTCACATGCAGCTACAGGAGCGGAACAGGAGAGCAGCCGGGTTTGCCGATGCAGTTCACACTCACAGAGACTGTCGAAGAGGCTCATTGGCAGGTTTCCACACGTGTGGATGAAGAAGCAGTGTGGAGATCCGAAGCTGAGTGCCGATTACTCACCCGTTTTGCTTCACATGTTCAGCTGTGACAAAGCATAACACTGAGAACTGCTGAAGAAGAAGAAGAAGAAGAACAACAACAACACAGCAGAAGGCCCGGAGAAACACGCAGCGCCGCAGAAGGAGTTCCTGAAGACGAAACGGAACAGAGGAAAGCTGCACGGGAGAAAGCAGAGGGGGAGTGGAGCGATATATTGAGGGGAAAGAGAGAAGCACTGGAGATATTCCGAGGAGTGAAGTATAGAGTCACGTAAAGGGAGAAAAAAAACGTGGCCAAGCATGAGAGAGGAGGAGCACTCTAATGATGACCACCCTGAGGGAGGGGTGGTTTCCAGCGAGGAGAACACGGTACCATCTAACGCCTGTCCTGTTGTCGTAGCCACGCCGGGGGTCACCGGGCGTAAGCGGCAGACGGGCTCACACACGGAGGATCACGTTACGACAGTCACTCCCACCACATCGGCAAACGACTGCAAGATCAAGCCAGTGGAAGACATCCAGATCTACACGCTGACCGGACCGAAGAGAGTCAAAAAGAGTCCTCAACATCGGCCGCCTTCCTCGGACCCGTCCCTCTCTCCCGGCCCCGGCAATAGTCCTGGAGATCTCTCCTCCCTCGAGGACCCGCACGGCCAGCGGGTGATCGCCAACATCCGGGAGCGCCAGCGGACACAATCTCTGAACGACGCCTTCTCCTCGTTGCGCAAGATAATCCCAACGCTCCCCTCCGACAAACTGAGCAAGATCCAGACCCTGAAGTTGGCGTCGCGCTACATTGACTTCCTGTACCAGGTTCTGCAGAATGACGAGATGGACACTAAGCAGGCTGGATGTAACTACCTGGCCCACGAGAGACTGAGCTACGCCTTCTCTGTGTGGAGGATGGAGGGGGCCTGGTCGACCATGTCTGCTGGTCACTAGCCCGGCCTGAAAGCAAGGTTGGTCTTTTGACTGTTTGCCCTAAAATGTATGGCAAATTCCACACGATAGGGAAATCATCTTACTTGACACAGAGGTTTGAAGAGAAATCTGAACTGTGTCTGCTCACCAGCGGACTATAACGCCTCAATGTAGATCATCTATTTGCCTCAAGGATGATGGACAGACTATTTGACACTCCAGCGTGATCATTTTGACGGAGCAGATTTTTAAGCCACTATCCCTTCACGAAGGGATTTCATCGTTGTCTAGTTGTCAGACGGATTCTTATAATTATACTGTTTTGTTTGCCAAAAGCAGCTATTACTGCTCAAGGGAGCCAATGACAATGTTGAAGAAAAGAATCACAACAGGGACATTGTGCTCAGTGTATGATTCCTAGCTTCTTTTTTAAAGACACCATTACTATCTTCATAGGTATGCATACTTTGAGCCACATTTGAACTTCATTTAATACTTTTATTTAACTTTATTTCTGCCTCAGCCTAGCAAGTGTAGGTAGTGTTGTGTAATATTTAACGAGCAGCAACAAGAAAATGCAGAGAAAAGATTCAAGGAAAGTCAGAGGACTGGAAAGACACACAATTGGATGTTCCAAGAGAGATTGGACCTTTGACTTTTCCGTACCCTTTCAACCCCCACTTTCCCAAGACTTACATATCTTGAATCCCTGTCCGCCGCTTAACAGAAGCGACGGTGGAAAAACTAGCCACGGGCAGCCGTCGCCTTGACTTAAGTTTCTCCTCTTTGTACCCAAACCAAGCCCCTTTGTTTCTTCTGGTGCCAAAAAAACTCTCCTCTTGAAATTCTTTCCTCTCGTTCTGGCCCAAATTTGCTTGCGTTGCACGAAACCGTGATGCAGCTACAGCGAGCTGACGAGGAGGCGTAATGAAAACAAACTGCCTCGCAAAAGCCATGAATCATGTGTGTCACCATCAAAGGGGAGGCTGATGTGGCTCCCTGCTGGGCTCCCATAAACCACTGGAAGTGATGGAGGAGGTGAGAGCTGATTTATATGCACACACACACACACACACACATATATATATATATATAGGTGAAGCTGTGCACTTGAACCGTTGCACTAAAAATAAGCACCTCCCCCATGTCTTGGGTTTGAAAGAAGAAGAAAAAGAAGTCAACATCCACAATTGTCAAATCATATAGATAAAAACAGTTTTGTATCATCATTACAACACATATTGTTGTCTTCACGTGCAAGGTTTAGCCTTCCTTCCATGTAAACAACCAAATTTCGAAGAGGTGGGAGTTGAAGTTTGTACTCGATAAATGTCCATGACAAACCACCTCTTCCTTCATTGCCAGTATGCATGAAGCCCAGCAACCTATCATTAGACTGTCCCGGGGAGGTGGCTAATGTTTCCAGCTCCAGACTAATGAAGTCCTTTTACTGAGCCCCGCAGACGGCAGAGTGTGGTCTCCGGAGACTAACCTTCACTGGCACGTTCGAAGACACTTGACATTTGAAAAGAATTCAGCTTTGGGCCAACAGGGAAAAGTAGCCTTCTGTGCATGTTGTGTATAAAATGAGAGTGGCTGGCTTTAGGAATTGTGGGAGATGAATTTTTGCACGTCAACTTCTTGCAGCATTCGTCTAGTCACTGAGACAGTGCGACAGCTACTTATTGGTAACCCTCCCCCATATACATAAATACTGAGTCTCCGTTTTAACGCCCAAGCATTACCTTGTCATACATTTAGCTCAAGACTTCTTGTGTTGATTCTAGAATATTAGGAATAAAAACATTACTTTTCTTTGTTATTTTTCCCATGATGAAATTACTTGAATTGATTGTTTGTTATCTTCCTCTCGTGACACCTTGGAAGTATGAAATGACATCGCGTTGATGGTCAGCGCCCCCCCCCCCCCCCCCCCCCCCCCCCCCCACTGTCTTTGTTATGTCCAATGATGAATATCATCTCCAATGATGAATATGTCAGATGTGTCTCTTAAATGACTATCTGCCTTTTTTGTTTGTCTTTCCAGCTGTTGAATAAAGGGACTGCGATCTTCCATGTACATGTCTGCTCCATGCTTCCATTACTGGCATTCGAATCACATGGACTTTAATGCAAATGGGATTTCGACGAGGATGCAGACTTACATGGAGAAAGAGGACATTTCTGGACCAACTAAACCAACAAAGAGCTTTCGTTTACTGAGAGTACACAGACGTTAAAAATACCGGTCAAATTGGATCAGTTTCTGTGTTTCAGGCTTTCCCCCCTGGATGTTATTCTAAGGGAACCTCTATTATAGCTGTCACTGTAGGGCACTTAACCTGCAGTTAAGGCAAGACTTCAATCTCGGACGGTGATTGGTTCGTTTGTCTCTTTTTACACAAGTTTACAGGCTTTGTTTTGGCTTTTTTTTTTTTTTAGGAGCATTTACTTGAAGTATATACATCGTGGTGCTTTACAAAAAAGTGACATATAACAAGCAGAAAAAAAAATCCATGGAGATCTAGATGTAGTAATACACGAGTCAATATTTGTCTAAAAAAATTAAACTGTCTTCAAACTATTCATGGGATTCTTGTTGTTTTAGTAAAAGCGGTTGATGATCGGTGCAAAGACTCATACTGGCACCACACCCTCGTTGTCTCCTGTCTCTCTTGTTAAACTGCCTCTCTTGTTTTCCCTTCCTTCCTCCTTCCCCCGGTCTTTTTTTTTTAATGAGGTCTGTGTGCCTTTCCCTGGTCAGTCAGGAACACTTAATTCCTCCAAAAAAGAACACGTTAATGTGCAAATAAGGGCCCTGGGAATATTTATAGCCCTGTTTTGGGCCCAAATTCTGAGTTGTGGCTTGATCTTTTTCAGCTACGCTACAGTGGCCTGCAGGTTTACGGTTGTGTATCCTGATGCTTTAGCAAGAGTTAGATCATTAAAAGCTTTCACGCAGGGTTAACGCACAAGAACCCTGTTACAGAATAACCACTTTGATCGGTGTTGGTAAATGATGAAAAGGAAATGCAAATAACGATGAATCAACGGATAGTCACACAGCTATTATGAGGCCTAATGCAAGGGAAGAACAAAACTCTCTTCATGGTGCTTGTCTGCTGTTATATGCTGCTATGTAGTTATACATTAGTACCAGTATTAATTGAGGGTTAGGGTTCTTAAGCTGAAGATTCTTTAACTGAGGCATATTCCAACATTATTTTGGCCTAAATATGATTACTATTACATTCAGAGCCCAGCTGTAACTGAACATAAATCTTAACTGGTGCTCTCTTCGTCCTCTAAAACACTGCAGCGTGCTTTGGTTTGACGTTCAGTGCAGTATTTTCAGTAAATGAGCAAAAATCCTGCAAAACGCTGATGCAACGAGTTGAAGGCTCTGCTCACACCCGGGGTGTTTCCAGTGGCTCTGATAAGACCTCCCCTCAGGCTGAGTTTGAGCGTTGTGACGGAAATTGATTTAAATTGATGAAAAGAGTTTTTTTTTTTAAAGGTGTGGATTGCCCCAAAATAACCGATGCAACACAGGAGAGTGAGGTAGATGCCAGTCAAACCGTGACACGGTCCTGAGGAGAGGTCTAATCAAGCACAAGAAGTGAAACCATGATGAGGCTTATTTAAAAAGAAATGTAACCTTAAACTCTGTTATGAAAGTATTTTTTTATCAGGTTTAGTATCACTGCTGTTGTATAGGGAAGTATAATAATATGAATGTTCTGTGCTGAACTGTTGGTCTACAGCTCAAAGTTTCAATGAAACAGTTCCTTGCCCGATGTGCGTACACTATTATTATAGTTTTCTTTCTGCCTCTTTGCCAGTAGACCATTCATTTTGACTTCTGACTATCACTCTGTCATTTCTCCGACCTGAGAGGTTTGCTTACTTTGTGGATCCATGCATGTTTCTTGCAGCTGACTGCTGACTGAAAAATACTCAAGTGCTTATCTAGCACAAAGAAATTACCTCGTCACAAAGAAATTAAATGTGAAAATATATCAATGACTGAAAAAGTGAAGTTCAATATAAGAACTAGATGCTTGTCTGTATATTGGTCCCGTTATGGTTTAAAAAAGACATTGTGCATTGATGATAGAGCACAGCTTTTGAGTTTAATGAATGATGGCTGAGGTAAAGAATCCATATGTTTGCTTTTCAGGCTTTCTAAATCAGCCATCAGGGGCTACTTTTAACCTGAGGATGTCTTGTTATTAGCCCACAATGTCAGAAACTAGTAATTACAGTAACTACAATATGCATGAACGTGGCAATACAATAGGAGATTTTTTAGTTTTTTGGGGCTGAAGCTCAATAATAAATTGACGCCTTAAAGGGACGGTAAACCCCCCAAATCTAAATGATATATTTTCCTCTTACCTGTATCAATCTAGATGGTTTTAGTGTAGGTTGCCGTGGGCTAGAGATATTGGTCGTGGAGGTTTCAGCCTTCTCTCAGCTTGGCAAAAGCGCCAAAAAAATGCATTTGCAATTGCTCACAAAAAGGTCTGAAGATGATCTTAACCGGGTCATGATTTCTGGAAAGAGGGAGTATTTCAAATGTACCACAAGCAGAGTACCCTCTAGTCCCCAAAAGTACAGGACGTTCTACAAGGACAGTGTTAGAAACCTTTGTTTGTGTTGCGATATTGTGAAGTTACGTTTTGTGATGTTTTTCCTAACCCTAAAGTGGTTTTGTTGCCTGGACCTAATGTTCTTGTTATTGCCTCCTAGACCTAACATGATTTTAAGAAATGACGTGCCACCACAATGTAATACACTGTTAAAAGGCTCATGGTCATTTCACATATTTACATTATTAAACTCTGCTGAACTGGCAAAATGATTTGCTCAAAATGTTCTCCCTTAAATATCTGTAAATCCTTTTTGGTAATATTCAGTTTTTCATATAATTACTGCCAGCCTTCGACGAGTTCCACGTCTGTTTATTCTGTGAATCATTTACTATGAAATGAACTGAAGGGACTGCGAAGACTGTCATTCATGTTTATATGGAGATGTTTGGACAAAGAGGCAAGGCAAACATAGATTTATACTGGAAATTATTGTTTTATTCAAAGAGGAAAAGACAAAAATAACAGTACAAAATAGACAATCTTTCTATACATACACGTGGTAGGAAATGTGAAGGAAAGGTAAACATACAGGTAAATGATAAAGAATAGCATGAAACAAAAGATTTCAACGTCACGTTTATAGATACTACATAGTTACTGTAAGTCCAGTTAGTTAAGAGTCACCAATACAGATACTACTGCTGAATGCATCAAGGCACATGTGTGACATGTGTACTTTGGTCGTGGAGTTCCTATTTACAGTGTCTTTCTTTGAGAAGAAGGTACATATGACATCCATAATAAAAGGGAATTAAGAGTGGAGGCAATGATGGCCTCTCCATAAGACGAAAGAACAGCCACTAGGAATATAATACAGGAGGTCATTTACAGTATGTGAAGGACACACACACACACACACACACACACACTAACATTTGCAAACGCATGCACAAAACACACTAGTGCAAATGCAGTCGCCAACGCTCTCTCACACACACACACACGCACACACACTTTATGACACGTCGGACACCGCTGGCGCCCTGTGCACCTGCTGGGCACGCTGGATAAGAGAGACACAGCATATTGTTTCAATGCCGTCACTTGCCGTTTGGGAACACTATTTACAACAGCAAAAGAACGACGCACTTTTCAGTTACACCCATTACAGAACGCTAATCCAACATTTTCCTAATAATTCCTACTGGAATGAGGCAGTAGTGCAACAGCAGTGGGACTTCTGCAAAGGCAAAATCTGAACTTTTAGCTCTATTGTCGTTTTGCTTAATATACAAGGCCTTCTGTTGGGCAGACGATGCCCAGGGTCAGACTAAAGAAAACGGAGCACACATACAGTTTCCTACCGAGATGCCAAAATAGTAACGCTTCCCATTAACTCGCTGTTAATGGGACTTCTTCTTTAATCAAACTTTCCCGACAAGAGTTGGACATCCGATTGTGCTCCTTCAAATTCCCTCAGGGATGTAAAAGCTCTAAGGCAACACGTTGTGGACAAAGCCGTGTCAGTGGTCCAACACGAATGTCATTGGTCTCAGTTTCATCGTAGAGTTTAGTGTCTGGATGCAGTTTTAGAAGCTTATAAACTAAAACTCTCATGAACAACTTTTTCAAATTTACTTATTAAGATTTATTAAGACTGAAAATGGATTTCAACAGAAACCTCCAAACTATAATGTTCTGTTTTCACTTTTGGAATGCAAAGCCCTTGAGGGCAGTGAGGAGATTGTTCAACGTAACGTGTTTTGTCGAGGTGGATTGTAGGGCTGTCAACGAATAATCGAAATTCAAATATATATTCGAATAGTTGTTAAAAACAGAATTTCGAATGTGAAAATTAATATTCGAATGTAAAAAAAATTATAAAATATTTCGGAGGATAATTATCGTGAATCTGGCAACCCCCGCCGCGGCCGCGATGAAGTGTCCTCTTTTTGTGTGTGTGTGTGTGTGTGTGTGTGTGTGTGTGTGTGTGTGTGTGTGTGTGTGTGTGTGTGTGTGTGTGTGTGTGTGTGTGTGTGACGAGCCGTTCGGGGCAGAGTCTATGACCCGGAGCAGACGTGAAGCTGGTTGAGGCTTTCACGGGGTTTTGCTGTTGTTGTGGCGTAGGCTGCGGCCCACAGTAGCCTGTTCTATCTTCCCTTAATAAACACCCTATAAGCCAGCTAACGTCTCGTAGCTGTCCTGACCCAGGGTCGCTACACTATGTAAGCTAGAGTTAGCTTACCATTCAACGACAAGCAACTTGAGGCCACATCTCCAGAATGTGCACCCAAGAGAATATGGCATAAAATGTGGAACTTCAGAGAAACAGCCCCGTCTGGATATGTATTTTGGGGTAGTGAACACCTAAACTGAAGACACATATATTCGAATATGTTCGAATATATGTGTCTTTTTAAAAGGGAATATTCGAACGTAATTTTTTAGCAATTTTGACAGCCCTAGTGGATTGTAGAAGAGAAGAGCTGCTACTAAGCACAGTTGCAAAGACGAGTCCCGTGTGGAAAAAGAAAGGACTCAAGTTCACCTCGAAGCAAAACACAATGCATTAGTTTCCTCAATTAGACCGCGATAAAGCCTGGAACTCCAAAACTGGTTGAAGAAAACAATCAAACCAGGCTCATCATCGAAAAACAAACAAAAGAACAAAAAGTCTACATATATGATGTTCACCTAAATCCACAGGTTCAAACGTTGTCTTTTAAAGCCAAGTGCAGGCGGTCTTAAGGCAGTTTTTCTTTGGGTGATGTCCATTAAGTGCATTAACATTATTGCTACTAGAACAATACAATGGTCCTCAGTGGTGCCACAGTGGAATGAACGCTCCTTTAGTCTCAAATATAAACAATAATATACAGTATTTAATACTAGTGGTACATCGACAGTTCATCATTGCTTTGTGTGTGTGTGTGTGTGTGTGTGTGTGTGTGTGTGTGTGTGTGTGTGTGTGTGTGTGTGTGTGTGTGTGTGTGTGTGTGTGTGTGTATCTAAGACACTGAACAGCAGTGAAAGAATCTTCCTGCTCATAAGATCTTGCCTACTTTTTGGATTAACTTCATAAGAAATGCAACTCTACAGTATTTGGGCCAATACGTGTCCTTAGAGTGAGTCACAGGCTTCGCAGATGAAAAGCAGGGAAAAATAGAGCAGACACAATTTCATCCAAATCTTCAAAAAGAAAACAAACAAACTATTAAATAACCTACAGAGAGGAGTTGTTGTTTTTCTTTTTCTTTATATCCCAGAGCTTTGGAATTTCTTATGGTTCACATTATGGAATGAACAGTGCAATAAAACAACAAGGACATTTGCCTTTTTCTTTGTTTCGACAAAACCACAGTTGTCCTTTTTGTGTCTTCATTTTTCTCTCTCTTTTCCTCCAGTTCTTTGTTGTCTTCTTTTAGTGGTTAAACTGCATGTAATGACATCAATAAAGCAGACAATCTCTGTTTCTTATTTACTGTATTCGTTCTGCACGCTGTGGCCACTTCTTCCTCTCTGCGCCGTCACCTGATGTCACAGGTTCATTCCGCAAAGTGTGGCAGTAAATGACGGGAAGTCTCGTCGTTCTGAAAACCGGTTGGTCCTCACGTTAAGGCAAAGTTAAGGCGACAAAAAACGGCTGCTGGTACATAGTGCTTCAAGAGAAATCAGAGCTGGACTGTATTCGGTCTGTTCCTATACGGCTGGTGGTCACAGAGCTGTGCCGCTGGACCTCTGGACACACGCAAAAAAAAATCCCAAAGTCAGTCGGGAGACACGAAAGGTATTAAAAGTCATCTGGTATCGCTCTTTGGTGAGGTTTCGGAAGGTTTCCCCAGCTGCAGGTAGGTCGGCATCGAGGTGCTCATACTGCAGGTCTGAGGCTCAGCATTGTGTGTTGTAGGTGGATGTGAGTGTGGATAAGGCAGATGGGTGGGGCTCAGTGGAATTACAAACACGCCCCCCTCTCCCTCCCCCCCATCATGTGACAATGCAGGAGATCCGAGGCTACAGGTGTTCGTGGGTCCGCATCCTGAACGCGAGTTCTGGGAGGCGATTTGGTCGGATTCTTTTACATGGAGTTGCTGTCATCCTCCATCGGCTCGTCTGGGAGGCTGGAGGAGGAGGGTGGAGGGGGACACAGACGTGTGAGTGGAGAGCTGAGGGGGTGAAAGTGTGATGGTACATCACCGTGTGTGTGTGTGTGTGTGTGTGTGTGTGTGTGTGCGCTTCACCTCTCGTTGGAAAGGACTCCCACGGAGAGCGAGGCCAGAGCGTTGACGGCGTCGGCTTCCTCACAGTCTCTTCTCTGCGCAGCCAGATAGGACAGACCCACTGATCCGCTGTGAGCCTTCACACTCTGCCAGTACTGACCTGCAACACCCACATGCAAACCGGTTACTGGTGCTGTCCCACTAGAAAGCGATGGAATCTCTTCTTATGTTGGTGTGAGCTACAGAAGCACGTTAAAACGGAGATATTTTATAAGCGTGGCCTATTTTAAAAACAAGTTTTATGACTAATCAACCACTGACTGTACGTGTTTGATGTAATTCACTGTTCGTTTTAAGTCTTGTTTCATTTATGGGACATTTCTTATGTTAGTTTCAACATTTTTGCTGTTTAGTTTTAAGTCTGTTTGTGATTTCATGTGAAACTTCTTTGCATGTCACAAGTTTTCAAATATGTAAGCATGTGGTAATGTCATTCGCATGTCACTTGGCGGGTATATTAATGGGGATCCCATGGAGTGCAGTGTCAGTGCAATTTGGACAAAAGGGAACAAACGAAAGTGCTCTCTCTGAAGCAGCAGGGGGCGGGGCTTCAGGGCTCTGTTGACTGAGTTAAACGCGGCATCCTCAGCCGGCTATTACAGGGCGCAGCTCATAGACGGGAATACGCTCTAAACTGCCTCTGCACTCGTCACGCAAACAGCAAAACGATCCCGTTCTGATTTCAGTATCATGTCCAGAGGCCACGTGTCGATTATTTAAGTAAAGAGGAGCGGGGCCGAGGAGAAAGAGAACGAACATGATATTCAGGGGACTTTTACAGGACAAATAAAAGGTTAAAATGTGCACACAAAAAACAGTAGTTGAATCAAATCTGATCGCTGCTCACTTTGTATCTGTATGACAGCCTGGAGGGAGCGGACAGCATTAGCGTTGGGCTTCTGGAGTAGGACTTCTTCTGGCAGGGGGTCCTGCAGGACAGAGAAGTGGCCATGAAGACAATCACTGTTATTCTGGCACCTTTTCAGTTGTAACAAATGTTTGGTTAAGAAGACATATGGTTAAAAAAAAAAAAAAGTGCTCAGCATTACATTGTAATCAGGACCAACTTTATACCCACAGCAAAGCAAAGATAAATACTTTTTTTTTGCAGTCAATGACATACGGGTCCTTCCTGAGTCTATACAGGTAGGTAACAACAGGTAGTTCAACACTATACTATGTGTCAATGACCTAAAACTTGTATTATTGTCTTCAATAAAAGGAGAAAAAGAAAACAAAGAAAAATTACTGAAACAGATAACCCCAAGGTGGACGTCTAAAAAGGAACTCCATTACCCAGCATGCTTTACCTGTATGTCCAGGAGTGCACTGACACAGGCTTCAGATGCGTCGCAGATAGCTGTAAGGTCGTGACCTCCCTCGAGGGACAAAACCACACGACCCCCTGCTAGAGACATCAGCTGGTGGGTCAGGTGGCTGAAACCTGTGGTCGACAAACACACGCAACACACACACAGATCAGCATAAAGCTACGAGACCACCAACTGTAAGACTTACCAAAATGAGTTTTGCTATACTCTCCAATAAAAATAACAAATGTATATTTTTACCTTGCGGATCCTCCCGCAGCAACATACAAACTACTAATTTACTATAATTATGGGGATGCAGCGAGGTACAGTGAAGGCACAACTCCTCTTTGGTCCGTGCATGACAGGAGGAGCTGTAATAATCTATGAATATCTCGAAATACCCGCAGGATCATGAAGCAGAGTTCTTATTGGCCTCCCTCGGTCACAACGAGACCCTGAGGTAGGGACCGGTGGACAGAGTGTGCGGCCCGCGGCGGAGCACCGTACTTACATTTGGCGGAGACCTTGTACCCTCCCAGAGGAGCGGGGTTGCCCTCGGCCGCGTCGAACCCGGCCGACACCAGCACGAAGTCCGGAGAGAACTCCTGGGCGATGGGCATCACCACAGACCTGAGGGCACACAAACACGTAAGGCCGAGGCACTGGGAAGATACCGGGGCTGTTGCAGTTCCTACTGGCTGGCAATAGAGCTTGAAGCAAGTCATTTCCCTTTTCACCACTATGCATGCTCATGAAAAAGCCGACTGTGTTTTGCCATGTAACATCTGTTCTACTGAAGGTTTGTGCGATCTAATAACGACACATTAAGCACACAAAATCGCACAATTTATATGACATGTGTATTTTAGGTACACGCACAAGCCTTTATCATAAAGTTCCACTCAAAGACTAGCGGAAGGGAAGGAGAGGAAACTGGGCTTTTGCTTTGGAGTCGATAAATAAAGCAATCAAAGAATACCAGGGTAGTGACATCACCGCTGAGAGATCACTGGAGTTGACATTCAATGTGTGTCTGTGTGGGCGAAGCAAAAATATATTTGCGTTGAAGAGGAGACAGAATAACGAGAGCAAAGTGGGAGAACACACATCCAAAGAGTCAAATCTGCACGTCAGCGCAACCGGCCATGATTTAGGACTTGAACTACCGGCTGCAGCCCGCAGCTCAGTTGATTCAGAGGTTAATAACTCCCTGACAGACAGGCTTTAATTTGGATATATTTCATCAGTTTGCTCATAAAGCCTGCCAAATATTCTGCAAAAATGTCTTCAAAATCTAACCGTGCCTTTCCAAACTAGGCAGTCTCCCGGAGATGACAAACATATATGATCAAATGAAAAAAAGAAAAAAAGAAGTCATCAACGTGACAAGTGTAACCGAGGCTTGGCCGATTCCAGACGCCGCAGCTCAAACAGAGCTGACAAAGGACTATTGTTTCTCCGCCGGACAAGCTGCGCGGCTTTGAGTAATACAAGTCTGCTCGACGAAGTCAAATTGTTCTGTCAGCCCTGTGCTGCAGCCGCTCCGTGTTGTTTGTGCACTTCAAGCCGATGAAGGTTTCCTTAACGCTATTGTTGTTCGGAAGAGAGAGCGGTGCTGTCCCGAGGCGGAGGGAGGCTCAACTCTGCCGCACGATGCTGTCGGCCCGAGTTCAAAGCCGGAGTGTGTGAGTCTGTTTCCCATTAGAGGCTTGTCACTCTCCTCACGTCATTGACAACACAGAGGAAAAGAGGAAAAACAGTCCATCTGGGATCCATTTACCTTCATTATTCTGCCTGGGGACTTAGGAGACCTCCCTCCCCTCCCCTTCATATACACACACACACACACACACACACACACACACACACACACACACACATATATATATCCATCCATCCAGGCGCACACGCACGTATCCAAACACATACTGCTGTAATGACTGCATGCAGATGGACAGCATGAGCTCATAGACAAGAATGAGGACACGCAGTGATAAAATGAACACATTCCAGCATACGCACATGCAAATACACAACACAAAGATGCATGCGTGGATAAAGTTTCTCACACACACAGACGTACACACACTCACACACATATATAGGCAAACTCACGCAGAGAAAATAGTCTTCCTGTCATCCTCTTGGCGGTGCAGTAAAGTTTTAAGTTGCTGAATAATTTCAATCCATAAAAGTTTTATCATAGTCACCGTGGACGTGAAGCAGAGCGTGCACAAACATCCCCACAAAAAACACACACACACACACACACACACACACACACACACACACACACACAACCGCAAAAACCCAATCCCCGCCTCCCCTGTAGACCCATTAAAGCTGCCACGCTCCCCCTGGAGAGAGAAACTACAGACAAACTAATGGAAAGATGGAGGGAAGGCGGGAGGGCGGGGACGCTTATTAAAGATCAATCAAGGGAGGAGAGGAAGAGGGAGAGTGTGTGTGTGTGTGTGTGTGTGTGTGTGTGTGTGTGGAGGGTGATGGTGAGGGTCGGGGTGATGGAAAAGAAGGGAGGGGAAGTGAAGGATAAGGTGAAAATGCAGCAAAGCTCCCCCTCTGAAGTTGAAGCACTCACAAACTTTACCCATAAAATGTATTCCATTAAATGCCTTTATTTTTTCCACCAGACCATTCAGCATTTGCCAACTTTATTAATTACAAAGCCGGTGCATGGGTGGTGGGAGGTAGGGGGGCTTTTTTCTGATTCCGACTCCACGAAAGGAAAATCCTCTTTGTGAGTTGTGAAGGCAACGTGCTTCCCCATTAGAGCCTAAAAAGAGTTCATATGGACCGGCAGGCTAATCGTGATGATCATTCATAATTCCCACAAGAGATTTCCTTTCAAATCAGCTCAGAAAACTGCCAGCTATTATTTCTCAGTAAATGCAGCTGCGGTTCTGCACCTTTCTGCTCCTGACGTGATAATTAATTGGCAGCTCTGTTCTGGCCTGTGAAGCTCATTGAGACATTTTATGTGATATCGGGCCATACAATCAAACTGCACTAGCTATCTGTCAACTTGGTGGCCTAAGTAGCTAAAAGGCTGACCATGTGATCGCAATGTCCTCCGTTGAAGTCAACCTTTGTTGCATGCAGGCGGAAACCTCAGAGAGAATGCAAGTTTAAAGGCACTTCCAAATTGGCTTCACTTATCGGAGCCTAATGGCCAGCAGGGGGCGACTCCTCTGGTTGCAAAAAGAAAATCAGATTGAATGGAAGTCTATGAGAAAATGACTGCTAGTTTATGGTCTCAATCTCTAGTTTCAAGTCTTCTTCAATACAGCATGATGCTCATTTAGTGAATTATGGTCCATTTAAAGTATATGCCAGAGTATGCTTTTGGGCGGGGCTACTGTGATTGACAGGTCACCGGAGGCATGTACGGCGTCTCTACGTCCCTCCTCCACCGTCCAAATATGTTCACTGGTTGCAAAAAGCCAAGATGGCGACGGGCGTAATCCAAGATGGCTTCAAAATGGCAGTGCACGAACTGTGTGGACGGCCAAGTGCCACAGTGACTACCTCCACTTCTTTTATCCCGTCTATGGTTGCATGTCATCCCCTCTCTCTCTTGCCACATTTCCTGTCATATGTTTCAGCTAATAAAGGGGGGATTACCCAGAAATACTAATTAAGTTCTTTCCCTCTCGACCATATCAAAAGGCACAGATTGTGTTTTTTAATGCATTCAGCTCAAGTTTCAACCGGAATCTGTGACCTCAACTCTTTCACATCAGATCTTACGATGAGGATTATTTTCTGTAACTGAGCAGACATTTATCTGGAAAGTATTGATGTGGTGAACTTTCACCATCTGAGGCTGCAGGCAGATTAAACCAAACAAAGAACCGCTCAGATCTTCTATTAGGTCCAGATCTGAACACCAGGCCTTTCGATTGGCATCAGGAAATCTAAATGTTACTTTGAATCAGTCTTTTCCATTACCTTGAACTTGAAGAGGCACGTCCCGCTCAACTTCAATTTAGTTATTAAATAGTTTTCAAAACATTTTTTTATTATAAATTTGACAAAAGACATATTTTATCACGATAGGAAAGGGGAGGTCTCTCACCATGAAAACAACACACTGAAGACAGCATTACCTCGTTCACTGTGCTCACAACCTTTCCTGTTCAGCTCTGATGTTCAGGAACAAGCAGATGGGTTTGCATAAATCCAACCAGATGAATAAGAGACATGTTCGCTCTGTTTGCTTTAAACCCTACGCAAATGTAATCTTATCAAAACACCGCCGTTCAACTTGCGAGTATATATATATATATATATATATATATATATATATATATATATATATATATATATATATATATTTCTGACTGTTGGTAAAAGCCAGCCACTGCCATGGAGATGAACCATCCCCCTCAAAAACACTGGGCGCACAATCCCCCCCCACAC
Source organism: Myoxocephalus aenaeus (assembly GCA_038501785.1). Taxonomy (NCBI): domain Eukaryota; kingdom Metazoa; phylum Chordata; class Actinopteri; order Perciformes; family Cottidae; genus Myoxocephalus; species Myoxocephalus aenaeus. The sequence continues at coordinate 7,314,837 of JBAMJR010000040.1, forward strand.
ACTTCCTTATTCTCGTAGGAAAATCTGTTGCTCTGCTCCACAGAAAGGTCAGAGGTCGGAGTCATGCTACAAAGAGGCGTTCCTGAATCAGTGTTTCGCTCAAGAACACTTGAGGAAGGCAGGAGAGACCGCTTCAGCATCAGGGGCGGTGTTACTTGAATGAATCTCACAGTGGCTGAGTGATTGTGTGTATTAATGGAGGTTGACGGTAATGACAGGAAGTAAATTCACTGAGGCAAGTCATTACTGGAGGTAACCACCTATATTTCGTTATTTCATCAGCGTAAGATCACGGTCAACCCATCTGGCTGGTGTGTGTACAGAAGCCCTGAAGAAAACTTTTCTAAATCTGAGCGAAATCGTTTTACTTGAAAAAAAAAATTTAAAAAAAAAAAATATATATATATATATATATATATATATATATATATATATATATATATATATATATATATATATATAATGGTTCGCCAGGATATTCTTTCTTATTTTTTTTTTGCCATCTGTGTAACAGGTGGAAAGGCCATGTGCCACGTGTTTGTTGTTGTTATACTTATTGCTAACATGAGTATTACAACTATAAACACTGAAGAACAGGTGAAAAAAAAGGTTTTGCCAGGATTTTCTTTCTCAGATCTTGACTTTTTTTTTTTCATCCGTTTAATTTCAAAGTCATAAACACAGGAGTAAAATCACAGAGTTCAGACTTTCATGTTTCACTTGCCTCTCAAGGACACTGTGTGCAAGTTCATGTTTGAATTTAAGTGATTGTGCTCAAGTATTGTAATAAACATATTCATGCTTGTGTCTATGACTGTTCCAGTAACCATGCGGTTGCCACAGTTTCCTTGTGGCTCGATGCCCCAGACAACCAAAAGGCCCACACCACTGAAACTTTATTGGTGCCAAACAACCCCCCGATGACAATTATCCAACCCACGAGCAGGAAGTCAAACGCAAGAACCTGAGACCGTTTTACTGTCAAGCATCTGACGTTACTGGAAACAGGGAGCGTGAGACACATGCTCTCCAAATGAGAGGGATTACGAATTACGCAAGACGTACGTCAGAGGCGATGTGAGGCTGAGCCTCTGATCAGCTGAAGTGTGTTTGTTGTGGCTCAGTGGAGAGGAAATAAGATCAATTGTCTTATTATAACTCAACTGAACGTCCTTATTCTGATCAATAAAAACTGGAGCACAGCTGGTGGCAAACTAATAAGACTTTTTTTCTGCATCTGCTAGATTTCACATCCAAGACACAAAGATAAACTATCTGCATTCAGTTTGTATCGCGCACATTCTTTAAAGCATGCTTCAACGGAACAAAGATCTATTTTATTTCACTTTTATCTCCAGTTTTAAGTTGTGTTATTTCTGATCCATCCCGTATAAGAAGAGCGGCAGGAACATTCTAAATAATTTGCAGGATACCATACACGTAAAAAGACATGTTTTGTGCAGTGTCCCATTCTGTGGGAGGCAACACAACATGAGGTGACAAATCAAAGAGAGAAAAACATGCGAGTGGAGAGGAGAGACACATACTGAGTGCAGACGCTTCCATAAAAGAGGGTGACACAGCATGGATGCCAATGATGTGAATCACATGCTGTGTAACCACGACTCCACCCGGCAGAACAAGTTTTTGGAGCAACATGGTGTTCATTCCCTGCATGCCGGGGAGCATTAAAGCTGCTTCTGGAGGCTCCGGCACTCAATGTTGTTGTTTTTTCCATTAAGTGTCACCTCTTCTTGGTGTTGCAGTGTTTAAACAGAGCGGTGCTCGGCTCTACCTGAATGCAGCGAGGTACTCGGCGTCCCCCATGGGTGGGTCCAGTCCTCCTGTCCACGCCACGTTCACGTTGAAGCCCTCGCCTGCTCCAGAACCAACCTAGACCCCCAAAAAACACACGCGTTGCACGTTGATCTAGAGCACTGGTGTCAAACTCAAGGCCTGCCACGTCATTTTATGTGGCCCGCGACTGCTTGAAAGGCATGATCACCATCGCGGACCCGTTTTCAGTGGGTCACACGTCTTTGCACGTGCAAAAAAAATAATCCTGTGCTTTTATTTTGAAGGGAATTTTGAAGGCAGCAGAGTGCCATCTATTCACACTCCTCAATCCTGCGTTCACAACACGTTTTACCGAGTTTACACGCCGGACTATTTGTGATAGTTCGCTTCATTCCCAACTTTTTTTTTATGTCAGTTAAAAAAGTTATACAATTATTATGCGCGTTGTATTACCTTGTGTCCTTAAGATGCACTTTGGGGTTTTTAATTGAGTGGAACAAGGAATATTTCTAACGAGCTTTTTTTTTCTGTTGGCATACTGTGATATTGTGTATTTCTCAGGTTCAAACTTCACCATCTTTTCATTAAATCAATTTGAGTTGAAAATGTTCCTCGCTTTGGATCTCAGCTTGTTATTCAGGGTTGATGGTGGGTCAGCAGCCAGACCAGTTGAACCAGTGCCCCAGACCACATGCATGTTCTTATTTGCTCACAATTATTTGTTGGACCAGAATGATGTCCTTCTCAACTGTGACAAAAAAGCTTTGGACAAAGTTAATATAATAACGTACGTTTATCTTTGTCTTTGTTATTTTCTTCTGTTTTAAGTTAGATCTTTGATAGAGTAATGTGGGTTACCCTAAATTAAATGGATTAAGTCATAGTAACAGAAAAATGTGCTTACATATATTTTTACATTTATATAAATCCATGTACAATATTTTTACACTTGAATAAACAATAATCAAATACAAAGACAGTTATTTAACAATATGTTCGGTAGTAGTTAAATGTACAGTGTTACAGTTACAACCGGCCCTTTGAGGACGACCATGATGCTGATGTGGCCCGGGGTGAAATGAGTTTGACGCCCCTGCTCTAGAGCGTAACGGTCACATGTCGGCCTGTGATGTCACGGAGACACGATTAGACTGCAATGCGGGGCCTGGACGTCACCCACCTCAGCCGGGGACCCGCTGCCCGGGAAGAAGTTTCCATCGTCGTAGCGATGAAGTGAGATGTAGAGCACGCTGGGGTCGCTGTAGAACACTTCCTGGGTGCCGTTGCCATGGTGAACATCCTAGCGACGGGATGAGGGAAGACATATTTATATATTACACATTGCAATGCCATAGAGAGATACATTCACTATGGAGTATACTCATATGTACTGATATGTGAGCATTAAGGGGTCTTACCCAGTCAACAATCAGGATCTTGCTGACGCCGAGTCTGTGTTGGAGCTTCCTGGCGGCTATGGCCACAGAGTTGAAGTAACAGAAACCCCTGGTAGACACAGGAAGTGACGGATGAAGCAGACATTTAAAATACAAGAAACTTTACTTGACAAACAGAAATGCTGAATGTCTCTTTTAGCTCTTGTTTATTTTTGCTGAATTGTATCATGAGTGATGTACAGTCACGGCGACTATTGTCTTGCTGAGCGCTGGCTGTGTGTGTCGTCTGTTGAGTAGCGAGCATGCGTCGCTGTATACGTCAGAAATGTAAAAAGGCAAACGGTGCAGGAGCCGTACAGGACCATGCTCGTGGACAAATGAGAAGGCGTCAGTAAAAAAAGAAAAAACAACAACACACACAAAAAAAAAGAAGAAGAAAAAAGCTATTAATCTTCCTTATTTTGTCCCTTTGTCGTCTCTCTATCACTTCATAAATATCCTCCACAGAGAGGCTGCTGACAGTGCAGCAAGAACACGGAAACTCTGGTCAGGCTGAGCATGTGACTGACACACACACACACACACACACACACACACACACACACACGCACACTTACATTGGATTAGAGGGGTCCGCGTGATGCCCCGGCGGCCTGACCACAGCAAAGCCGTTCTGTGCAGAAGAAGACAACGCTATTAATTAAGTGTTTCGCTGCTTATGAAGGGCTTTAAAAAAAAGGTACTGTTTCAAAGTCATGCGCTTTTTATGATGCACAGGAATGTAACAATTTTGGCACACATAAATGACGACACCGCTTCCTTGAAGGAACAATCACACTGCCAAGAATCAGAAACTGTCATTTGGAAACTTATAGACAGGTTTCTCACTCAAAGAAGAGCACCAATGTTTCCTGGTTCGTGTGAGGTTGCTTTACATCAGAGAAAGGAGCTTCATGGTCACATTCCTCGATGATCATTTTGACTTCATATTCAGTATAAATCGTCTAGACACACGATGGAGGTTCTTTGTTATTTTTGGGAGGTGCAACATACCAGCCCTATAAAATTCAGAATGTGGGTTCAAGATTTTTCTTTTCACTTTACTATTTCAAAAAGACAAGTGAATAAGAGTCAACTTGTTTCCAGTGAGTAAAACTCAAAGCGTTAAGCCAAACCTTTCACGGACACAACGTAAAGACAGCGGAGGCCATTCATCTTCTATGTTGTCTTGTAAATGAGTTTAATACTATTTATTTCTAACCATATGTATGCAGGTGTGCTGTTGTGTAATGTACACAGCTCAGTATAGACCGAGCCTCAGGGTGGTGTTTATTGGTTTTCATTCTCCGCCCGCCCACCTGCCTTGTTTTACACAATCTTGTTTTTCTGGGGTGAAACTGTGTGGATTGAAGCTGCCAGCTAGAATTACTTTTTTATAATTGTTATAATATTATCTACATTTGACCAATTACAACAAAAAACAACAACAACAAAGATGTCATGTTCAGCCCGGACTTTAAATCATTGCGAAGAGGAAAAGGAAGTACGTTTAGGCCTTAGGCGAGACAGGAAAAATAAATATTTCCTGAAACCCATTAATCTTTTGAAGTGGGTTAGGCGGCGTGACGCACACTTCTTTGCCGGATGCATTTCCTTGTTGATGTGTCTTTCTCAGCCTTGCAGTCGCCCTACGGCAACAAAACACTGCCAGCAGAGGACACGCACTCAGGAACATCGCAGTCACTGAGATCGCGAAAATGTTTTTGATCCACAACCCAGTCAGTGCCTGAACGGCTGTGACTCTGTGTGCATAGGGACCTGCATTTAGTCAGCACAGGTGTAGCTGAGGAGGCGCTCTTGTGCTTGATAAGTCCTAACATAACTATTAACTATTTGAATTATTGTCTGCATTCTGGCATCCCGTGCCTCCCCTTCATCCATAATTTTTGCGTTATTTGTGCATTATTGCTTCCATACCTTTAAATAGTTTTCAAGGGGAGCGGCGACAAAATGTAACAACACCAACGTCTTATCGGGAGGCGACAGTGTTTCCTGCCGGGTTAGTCCCTCACCTTCAGCTCTCCTTTGGCCACTCTGCAGGACAGCTCCACAACGCTGCCCGCCGCCATGCGTGCTGCCGTTGAAGTGTGCGACTCATTCCAGATGGTGTCGTTGTCCACCTGCCAATTGAAAGACAAACGACAAATGAACAATGGGATAAAAAAACAAATAGTGGAGGAAACACTTGATGATATCTGTCTTATGAAGCCTGGCTGTGTCTATTTTCTTTCTGGGACAATTAATCTTTCTCCAGACTGTACTGCAGAGTAAAACAGTCCAGATCCATAATGCTGGTAAATTTCCTCTCCCCTTTTTTTTTCTTCTTCTGTGCTCTGTTTATTCACAAATGGGCATTACTGTCCATCTGGCCCGGACAACGAAAGCCGAGGCATTTCTTTTATCCCTGGTCATGGACATGTTGTTCTGATTAGCTCTGACTTGTCACGGTCCGACACGGATTGTCAGGCAAACCTGGGCCGAGCCAACTCTCTTTTCCTCTTTAATATCCTGTCATCCTGTCATTTTCTCCTTCGTGTCTCGACCGCTCCGTCTTTGAAACACTATCGTCTTTCATCAACGCAGTATTGTATTGCTTTTATTAAGGGCTCTCTAGAATTACAGTATGATCAACAATAAAGTTGTTGTTGTTGTGTGTGTGTTTTCTCTTACCCCTACACCGCCACATGGTAACATCACAAACATCCTTTGAGAAAGGATTCCTTGGGAAAAAGAAACATACAAATGAATGTTGGTTTTTTCTTCTTTAAAAACAGCATTCAATTACTTTTCAGATTATTATTATTTCTCTTTATGCAAGATGACAAATGGGAAGACAAGTCCTGAACTGACCGTTTTTTGATCAAAGTTTCTGCAATGAGGCTCTTTGCATAGATCGGGGGTTGATTTTGCGGTAAACACATTAATATGACCTTATTTAAATAAGTGTCAAATTGCACGGGAGCACCAAGGTGGTCTTAGGGGTGTACTTCACATTTGTGTCTCTTTCGTTCAGTTCAGCGGCTGCTAAAGCCGTGCAATCCACTTGTAAATTCGACCCTGAGCGTATTAATAGCACTTGCGATAATATATCCAGTTTGTAATTTTTTTTTTTAAATTGAATCAATGTAGTTCAAAGACAAAAGTATGAACATCACTTTTTTGTCTTAAACTACTTTTTGTTGTTTAAAGACGTCTTTATAATGTCACTTTAGATCTGTTATTGAGAGGAACTGGACATCTGGAGCATCTGTTTGTTATTGATGGTCCTGATCATATTTACTAAGCAGAGTAATGTTTTTCATGTTCATCAATCAAAAGTGTTTTTGAAGCAACATAATTTGCCTCAGATTTGAGCATACCGGCCAGCTTGCGGTTATCCAGCTTGAGTCTGTTGAGCGGGTTGGTGCCGTAGAGCAACACATGACGCTCGGTGTGGACCGACTGCAGCTCCTCCATTGTGGCTTTGCGACCGCGAATAGTCTGTACGAACAGGACAACGTGCAACACAAGACGAATAGTAACGTTAAAAAAACAGAGACAGCTGTGTTGCACTCCAACAGAATCTCAACCTCTCTGTGCTCAGACGGACACGTACGATGTAAATTCTGACGGTCAGATCAGGAGGAGTGTCCCGTGCCGTACGTACCTCACACTGTCCCCTCAGGCCTCTCTCCTGTAGTCTGGACCAGATGCTCTGTATTCTCCCAGCATGCTCTGGGTGACTGCTGTTGTCTCCACATGTACACTGGTGCCTCAGCATCTGAGAGTCATACACCAGGCCTGCATGGACACACGCGAACAAACACAAAAACAGATTGGATCTCAACATTTTGCCCACACAAATATAAAGTATATTCACACTAGGAGTGCGGTTGACGCTGACCCTTGATCACTTTCCTAAACATTTACTCCAGTTGTCTCAGGTGACTGCTTTTTTTTTCTCTCTCCATATAATTACACTTAAACATATTTTGGGCATACAAAGCAGCACTTCCTTTTTTTCGTCTGGTTTTATTGCCACGTCTACATTTTTCAGCAACCATTAAAAAGGGACAGTTCACCCCCAAAAATGTAAACGTTCCTCTTACCTGTCTTATTTATCAAGCATAGTTTATCAAAAATAGTTCCTGCTTTGAACACCACGAGCAGAGTGCCAAATAGTCCCATTGAATTGGAGAGAACTCATCTCTACGGACGAGGTCTCCAAAGCTGAACTGACTCCGAAAAACAAATACAGGCACAGGAAGGAGAAAAAATATGTTTTGTTGTGTACTGTGGGGTGAACTGTCCCTTTAAGTCTATAAGTGCTGCTTCTTTAACTTTTCTAGATGAGGTTGTACAGGCCAGACAGTGCTTACACTCATAAGGGTTTAAACGCCCTACATTATGTTTTGGAGTTCTGAGTCTTTAACAGCTGTAGTGTTTTGATTGATCCAGTCGCTGAAACAAAGAAGGCCTCGCCGCCAGCTGCCAAGTCATTCGTTCCTTTAAAACACTTTTAAAACTGCACTGTTTTACACTTAAACTACATTACAGTGAAAGTAAAGCTTTTAAAATGATGTGTTAATTTAATTTGTGGGGGACAGCCATTGATTTTTTTTTTTCCTTCACTTGTCAGCGTGACATTTACTTCTTTCTTCTATTTACGGTGCTAAATACTGGGAATTATATGAAACATAATTTTGGTCCCATTATTATTAGCGACATGACTGGAAATTCGGAATAGAGGTGGGCAACGACATGCAACAAAGTCTTCATCCAGGGATGTTTTGTTTACTCAGTATGGTCAGCGATTTACCTCAGCCTCGGGGGCGGCCTACATTTGAAATATCATTCAGAAAATGATCATACATACCAATTCTAACACTGTACGAACAAATCAGACTCACCAGTGGTGAAGCGGGGTTTGCTGCTGCCGTCCTGCGTGACCAGGCTCAGGGGTTTCTCAGGCAGAGTGAGAGAGGTGGAGGCCGGGGAGGACTGTGCACGTGACAGGGGCCGATGGACTCCCAGCCCACTGCCAACCCCGCCGCCGCCCCGCAGCATGGGTACCGCCAGGGTCTCCATCTGCCGGTGCAGCTGCTGCAGCTGCTTCTGCTGCTCCCACAGCAACGACTACAGGAAGAGCGAGGGGGAAAGAGATGAAACGTAGTTGACATAATTCTAACTATATATTCATAAACAAAACAGACTTCAGGGAAAAGAGCAGAGCAGGAGCTGCACATGGGTTTTCCATGCTAAACCATGGAAAACAACATGAATATCGGCGCTCGTTGGGTTCCATTGCTGCACATGTGGTATGCAGCTGTACATCGCTCTGAAACTCTCCAAGTGATTTGTGTTGAAGGCTGATATTAAGTGCTGAAAGCCACAGAACTTCCTCCACTGTAACGTCAATAAAATAGTTTTTTAGTTGGTTTTATTTGGCTCCCCCAATCTGCTCTGCACCATCAAGAGCAGTCTGGGTCTGTCAATTTCCACTTGCTTTGAATCTGGAAGTCATTTTTCAAAACCTGACTCGTAAACTCCTGATTATGCGGTTTGACTAGAGACTGACACACTTTCTGAGTAATACCTCAACCGACCATATCGTGCTAAAATAACCGCCTTGATTCAGTCAAAACCTCAAAACCCTGCAATGGCAACTAGCCTAACATGTAAGTGTTAGGACGCCCCCTACAGGACTATTGGGCGAAGAACAGCTGTGTGGTTCAATTCCATGTACCTGCTGTGTGTGTGTGTGTGTGTGTGTGTGTGTGTGTGTGTGTGTGTGTGTGTGTGTGTGTGTGTGTGTATCTCATGTGTGAAAGTGTGTTTCCCAACCTGGTTAAGTATGAGTGCATGTTGCAGGTTAAGTTGCTCTTCCTGGCTCTTGGATGCCGTCGGCTCCGCCTCCCTCAGTGACTCCGCCCTCACTCTGCTCTGGTAGGTTGGCTCTGTGGGCGACGTCCCGCCGCCGTCCTCTGAGTCCATGTCCTCAGAGGGGATCTGGTGCAGCCTGGGCTTCTCGCTGGACTTAGCCATCAGCTGCACAGGCACATACAAGAAAAATTGAAGTCGACAAAAATGCACTTATCTATTCACATGACAGCCGGACAGCACATTGAGAAATGCAGATGTAGGCTACTGTTGTTTTCAATCACTCAAACTAAGTAAATGACCAAGAAAAGTGACCATTAACACAACAAACAGATCTCCCTCTGGGACAATACAGACTGTCCATGTATTACTGGGTGCCGTCACTTCTCCATACCTTGCCCAGGTGAGTTTGCTGTTTGAGCCTCTCCAGTAGTTGCGTGTTGTGCTGCTGCTGGAGGAGGTGTGTGTGAAGGGTCCGCGGGCTCTGGGGGAGCGGCTCCGAGCGTGTTCTGCTCAGGGGCTTGTGAGGATGAGCTCCCCCCGGGGCGAGGTGGTCTAACTGTGGGGCAAACTGCAGCTGGACGGTGTCCAGGCCTTGAACTGGTCAGAGACACAAAAGGAGCAGACATTAATAATGAGTTTCTGTGAGCAGAGACAAAAGTAACATGTGTGCCCACACACACGTAAACACACAATAGCTGCAACAATGTCAAACCGGACCCTCATACACTGAAAACGTGTAACTTGCTTATATGTCAAAGAAAAGTGTTATTCTAAATGTGACCACTGGGCGGTGCTCTAACATCTCAGACAGGAAAATTAAAACACTTAGGTGAAAGTTCATGAATGTGTATGTGTCCTTCTGTGGTTATTTGGTCACATCTTGGGTCAAAGACTGATACGCCGATGATCAGTTTATATAAGTCTTGGCCCCACATGTGTGCACATGTGCTGGGTTTGTATATGCACATACATGTCCACGGTATATGTGTCAGTGTGTGTGTCTCACCAGTGAGTAGCGGAGTGTGCATCAGTCCAGAAGGTTCCAGGATGATGACAGGCAGATGAGGGTTCAGCTGCCCAGCCTGGTCCTCTCTGAAGAAGACCTGCGAGCCTCCGGCTGTAAGCACTGGTACCCGGCCGACTCTCAGAGAGGACAGCTCTCCTTCAGCCTGCACACAGACAGTTATTCAGCATTTACAGCAACAGATAACATTCTATCTGACGTATTATCACAGCTGGATTTACAGGCCGACATAAGATGTGATTACTATATTCCACTATGTTGACAGAAGGTGATCATTTCCGATGGTACGAAACGATTTGTCCAGGCGACGTGATTGGAAAAACTTGAGCCACTTTACATTTAAATATACAGCACTCCAAAAACCCACACACATCAATGTAATAGTGAAGCAGCATTTAAAGAGCATCATGCTTCATGTATTTGATGTTCTTCCTGTTTAAAACAGGATTTCCTTCATTCATGTCACTGAGGTATTCAAACCATGGGGCCGTTATGTTATGTGAGCTTTGTAAATGACTTTTGTACAGACTGTGCTGCACAGTCACTGAATCTTAAAACACATCTCCTTTACAGTGTTGATGGTACACTGACTGGACAGCCACAGAAAAGGTGGCAAATGTTCCCTTAGATCAGGGGGTGTAACTGTTTTCACTGAGGGCCACAAAAAAAAAATATATACGAAAGTCTGGGCCACTCACTAGAGGTGAGGTATATCGTAAAATTAGTCAAATGAGGTCAATTATGCTTATTATATATATATAGATATATATATTCTTTTTTTTAAATATATTATATATATCAATTAGATTTAATATTCAATTATCACACTGCATCTCCATCAGTTCTAGACTCTCTTCCACTTCTTCTGCATCCATCAGGAAGGGAGTCGAGAACAGCTTGAATTCTTTCTCAATGCAGAAAGATCTTGGAAGCGCTGACTGAGTTCTGTCATGAGACGTGATGACAGACACATATTTCCTCATTTTAGCAGAAAGGTTGACCTGGAAAAGCTGCTTAGATTTCAGACAGCGTGGGGAAGTGTGCAGCGTTGAAGTTGCGTGTTGTGTAGGGTGACCAGATTTGAGTTTGTGAAAAAGAGGACACTTCGTTCCGGGGGGGGGGGGGGGGGGGGGGAGGAGAGAGAGAGAGAGAGAGAGAGAGAGAGAGAGAGAGAGGAGGAGGAGGAGGACACTTCGTCGGGGGGGGAGAGAGGAGGAGGAGGACACTTCGTCGCGGGGGGGGGGGTAGCAGTAGTGTGTAGCATGCCGTGAACTTACATTTACGTTGAGATCGGTCGACCAATGACAGTTCTCTCTACAGTCAGAGCTTGCGCAAGAAGGTGGAACGTGAGGGAGATACCATTTCCAAAACTTGTAAGGGGGTAATAACTATTTTCTCGGACGTAGCAAAATCCCGGACGTTTTTGGAATCCCTGCCGGATGCTTTTTTTAGGTCCGGGAAAAAGAGGACGTCTGGTCACCCTAGTGTTGTGTCTCAAAGAGACGGAGCTTCACACAGAATGCTACCGGCTCTTTGCCTCGCAGGCTCTTGTTCAGTGTGTTGAGACGATGAGTAAGATCTAGACTAGAAATGCCAACCATAGAGGGTCACTCAGCTCATGAAGAGGTTGGTCCTCTTTCAAAAAGTGGTACATATCTGACTTCAGGGAATAAATCCGCTGCAGCGCAGAGCTGCGACTGAGCAGCGCACCTCAGAGTGAGAGAGGAGGTCCGTATTCAGCTTCAACATCAGACACTTTTTCCGGGCACATTACTCCTGCGACTTCAGTGTGGCTTTGTGTTATGAAGTCTGAGAGGCAAAAATACGATTGTTGAGCTAGCAGGCTAGCTACCATTTGCTTGACTTTCTCTCCATTATATTTTTAGAACTTGCTGCGGGCCAATAAAAAAAATGGGCCGTAGTTTGGACACCCCTGAGAGTCAATTTAAGCTGGGACTGAGTCTATAAAATGCGTGGTCTGACAACAGGTTCCCGAAAGTAGAAAGATAACCATTGATAATAGAATTTAGAAAGACAAAAAGTGTCCTTAAACGGAGCAGATTGCTGAGCAATAGACATAACAGAAGACTTCTCTCACCTACTTCACGGAAAAGGAAAGAAACGATTGAAGAATAAACTGTTATGATTGACATTTGTTGCAGGGCAAGTGTTTACCCTGGCGTTGGCTGGTAGTCCCAGTGTGATGGTGGGCAGAGTGGAGGGACTCTGAATGGTGAAGTTAGCTATGGTGCCATCTCTTAGCAGCAGCCTCTGGGCCTGGAAATGACAAACACAATTAACAATGCATTTATATATTCAAATCTGAATTGCATTACGTTCAGATACAATCCATGATTCTAGTTAAGAGAAATCCCACTAAACCATTGAAGGCCAGTGCTAATTGTGCTAGTTATGCATCCCATAACGATATTTCCTGAACAAATGTCAGTGCTGATGTGAATCACGACCAGTGTAGTCTAATCAAGGTAGCGTGCTGCCTTGACACCGCAGAATGATGAGTCAGACATCCACAGCAGGTGTGACTGGGGTTGAATGTATGTGATTAAATGAATTATGCAGAAACAAACTCAGTGCTCCCACACTCGAGTCGTTCCCTTAAACATGTCATTACTCAGTGTCTCGGCACAGCTCATGTACATGAAGCAACATGATCACTTTTTCTTTTTTCTTTTTTTTATCAAAGTGTGTGCGTACTTGTTTTTCAAATGCTAATTTTTCCCCATCTTTAAAATATAAGTGCCAGTCTGAAAGAAAAAAGGTAAGTAGTGGCTTTAGTGGCTTCAGTGTTTTATATTTTCCCATTAATGTATCCAACTTCTATCCGGATTTCTTAAAGACCAAACCAGTTGTCTATCGAAAAAGGTACTGAAAGGTCTCAAAACGTCTATACAGATGGACTAATTTGGTGTTAAAACATGTTTATTTATTATATTTCAGTTAATCTTGAGCTGATGTTTTAGCTAGTTTGACTTTATCAATATTCTGAAAGGACCCAACGACATAGTGTGTGTGTGTGTGTGTGTGTGTGTGTGTGTGTGTGTGTGTGTGTGTGTGTGTGTGTGTGTGTGTGTGTGTGTGTGTGTGTGTGAACGGTGTCCAGTGGCGTTCAAAGATTCAGGCTAATCTCAACAACCTGGTGAAGTGGAGGAGAGGAGAGACACAATGCATGTTCATTAAATGTGTGTCTGTGTCTGTCTGTGGGTGTGGGCACATCAGGGTGTGTGTGTGTGTGTGTGTGTGTGTGTAGACGTTTTTCTCAGAAGCGCCTGTCTGGGATTCGCATGCGAACGGAACAGGAAACATAACTGCAGAGAGCAAAGGTTAGAGTTGGGGAGTACTCATCACAGATGTGCCGGGTGGAAGTATGCTAGATGTACAATAATATGCAGTGCTTTGTAAACATGTCAAATGTATCAGATGTGTCAGTGAGGCGGTCTTTTTACTTTATTTACTAAATCCTCTAGCAACAATGTGCCATAATATACTGAGGGTATCTTATATTTAACATAGTGTGTGTGTGTGTGTGTGTGTGTGTGTGTGTGTGTGTGTGTGTGTGTGTGTGTGTGTGTGTGTGTGTGTGTGTGTGTGTGTGTGTGTGTGTGTGTGTGTGTGTGTGTGTGTTGTTGCTAACCTCATGCGAGAGGCCGCCTGCAGATGGCAGCAGCCCATTCTCATTGGGCAGACTGTCATTGGGAGAACTGCAGCCAGAGGCTGGAGTGCTGCTGCTGCTGGGGGACGAGTCTGGAGAGAGACGAGCAGTGTGTGAGTTTAGATGTAGTTTAGACCTCGGCCATATTCACATTACAGTCGACCATATCAGTGAATGGTTTCCTACATCAATCACAGTAAGAAAGAATGAACGCCTTCACCTGATCACATATTAAAACATCAATAATGTGTTTCCACTCACTCCTTTGTTGTGTGTGTGAGAGTCTATTTACCCAGTGTGTCAGGTACTCGGTGCTTGACAGTGGCCGGGGCGCTCTCTTTGCGGGTGAGCGGGCTCTTGCGGGTGTTGAGGTGTTTCTTCAGCTTGTGTTTCACCTTCAGATTGGGCTCAGACGCTAACAATTCAGGGCGACATTTGGGAGTGTTACTTTATGCAATTATATGTAAATGGTTCACTACGTACTGTTGCTGACTGTAGTACGACAACAAGGATTCCACTTATTTCCATTGTTCACAGTAGGAAGCTGAACTGAACTCAGTCATCCTTATTATTACATTGTAGACCTGTGCTTTTCCACATCTGACACATCTAAATGTCTTCGTTGAAAAAGGACTATGAATGGACATGTGTTACACCAAAAAAAACTGTATATAATATTACAGTTAGCGAGTATGACTGATGTATGACTGGCAAACTGACCATACACATGGACAGAACACATAGGCTGTGCTAATGAAAGGGGAATATAGCAGTTATTTTCGTGTTATTTGTTTTTAAATGCTGCAATAGCCTGAAGTAGAGAGTGGAACTAAATCCACAAACAGACAAACAACTGCTGACATTTGCATGAAAAAGTAGAACTCAACATGAGTCTTTCTGGCGCTTTGACTTTATAACAGTCACTCCACCTTTAATCCCTAATTCCAAAATTTGCATCCTGAATGTTTTAATGATGCCTCTGGTTAAAGGTCAGATGTTTTACCTGCTCTGCGCAGCGGCGTCCCTTCTGAGCGGTCAGGAGAGGACTGTGACGGAGAGGAGACCAGAGTCTGGGAGGACGCACCGGGGTCCGGGCCCAGCTTTCTGGGAAAACACAACGCGCCCAAACAAGACATACAGCTATTAGGGGGAAATAATCACACCACATGATGGTTGAAGTTTATTTGAAATCCAGATTTTTGGAGTTGACATGGAAACAAAGGGTTATTTAAAGAATTATTAGACACGCATGTGATCGTGATGCATACTTAGTGTTTTGATATTGTGTATTTTGTCTCACCTGTATGCTACAGGAGCTGCAATCAGACTGTTGGAGTTAGTTCTCTCCAGCGCTGCCTGTTTCTGCTTCTTGAGAATGACCTCCTGGAGTTTCTGTTTCACCGCAGAACTGGCCACCGCACCTGTCAATCAAAAACATGTCATTACTCAGCGTCTCAGCACAGCTCATGTACACGAAACAACATCGCTTTAAAAAAAATGTTAAGTGTGCGTGTGTGTACTTTTTCCCAGCTCTAAAATATAAGTGCCAGACTAAAAGGAAAAAGGGAAGTATTTCCTTTAGTGGTTTTAGTGTTTTATATTTTTCCATTAATGTATCCAACTTCTATCCGGATTTCTTAAAGACCAAACCAGTTTTCTATCGAAAAGGTTCCGAGAGGTCTCAAAACGTCTATACAGATGGACTAATTTGGTTTATTTATTATATTTCAGTTAATCTTGAGCCGATGTTGCTTGAGCCACAAAAACCTAAAAAAGAAGGACTCACCAACTGCTTCATCATATAAAACAAAAGAAGTGAAAACACAGTGTGCAGGACACTGCAGTCAGTGACTAAACAATGCTGAGGAGATTACTGTGCATGCTGAGAGTGTGTGATGCAGGGGAAGGTCACAGGTTTCTTTCAGAGCATGTTCGCTGATATTTCTGTGTGTGTGCACACGGAGGTGACAGGAGGTGCTCGGAGTGATCAAGTCAATATTGACCCAGTGACTTTATGCGCCCAGACCTACCGCTATAATTAACTCCACTGTTGTAGCTTCACTTGTCAGGTTATATTTAGCCCTCGCCTCAACGCAAACGGCTTTGGAAGTGGAGTAACACTGTTCAATAAAAGATGAATATGATCTCTTCCGGAGACTTTCCACTTTGGCCGCAGTTAGCAAACCGGGCCATTATTACTTTAAAAGTCGCGGTGAAAGCTCGGTGAAAATAAAATTACAACTTCAAATGTTGACGAAAATTTGGAGTAACATGTGGGAATGAGTGAGTGTGTGTGTGTGTGTGTGTGTGTGTGTGTGTGTGTGTGTGTGTGTGTGTGTGTGTGTGTGTGTGTGTGTGTGTGTGTGTGTGTGTGTGAGAGAGAGATAATTAACTCACACTTTCTGAGTAATACCTCAACCGACCATATCGTGCTAAAATAACCGCCTTGATTCAGTCAAAACCTCAAAACCCTGCAACGGCAACTAGCCTAACATGTAAGTGTTAGGACGCCCCCTACAGGACTATTGGGCGAAGAACAGCTGTGTGGTTCAATTCCATGTACCTGCTGTGTGTGTGTGTGTGTGTGTGTGTGTGTGTGTGTGTGTGTGTGTGTGTGTGTGTGTGTGTGTGTGTGTGTGTGTGTGTGTGTGTGTGTGTGTGTGTGTGTGAGAGAGAGAGAGAATTAACTCACTCTGTTGACTCTTGTCTTTGTGCTTTAGCTGCTGCAACTCCTGTTGTTTCTCGTTTTGCTCCTGCTCTCGCCTCCGCTGCTCCATATTAAACTGCCCCGCCAACCCAACAAACACATTCATATTATAGCAACAAATATGCAAGATCAACTTATGAGAAAATATAATGTACAATATTGTTTCAAGAAGTTCAAATTGTACTGGATCTCTATGTTTTACATCCTTTACCCGGATATGCTGGTGCAGTTGCTGTTGGGAGAAGGAGGTGCGGGGCTGAGGGGAGAACGGGGTGAGGAGTAAAGGCGGGTGTAGCGGGGTGAGAAGCGCTGTGTCCGAACCAGGGCGCATCCCCCGCTCTCCCACCCTGAGGTCCATGGGAAACAAGGCCGCGTACGACACCTGCACTGCCACCGAGGAGTCTGGGAAAAGAGATGGGTGAGGGGAGAGAGAGGAGAGGAAGGGGGCGTCAGTTTGCTTCGTACCCATTAAGAGCACACAACACTCGGAAACTCTACCCCGAAGAAAAATAAGTGCATCTAAGCAGAGGCTAACCCGTGTTTTTGAGGAAAAACTGATTACATATAAGCAGGCTAGACAAACAAAGTAACAAAGTAAAAATATAATTGTGTTTACTGTGAAAACTAGGTTAAAATCGTCAGTTTAAATCACAATAACTCTAACCTGTAGCTTGAGAGTCCGTTGAGGTGAACACACATTTAGTTTTAGTTTCCTTTAGTGAGCAACCACTACTGTAACCTAGAAAATGTATGACATTCAGCAAGGAAAATGATATGAAACGAATACTAGCATGCATGAAACTGGTGCTGTGTTTCAGTTCGCATGCTCCTATAATTCCACTAAATATGTTGGTTCACACTGACAAGTGTGGCAACATGATTACCCGGATGTTGCACTCTTAAAACTAGTAAAAAAAAGTTGAGTTTGGACACTTCATCACGGCATCTTGGCTACGTAGCAGAAGGAGAGCTTCCAACACCATATTATACAAAATGAACAATCCAAAATATATTGTTTGCCGGATGGAAGTCATCAGTATTGTTTAGTGGGTTTGATTTTGTTTCTGCAAATGATAATGCTGCTAGCAAGCTAGCCGGCTAACATTGGCAATCGTCCTTTCCGGGGAGTGAGACAACATTGTCAAAATTCATGCACAACACAAGTAAAAAAGTGTACGAGAAGGAAGTCTACTAAAGTAAGTATCTGAATTAAGGCACAGCATAGGCTACCAGGTACTACTAGCTATACTGCAGTGGCTACTGTCCTGTCTCGTTTTTAAGCTAGCCTGTTCTCCTAGCCTCTAAAAGCCAATGAATATTTCATTATTTACTGAATTGTATTTCTACAGCTAAAACATGACAGTGGGCTTTCCATCCATAGTTTATGATACATGACTATCTACACGTGTACTCATCAGTCAAATCTCAGAACCTTTCAACAAAGATAAAACAATAATTATGTTAGCATTCAGGGTTGGCATATCCAATGAGTCTTTGGTACACACTCTAAGCCTCATGGGAGCTGTAGTTGGAAAAGGCTACCACATTACCATTTTTGAGGCTTTCAGACAGAATAATGAGGAGATATTTCTTCAAGTTACTTTGCTTATTTGACATTTAACAGCAGAAATGTATGTGTTAAGAAATTCAAAATTATTTTAACTTAATTCATTAATTTCCCCTTTCTGTGAAGGCCTACATGGTACAAAATGTACGATGTGTGTATTACATCACATTTAGCTGACGCTTTTATCCAAAGCGACTTACATTTTTGCTCTATACACCGTAGACACAGCAACAGGGAGAAATTAACGGGGTTAAGTGTCTTGCTCAAGGACACATCGACATGGACTAGCAGAGTCGGGGCTCGAAACCACCGATCCTCTGATCGAAAGACGGGCATGCTAACCACTGAGCGACAGTCGTCATTATGTCAAGACCTCACCACACCTGACCTGAAAGTATTCTACTAAACTACCAAAGTGCATTTAGTGGTTTAGTTTAGTTTGAGAAAATTGGGTAAAAAGATGAGTTTTGCTCTCATGCGAACAGGTGCACCGACCGAGCAGCATACTGAGCCCCAAACCACTCCAGTGGAAAGTATTACAAAACGACGATAAATTTGACCGACAGCAACCATCACACTGTGACAAAATAAGTTATGTCTTTGAAAATAAACTAATTTTCTCCATCTGTGTGTCAGTCTCTTACACACACAGACACACAAACATTTACCTGCTCTTTGCATGCTGTTGGGGTTATTTGCATTGCATGGCTAAGTCAATGGGAAAGATTGCCTCATCCAGTGCTAAAAACAGGATCCAGGAAGGGAACAGCTTGGGAAAGGGCTGGGGGTGGTTTCTGTCTGTGACACACACACACACACACACACACACACACACACACACACACACACACACACACACACACACACACACACACACACTCGCACGCAAGCATACAGATGCACTTGCAAACGCACCAAAAATGCACACTGACTCACACACTGACACAGAAAGGCAGCTGTTCACCGATACACATACAGTGGGTACGGAAAGTATTCAGACCCCTTTACATTTTTCACTCTTTGTTTCATTGCAGCCATTTGCTAAAATCAAAAAAGTTTTATTTCCCATTAATGTACACTCAGCACCCCATTTTGACAGAAAACAACAGAAATGTAGAGATTTTTGCAAATTTATTAAAAAAGAAAACCTGAAATATCACATGGTCATAAGTATTCAGACCCTTTGCTGTGACACTCATATTTAACTCACATGCTGTCCATTTCTTCTTATTTCTCATAGTCTGGGAGTCCTTCATGTGTTTTTTGGCAAACTCTATGCGGGCTTTCATATGTCTTGCACTGAGGAGAGGCTTCCGTCGGGCCACTCTGCCATAAAGCCCCGACTGGTGGAGGGCTGCAGTGATAGTTGACTTTGTGGAACTTTCTCCCATCTCCCTGCATCTCTGGAGCTCAGCCACAGTGATCTTTGGGTTCTTCTTTACCTCTCACCAAGGCTCTTCTCCCACGATTGCTCAGTTTGGCTGGACGGCCAGGTCTAGGAACAGTTCTGGTCGTCCCAAACTTCTTCCATTTAAGGATTATGGAGGCCACTGTGCTCTTAGGAACCTTGAGTGCTGCAGAAATTATTTTGTAACCTTGGCCAGATCTCTGAGCTCCTTGGGCAGTTCCTTCGACCTCATGATTCTCATTTGCTCTGACATGCACTGTGAGCTGTAAGGTCTTATATAGACAGGTGTGTGCCTTTCCTAATCAAGTCCAATCAGTTTAATTAAACAAAGTTGGACTCCAATGAAGGAGTAGAACCATCTCAAGGAGGATCAGAAGAAATGGACAGCATGTGAGTTAAATATGAGTGTCACAGCAAAGGGTCTGAATACCATGTGATATTTCAGTTTTTCTTTAATAAATTTGCAAAAATTTCTACATTTCTGTTTTTTTCTGTCAAGATGGGGTGCTGAGTGTACATTAATGAGAAATAAAATTGACTTTTTTGATTTTAGCAAATGGCTGCAATGAAACAAAGAGTGAAAAATGTAAAGGGTCTGAATACTTTCCGTACCCACTGTATGTGTCCCACCACGCAATAATACAAACACACGTTCGGATGATACTTTAGCAAGCAACACATGTCACCTAACATTATATTATGCATTTACTCATAAGCGTAAATAAACCCACACAGATACCGTAAAGATGTATAAACACATCCACATACTACACACTCGTACACAGCTGCACACACAAGACAGGCTTGAGCAAACATCTATTGCACAAACCTGCCTTGACGCTTCCACCTTAAACTTTAAAAACACACACACACACACACACACACACACACACACACACACACACACACACACACACACACACACACACACACACACACACACACACACAGAGCGAGCCTTGAAATAACTTGGTGTGACATCATCTCCGTGCTGCTGCGCCTGGTGCTCAGATGTCGGGCTGCAGTGTGTGAAGTAAATGTCACTCACAGAGGGGCTCGGCCTGTTGCCAACAGCAGCACTGGAAATGGGTGAAAGGCAATAGAATAAAACAGAAAAGACGGATGTGTTTTTGCCGTCGTTTCTACAAGCGGATACACACGCACGCATGCAAAGTGAGCTCGTGAGTTTCTGTGGTCTCATTAGCATCGTTGTTTGGGTTAATCTTACATGCAGTGTGTGTGTGTGTGTGTGTGTGTGTGTGTGTGTGTGTGTGTGTGTGTGTGTGTGTGTGTGTGTGTGTGTGTATGTGTGTGTGTGTGTATGTGTGTGTGTGTGTGTGTGTGTGTGTGTGTGTAATGTCAGAACTCCTCCATATTAGGATGTACGAATACAGAGGCACAGTCTAAATGCCGACCATTGCTGGAATGACAGAAATCTCTTGGCAAACGCACACAAACTGAAACACACACACACACACACACACACACACACACACACACACACACACACACACACACACACACACACACACACACCCTGTTGTGCACACATATTCTCTGCAATGACAGCAAGGAATAACAAAGCTATTATTCTGAGGAAAAAGAGAGGAGAACATGCTTATACAAGGAAACAAAGGCCGATACACACACAGTCGGGAACACCAGTGTCTCTCTTATTCCTTCCCATGGGTTAAAAATAGAAAAACATACCCTGCTCCAACATTTACCTACACAGGGCCTTTTGTTTTCGTCAGAGAAACACACACACACACACACACGCACACGCCACCTCCAGTTTCCAGTTGTTGGTTTAACAAAAAGTAAATAGATGTAAATGAATGTGCTGGGAAAAGAACCAGTCATTGAGAATGGGAGGATGCAGAATGGTTTGCTTGTTATAATTCTATACTTGGGGTTTGCTGAGAGAAAAGACAGCTTAACCTCTTCTTCACTGTGTTATTGTAGCCACTATCACTCCTTAGCACTCTAAAGTTAATAAATCCCCGGACTAACAAAATGTTGAATAACCTGCTTGTGTTGAAATGACATAGGCATGGAACTCACTCGGCAATGGAAATCTCTTAATAAGTCCCATATTTGGCTCCATATGATGAGTTTAAAACTTACTGGATCGTAATGTAAAGTGGCTTTCATTGACTCTCTGGCTGTGTACGCCCAGGGACCATTTTATTAGAGACTTTTCCCCTTATTTGCTCACAGCTCACACCTCTAAATAGTGTGTAAAAGCATGCAAACAGAAGTAAAGTGTTGACTCAACGCCAGAAAAGACAAAGCATGATGGAAAGCTTCCAGACAGCGATGACTTTATCGCTCCGTCTACGATTACAGACGTGTGAAGCCCTTCATCCATCATCGGTGCGCAGCACTAATCATCGCGCGTTGGCCCACAACACTCTCTTTATCAGGTACCTGGAAAGCTACGTGCTTCAGCTTCTTCAAAAAGGCCCGTCTGTAAAAACACCAGGAAGTACATAATGGCTTCGCCGAGCACATGAAACTGGGTCCTCCAGTTGAGGAACAATCTCTCTGACCACTTTAACATAGCTGATAATAACACGGTTCCCCGTAGCCAACATGACTTTAAGTCTAGAACCCGTGTCGTGGTTTAGTCTCTGGACCTCTGCGACCACATTTAATCCCTCCACAGTCTCCCTCTCTCCTGGGTCTCTTCATGTAATACTAGACTCTAATGTTTTTAGTCCTCTTTAAGAAGGATATTCCGTTCCAGTTCATAACATCTGGGTGCCGTGCTCGCGGAGGAACAATGGATTCTGACCCCGCGGTTGTGATCCTGTGTCTCTCTTCGAGAAGAGCTGGAAAGGCGAGTACTGGAATAACACGGCAAGGGTGCGCACGCATGCAAGCGCCTACATTAGAGCATCCGAAACGAGCTGCACGTTAAAGCTGCGATACGTGTGTTTTGGTCGAGGTGAGTAGGGACGCTGCAGGAATTGTGGGGAATTCTGTCTCTGCGTTGAAAAAAATGCCGCCCTTTACAACTGTCGTCCCAGGTGTAAATAGAGACAGTGCTGTTTGTTTTAGTCTCGCACTAAAACTGCCAACTATATATATGTTGGTATTCAAAGATGACCTTTAAGTTATTCTCCTTTTATCTTCTTAGCTTTTGCATTATCCCAAACCCATTTGTTACTATTTATGGCTGTCAATAAAAAAAAGAGCAGATCAATGTCTTCGCATGCTGTATCTACTTCCTCTTTATACAGTTGTCATTGTTATTGGCGGAGTCCGCCAAATTGCATACCCAGGCAAGGCATTGAAAAGATAAGTGCACAGGCCAAAGACAGCATTGCTGAAGGTCTTCTTTACTAAAACAAAACCAACGGTTTTAACAGAGACTGTACACAAGCTGTTCTTCTTCGGATTCTATTTCTGACTCGAGCTGACCAAGGTGTGTAATTTTGGACTGAACTCTTGAGACTTGCGTTATCAAAACACAAATTGTTGTTTCCCGGCAGGAACTGCAAGTGTTGCCAAAATCATCCAGAACTGAAGTCCAGCTCCTCTGGAAACAATGCACTGTGAAGCTTGGTTTACTTTGGGTAGGAGTGTCAGCGTGTCATTATGGAAATCACCAACGACACCGCCCGTCTGGCCGTGGGCACGGTTTGGATTGTGCTGATTTATGTGAGCGATTAGGTAGATACCCCTTCGCCTGACATTTGGTAATCCCTTCCTACAGATTCAATTCGATTTGATTGTCTTTGAATAGCCCAAATTTGCCCCAGAGGCCTTACGAATTTGTACAACATGAAAAAGGAAGAAACCTCGGAGAGATTAAGTGAAGAAGGATCCCTCTCCCAGGTTGGGCAGAAGTACAAAAGAATGAACAACATAATTAATTCCTCCCTTTTCTGTTCTTTAATTTCCAACTTGTGTCCCGTTTGGACTTGGGACTCGTCTTACAGGTTGGACAAGGATATAAAAGCTCTCCCTCATTAAAAACGGAAAATTTTGAAGAAAGAAGAACACAAAAAGGGACGGACCGGACTAAAAAGAAGGAGAACGAAGTCAGAAGACGAGACGGACGAGTTGGTCGACAATCTTTAACCATCCGCAGATAAGTCTCGTCACTTGCGATGGACACTCTGTACAAAGTCAACACCCAGCTGAGCAGACGCCACCACTTTGTGCCCCGACACACGTCCAAATATAGCCTCCTCCTGTTTTGACTTGTGGCGCGTGCACGAGTCCGACCAAATCCCACTCCACCTTTTAGAGGCGACAGCTACTTTCAGTAGATAAATATGTCATTACCTCGGGGTTATCTGTGAGGAGGTTAACACCAATTGAAGACACAAGGCCCTTTTTAAAAAAAAAGTAAAAGGGGGTTGGGTGAGTCACTAGCAGATTTACTGGATGTCTGTGAAAAAGGAAAATTGAAAGAGAAAGAAGAGCAGACGAAATTAGAAAATAGAGAGAGGTAAAGGACGGCGTCTGAGACGGGTGGGGGGCTGTCACTGCTGAGTCCACCTCTATCACCTCCGCCCCTTCTCCTCATGCTCGGAGTGGCATGCAGCTGTGTTTTTATAATGTCTTTGTGTGTGTGTGCGCACGTGTGTGTTGAAAAGGTTATTTGCATAGAATGAGCCGCAGCAGCAACCTGATACGTCTCCTTTGTGCAGAAGAAACATGCGATTTTTTTCCTATTAGTGTCATTAAAAAAACTAACAGCTGCACATACTTGGAACACCTCGACTAGTGTATTCATTCTACTAATCGGTGCGTGTGCGTGTGCGTGTGTGTGTGTGAGAATTTGCTCTAAAGAATTACTGGTCCAAGTCTTTCCAGCTCTTTGCCAAAGAAAACAGTTCTCATTTCATCTTAAGCAAACAAACACAGGGTCAAAGCAGAAGGTTCAAGTCTGGCTTTTCTGAACAAGTGAAGACGCATGATAATGAGCTAAATAATTATAATAATAATGAAACAATAAAAAATAACACTGCAGCAGGATTCATTGGGCTGGATTGTGAAGTGGTCAGCTCTTGAAGTCACTTCTTGACAAACCTAGCGACTAACCCTTTGCAAGTAAGATATGTTTCAAACATGTATCTGGCATAACAAAGCATTGATATGATGTTTGTGCTCAGACCTGTTTTCAGAGCAGCATGCCACTCTGATTGAGTCACTTCAAATTCTCACAAGCTATTTCATGAGATGAGATTGCGTGAGATCTCTTTCAACAAACAAACCTTGTTCCATTGGAAAGCCCCGCCCAGTACAAGACTATTATTATGAATGCTATTAGCGATGCAACTTGCTGATTAATCTGTTCATTATCGGTATTATTTCACAGAGCCCAAGGTAAAGTCTATACAATTGCTTGTTTTGTGCGCCCGGAAACATCCAGAACACAGCAAAATTATGAGAAAATACAGTCAGAGGGCAGAGGGCAGAGTCTCTGCAGACACGGACACCGCCACACACTTCTAGTGGGTCACAAGTGATGATTGAGAGGAATTATTTTTGTATCAGTCTATACTTTTTTTTTTTATGTGTTCCTCTTTAGCTGGTACCAAATTGTACAGTTGTATATCGTCCGGCTGTCACTATTCCTCACTTCCTGATTTGGACAAATCAAAACCTGAACTTTATGCTGAAAGTGCATTTTTAACCTTCCTGCCGTTTGCTTAAAACACTGCCTCAATGTATAGGTGCTCGGGGATGTGTGGAGGAAACAGAGACAACCGATGAACCACTGCACGGTCCTCCAGAAACCGGACAAGTCACGGCTAAGAAACCTGTCGAAGAGATAGATGCAACACTTTGATGTATACAGCGGCTTTCTCATAGGATACCAACATGTCGGACACTAAACAAAACCCAGAATAGCAGCGATCTGAAACCACACACACCGTGCAATAACAAACAGTCCAGTGTCCGTAGCGTCCTGCAACCGATCCCATTCACATTCAAAAGGTGCTTTTCAATTCAAAGCCCAATGTGTGTGAGAGAAAGGTTGATAGCATGAGAGCTGTACGCATGGACGTGTGTATGTGTCAGACGGAAATGACTGTGTGTGTGTGTGTGTGAGACAGTAACAGAGGATGGTTGATGTATAATGCAGCGTGGGTCCAGTTTCTCTTTGAGTTTCTATAAACATCTAAGGCTGCTGTTAGGCACGCGCAGGCACGCGCGCGCACACACACACACACACACACACACACACACACACACACACACACACACACACACACACACACACACACACACACACAATCTCTTTTTACTCCTCGTCGCCCTCGACCTCCCGCTTTGGGTTCGTCATCATCACACATTGTCACACTCACCGGCGCGCACCGCAGCAGGCTTCCCAGTGCGCAGTGCGACCCCCAAGGAGTTTGGCACAACAGGTTTCACCTCCCGGTCGGCAGATACAGACGCCCAGAGGAGCAACCGACTGCACACGCAGGCACACGGCAGTAAAAACGGGTGAATAAAGTCAGAAGGCACATGCCCGTGTTTCTGTCTTGTAAATATCCGGCTGTGTGAAAACCCCAGTAGCACTTCTGCCTCAGCCAGCTCACAGCAGGAGCTATAATTAGACAGAGAGCTCCACTCCCCTCCAGTCATCTTTTACTGTCGGCCACATCCTCTTTTCTTTAACTCCTTCTCTTTCTTCTCCTGCCTCCCTCTCTCTCTCTATTTGTTGACGCTGTCCGACACACAAACTGTTGATTTCATCATTTCATTCACACATGTGGAAGCACCTTGTCTGGGAGGGGGCCTGCAGACTCCAGACAGAAAAGGACTTTAAAAGAGTTTCTTTTGAACTAGTTTTAAAATGCTGCCTGGAATCAAATTAAAGACTAAATGGAAACAAAATGCAGCAACAAGCAGACTAAGTGCAGACTGAGGAAACAGTTAGCGAGAAATGAACGATGTGATGAAACATGAGACCTCTGACAGCACTGCTGGAGGCATTTGAAGACTTTACACTTTCTAGGACCTAGTTTCACAACAACTTCGCTCACACTACCATGTTTTCAACTGGCACACTTTGGCCGGTGTCAGCTCTTTCTCGTTGCAGGTCTTTACAATCCATCCCATAAACTTAAGGGATTGCAACCATGGTAACAGGGGTGGTCGGGCCAGCAGGAAGTTGAGTCTATAAAAACACAACAATGGGAGAACCAGGGTGGCTTCCTGTTTAAGAGCCGAGTTTAGACTCCCATTTCCTCCCCTCTCCTCCCCCTGCTGTCGTTGTGACGCTGCTGCCGCAGTGCCCTTGAGCCCCTATGGCGGTGAAGTAGAAAAACCGCAAATAACCGTGGCTTCTCTGACAGACACATACACGCCGCCTCCCAAATCAATGTTCCCGTTCCTCTCAATGCATGGCTTTAGTGAAAAGCTGAGGGTGTTGACATCCATTAACTACTCAGATTAATGACTAACAGTGGCCCTGAAGCCAACGCACCAATGTACACAAACACAAACACACCCATTACAGGAACATGGAAAATCTACTAAGTAAACTATTGACAATCGAGTTAAGTTGTTTGGTCTCTTTCATATGCTTGTGGGACTGGATGGGCTAAATCTGGTATAACTTAATAAAGTTAGATCTAACAGTATAAGTAGCTTTGCAAGACTTGGAGAGACTTTGTGTTTGTGAGTAAAACAATTTGCAACATAGAGAAGCCAAGAACACTGCCGTTGAACCTGACATGTAATTATTTATTTATTTATACTAAAAGGAATAACACATCATTTAGGGAAATGTGACTGTTCGCTTTCTTGCCGAGAGTTATGTAAGATAATTGATACCACTCTCATGTCTCTACACTAAATATGAAGCTGTATAGCCAGGAGATGGTTAGATTAGCCTAGCATAAAGACTGGAAGCAGGAGGAACTGCTAGTCTGCTTCTGTAAAAAAGAAGAAAAAAAACTTGCCTACAACACCTCTAGACCTCACTAATTGACACAAAAGTTATTTCCCTTTGCTATCAGTCTTAATGCTAAGCTAAGTTACGCATCTCATGGCTGTAGCTTCTTATTTAACAGCAGAAAGAAAATAAATGTATTTGTTACCATCAAACTATACTATATGTTTTAAATATCCATACATAATAATGTTAGAAGTGTGTGTAGACCAGAGGGCAACCTCTGGTTCTACCGAGTGAAGCCGATGCGGAATTGTCTTACAATTTGTATTATCTTTACTGACCAGCTAAATAGGCAGTGGTGTATAAAGTACCCAAAAGCCGTACTTGAGTAAAAGTAAAGATACCTTACTGGAAAATTACTCCAGTAAAAGTAAAAGTCACCTATTAAAATACTACTTGAGTAAAAGTCTTAAAGTATCTGATATTTTCTGTACTTAAGTATCAAAAGTATTTTTCTGATATAAAATGTACTTAAGTATTGAAAGTAAAAGTAGAAGTACATGCTTTTAATAAAAAAGCAATGGGTCAGAGTTTTGAGAATTATGAAGTTTATTCTTTTAAGTGCTGTGGCCACCATGACCAAGGACAAGGAGTTGTGTTGATAAAATAACTGGGTTGGCTGTGATCCATCCACATATATTATGTACAACATAATATATTGTACCTAAGTATACTTTTGCATCTACTATGAACTTATCATCATAATTCTCCAAAAAGCAATATGACACTATGAAGGACTTGTAACAGTGTGGTTATAAGTAAGCTCATTCCGCCCGCCGTGGGTCTCTTGGTACCGGTCTGTGGGTCTCTTGGTACCGGTCTGTGGGTCTCTTGGTACCGGGCCACAGAAAGAATGAATGAAACATTTCAATTAAATAAAAAAAAAATCAAGGCCGGAAAGATGTTTTATTGTGAAAAATGACCGCATACATCCGTCTGTGGTAACCTCAGACGGAATCTCTTGACACATGTCAAGATGTTACGTTACTCTAA
Source organism: Myoxocephalus aenaeus (assembly GCA_038501785.1). Classification (NCBI taxonomy): domain Eukaryota; kingdom Metazoa; phylum Chordata; class Actinopteri; order Perciformes; family Cottidae; genus Myoxocephalus; species Myoxocephalus aenaeus. The sequence continues at coordinate 7,343,249 of JBAMJR010000040.1, forward strand.
AAATGAAACGTAAGTCTGTTACAACTCTGTCGGTGATCTGGAAACCAAGGCATAGTATCCTGAGATCGCCAAAAAAGCATGAAAACCTGCTTCCATTTCAACATCCTGTCTTTGTGCAGCGGGTTATAAGTTAAGCAGTAGACTGGACTAAAGGTTTAGTTAGGAGTAGAGTCAGTAGACTGGACTAAAGGTTTAGTTAGCAGTAGAGTCAGTAGACTGGACTAAAGGTTTAGTTAGCAGTAGAGTCAGTAGACTGGACTAAAGGTTTAGTTAGGAGTAGACTGGACATAACGAACACACGTTGGGTGTCGTTGTCTCCCGTCTCTCCGAGGTCGGACCCGGTCTGTGAAAATATTGTCTTCACGTAACCGGTCCGTGACGCATAAAGGTTTGGGAGCGCTGGACTAGAGGATGTAGAGGGAAAATGCAAAACATTGTGATTCGCAAAACCTGCTTGGTGGAGTCTGTGTTCCACCACAGTCCCCGATGTTTTTTTTCTTTTTCTAAAGATAGATTTGATTTTGTAGCGAGTAACGAAGGTTTCAGGAGAAATGTATCGGAGTAAAAGTATCAGTTTTCTTTGCAAAATGTAGTGAAGTAAAAGTAAAAGTAAACAGAAATATAAATAGTAAAGTAGAGTACAGATATCCCCAAAAACTACTTAAGTACAGTAACGAAGTATTTCTACTTCGTTACTATACACCACTGTAAATAGGTCTGAATGTATGGAAGTCGATGGGAAAATGCCTTGATTTATTCACTCAGTAAACATTGTAAACATGAGTGTATGGTCTCAATTTTTCCCCAAAATGTTTCAAGTCTTCTTTAATACAGCATGATGTTCATTTAGTACATTATGGTGCCATTTAGAGTTAAATAGAACATAAAACGAAGTATGCTTTAGGGCAGGCTTACTGTGATTGACAGGTCGCTGCCACTACCAGAGACATATACCGCCTCTCGAAGTCACTCCTCCGCATTCCAACTTCTGTTCATTGGTTGTGGGAAAAAACAAGATGGCGACGGCCGTAATTCCAAGATGGTGACGGACTCACGGCTTCAAAACAGAATTCCACAAACCAATGGGTGACGTCACAATGACTACGCCCACTTCCTATATACAGTCTATGGTGTAGACACACAGAACATTGTGTCTATGATCGGTTACAATCACTGCCCAATAGCATATAGAGGAGAAAGAATTCCCAGCATGGGTCATTTCAGTTGACTCTTACCGTTTTGCAATGCTACATAATGCTGACTTCAGTTTTGGGGAAGTGCAGTGGTTTGGTGTTTCTGCACCAAAGTGTCACCTTTCTCCCAGGATTTACTGTTTTATGACGTTTGAGTTTGTCTCGGAGGCGCAGTTTGTTTTCTTTGTCTGTTCAGCTCGTGATAACACCCACTTTCTTCCATTTGTTGAAAACAATGATCTGTTATTCAGGATTGGTAACAGCAACATTTTCCCAAGACAGACCAACAAGTCATCTTTAGTTTAGAGCCTTCATTTAAATCGTTTATTGATATATGCTGATTCACTGTTGTTTATAACGATCAGTGTTTAGTGTAGTGTAGTGGAGCATTTATCAGTATGGAAGTGATTATTACTCTAATAGAGTAAAAGGTGCAGGAGGTGAGGTTGTATTCACACACAGTTGCTAAATGACTCTTGCACAACACAGGATCTCTATGAATAGTCTTGTACTGACAGTTAGGATCACATGGTCTTTACTGTGGGAGTGCGCTCTTCTTTCGCCCATCAGACCTCAAGAACAGAACAAACCAAACTGTGTGTGTGCAACACTGAACGTCAAAGAATGGCACTTTGTTCTTAAATCAGATAGTGATTGATATATTGCGTAATGTAAGAAGTTCAAGTAATTTTGTACAAAGAAAAACAACTGAAACTTATCCTCATAGAACGCTTAGTATCTTCCCAAAGGTTTTATTGCTTTCTCCTACGAATGTCCATCAAGACGAGCTATCAGTGCACAGGCCCCTGCAGTGCAGAACCTGTTGAGGCAATAAAGTGGGTATTTTACTACTTGGTTAAGATTAGGCAAAAAGGACCTACTTGGTTAGGTTTAATGAAAAGGTTGTTGTATGGGATGAAATAAGTTCCCTTGAACTACTTGGTTTAGTTTTGGCAAAAATAAAACTACTTGGTTTAGTTTTGGCAAAAAACTTGGTTAGGTTTAGGGGTTGGGGTTAAAGGTCATGGTTTAGGTTAAAGTAGTATGTTTCTTCCATTGTTACATAACTTAAGTCGGTGGCGTTAGTTAAGTACGTACGTTAATTAATTACTTTAATTTAATTTAGGTACTTTTGTTGTGTGCAGCGTCGGAAATACACGAGGGCAAAACTGCCCCTAAGAAATATAATTTTGCCCCTGATATCACTAGGAGAGGGGCAAAAAATGCCCCCATAATTTCCCTCTAATAATTATGATTATTTAATGAACTTGTCAAAAACATCGCAGCCTATATGACCCGGTCCAGTTGCAAATGTTTTTGATTTCCTTGACTGATGTTGCGTGTGCGCGAGGAAAATAAAATAAAAAAAATGGAGCGCTCCTTGATCAGACTTGTGACTGCGGCGAGTGTAGGAGAAATGAGGATCAGCCAACACAGTCTGCATCACCATCTCAGGCAACACGCCATCGCCCTAAGGTGAGTGTAATAATTGTTTTGAAATTATTTAGTTCGCTTTCGCTAGCTAACGTTAGTTACTGGCCGCACAACATTTCTGAGATTGGAGTGAGACACAGAGAAAAGCTGATGTTGTGATCTTCGCAATAAAACATCTTTGATGTGACGTGTCGAGTCTTGGCCAATCAGCGTTAAAGATGTCTACAGCGTCCCTCCAACTTTGTATCCTTTCACTCCAAGTTGAAGTGATACGAACGAAGGTAACTCGCCATCCAAGTTGTGTGTCGTAATATTTTTGTCAGGTTACACCATTAAATCTTTCCCAACCTGTTTTTTAAATGGAAAGCTAGTCGTAACGTGATGAAACATGCTGTCTGGTTCAATTCATACTTAATACAATCAAACTGCAGTTTGCGTTTTGTTTTTGTTCTTTGTTTTGTCTGTCCTATCTGTATTTCCTGTACTAGGTAGGTACAACGTGATTAAGGTAACAAAACAAAAAAAATCAATAAATATAATTTTTAATTATAAAAAAAAAGAAAGAAAAAAAGTTATAATTGTTAATAGTTGTTTAGAAAATGTAATAACAATAAATAACCACAAAGAAATAAGAATACAATTGAATAGGATTGTTTGATTTATGTTTTCTGTTTGTTTTTTGTCTAATAATCTAATAAAACACTTTGAATCTGTAGACTACTGCCTAATAGTCTTATTGTTGCCATTTTATGACAGTTGCTCATATACTGTAAGCCTAAATAAGTATATTTATTATTTTGAACAAAGGTTAAATGTTATTTCACAAGTTTCAAAAAGTGCCCCCAATTTTTTAAATGCCCCTGGATTTTAGTCGGTGGGGTGAAAGTCCTGTGTTTGTTTGAACGCCTACTTACATATCTTTACACTCTTTGTATACTACGTTACCGGACTTTTTCAGCAGCCGCCCTGCACGTCCTGGCTCACTAATAACTGGGGGAAATAAAGTAGAAAAAAAGTATAACAGTTGTAGGCTATAGTGCCTTAGTTCAGGTTTTCGGTTATATACTTTGTATACTTTTTCTTCCAGTTAAAATATAAAAGCTATTTCAAATGGATTACATGAACATAGTCAAGGTGAAGTATCTAAAACTGGTTGAAGAGAAAAGAAAAAGAAAACACTATTGAGCCTCGCTCCCCCTCTTTTCTTTCTTCCTCGTCTCACTCACCCATTCCTTCTCCAACTCATCTCTCTTCTGCCCCCCCACCCCCTTCATGCTGAGGAATCCACAGCTGTCACTCCCATTCAAAACCTCTCCTCTTCCATAGCAGCTGGCCAGACTGTGGTTTGTGTGTGTGTGTGTGTGTGTGTGTGTGTGTGTGTGTGTGTGTGTGTGTGTGTGTGTGTGTGTGTGTGTGTGTGTGTGTGTATAGTCCTGCCTGCCAGCCTACAACTGTCGCCAAACAATATCTACTGTATATTTACGGTGTTGCTCTGGTGGTTCGTACTTGAGTGTTCAAGTGTAAATGGTAGTGTGTGTGTGTGTGGCTGTCGACAAGTTTAAGAACTACCCTCTGCTGTGTGTGTCACAAGGATAGCAAAATGAGGACGACCATCTTTAGTGAGGACATTTAGCTGCTGCTCACAACTACAGAGGGTTAAGTGAGGACACCAGAGGTACCTAAATCACCCACGTATCTCTGGCAGATCTCTGGCTCCAGGCCTTCATGTGATCCGTCTTTATCTTATCGCTACAGGAGAAAAATCCACGCTCACTCCCCAAACTCATCCATCATCATGTTCACTATATTCATGATGTGTTATGCCACATCAGCACCGCTATACTGTTTTTTTCAGGGTTTCTGCCTTTGAAAAACAAGACTAAGCGTTTACAGCCATCCTAGTGGGTCTGAGAAGATGTTTAAGGTCAAAATAAACATCTGGGAAAGAATTGGAAACTGTCTTCTCCCACAAATGACCTCATAGGTCCTTGATACAAGCAGCTTAAAAGGTTACAAGGTTACAAGTTACAAGGTTTTTTTATTTGTCAGGGTTTCACAACACAATTTAGATTGTAGTCCCATTTTGCTACAAACCCATATTATCTCTGGAGGGTGGAGGATGAGTTAAGAAGTCTCACAGCCAGAGGAAAGAAGCTGTTTTAAATCCTGGTGGTACTGCCGATATACTTCTGTATCTCTTTCCAGACGGCAACAGGGTGAACAGGTTGTGGCTCGGGCGGGTTTTGTTTTTTAATATCCTCTTTGTTCTTAGCAGGCTCTTCTCCTCCACAATATCACTGATGCTGAGTAGATGGGTACCAATGAGGTTTTGGACGGTTTTAATCCCCTGCTGTAGAGCCCTCCTATCCTGGGTCGTGCAGACCCCACACCAGTTTGTAATGTTTGCATTCAGGATGCCTTCTATTGCTGCTCTGTCAAAGTTAACAAGAACATGGCACTGGAATGTTGCCTTCTTAAGTTTCCTGTTTATGGGCTTTCTTCACCATGATGGAGATGTGTGAGGACTGTGTCAGGTTGTTTGTGATCTTGATTCCCAGGAACTTAAAGCTGTTAACTTGCTCCACATCAGCTCCCTTGATGCTACCAGAAGTAACACGAGAGGATAAATCGAAGTACAACCAACCTGTATAGGACATTTTTAAGCGACCAAAGGTGAATTAACTGTCATGAACTTTCACTCACTGTGAAAGGGTTAAAGTTCTCAGAAGAAAACAAGGACAACTCCCAGACTGTACAACGCTGTGGTAGCGTCCTGTCAATCACAAAGTAGGCACGCACTAAACAAGCAACCAGGAGTCATCCCCTGATGGCTATTTGAAAGAGTGCTGGCACGTCCGCATTGGCTTCACTTCACAGACCCGGAGGCTGCCACCTGGTTCACGTATAGAGGAGGTTGGGATGGATGGCTCAAACAAACACAGGACTTTGTCCTGGGAGAATAATGTTCGTCTTGCGCGTGTATGAGAAGTCCAAGTTGACTAATTGTTACTTAGGTTATTAAACCTATGTTACTGAAGTTATATCAAATTTAAAATGCCTATTTTAACCGAAACTTTGATATTTTCCTAAAATGGATGAGGACGTGTTGATCTCCTGGGACGCTAACCTAAGGTCGTATTACACTTTACAAATGTACAACCTATGTGGTTGCGTGGGTTGGAGGACTTATTATAAAATTGACCTTTAATAAACAAGTGATCGCAAGCAACAATGTTGTTTTCACAAAATTACGGGTTTCTAAATGCGGCGCCTTTATCTTCTTCTCAAGGAGATTTATGCATGTCGTGCGAGCTCGTAAAAGAGGAATCCAAGTAAGCTATTGCATCCCGCCCTTCTACAAATAAACAGGTGCTTTAGGATTCCGTACGTCTGCACGCCAATAATAAATCTATTTGCATAACTCACACAAAAGGTCACACACGCACATAAACATTCCATGTGTCCCTGTCATCTTTCGCTCCACTCAGTGTTGCAATTCGCCTGAGGCTGAAAACTTTAGAACAACTCATTCATCACACACACACACACACACACACACACACACACACACACACACACACACACACACACACACACACACACACACACCAGGTGTGCTGTCCAGTTTTTGACAAATGACAGTGACTCGTCCATCTGCTGCACAGACAACAAAGGCAGTGCTAAGAGTCCCACTCAGGGCATGACTGACACTCTCATGGCTGTTTCCTGTCTTTACCACTATTGGCTGAGCAGAAAACAGCAAACTTTGCAACAATAATTCTAATTGTTCCATGGAGAATCCTCCCCCCTCTGTCCGTTCCAAACAATCGTCTGGCATAGAGATAAGTGGGACATTTAGTTTCTGCTTGGTTTTGGAATAAACAGAAGAAGAAGAAGTAGGTGAGCATGAGTAGTGACAGCCGCCGTAAATGGACAGACAAGAAAACAAGCACTTTGTCTGATTGACAAGCAATCTATTGGATCTCAACTTTGCGTCAGGGGAAAGTGTTTCTGTGTGTTGCCTGTTTTTGACACTTTTCAGAAAACCCGAATTCCTCTCTTGAAACGGTCACGCTTTGAATCGGCTTCTGACATCTGTGTCGCGGCCTGTGGGTAAATTCTTCTCTATTTTTCCCACGTTGTCGCCCCTCCGCAGGGAGGTCAGATGGTCACGATGGGTTACGAACAGACGAGCTGAGGCTGGAAGGCATTCACGGCTTTGCCCGAGGACACTTCAGCAGTATCAACAAAGAGGCTTAACCCCAGTCCTCTCTGTTTGCACTGCTCCCCAAGACTCAGTGACTTCTAAGAGAAATAAACTATACAGATCAGAAAAGAATACTTGATTTAATATCATGTGGAAAATAAGTACTGCGGAAATGCCCTTTGGCAAAGCCGTTGTTTCCTGTCGCTGATGCAATACAGCTGCTCAACAGCACTGGTCGTACTGGGCAGCTCCCAGGAGACCCTTCCTCAACCAATGGATATACATTATACATAGGGTGTACACATGAGGTTAGAAATACATGCTTAAAATGTACGAGCTCAGTTCAGTCAAACTCTCATTCTCGCAGATCTGTAAACAAACTATTCTATAACCACCGCTGTGTTACAGTCACTGCACCTGAAAGTGAAGGATGTCAAGGTTTGAGTCACGGTATCTTCAAGAATTCAAGATGACATTTTAAACTTAATTAGCGGCATGCCATGTGACGACATTTGAATGATTATAATGCCTTCACCTTGACAGAGAGATGGTTATTATTGTGCAACAGTGTGCAGTCTATCATTTACAGTCCTACAGAGCCGGTGTTTCCCCTGCATGCAGGCATCGCCGCTAAATGATTAGCGCCGCTAACCCAATAAACTCCATCTCCATACTTTAAGCAGCCAGAGTCTCCGAGGGACGGTTATAGATGGAACACCCACAACATTGCCACTGTCTAGGCTCTCCACACAGGGAGCAGAAGAGAGACAAGTGGACAGAAGAAAGCATTGTCCGTAGGCTACTGGTTACAAATAGGCTTGCGGTTGATGCACTTGTGTTTTCAGCTGAACTAGAACAGAAATTTAAAGAAACTTCAAACAAACCTTCGAACAATCAATTTCAGAATGGAATTTCTTGTGGCGTTTGTTATCTTGTAGGGCAATCGGTTTGGTCGTACTGCTCAGCAACTTGAAAAATAGTCTTGGAAAGCAACATGAAAAAGAATCGGGATAAGATCAAACATCGTGATCCTGCCATAGAAATTACCATATGATATTTCTGCTAACCAGAACTTCAATATTTCTACACATCTGTCTAAGCTCCCTTTCTTGCCATCACTCTCTCTCACTCTCACACACACACACACACACACACACACCCCTTAACATCAGACACATTCTCCACATTTCCCAACACAGATAAAGCCACTCAACACAGCAGCCCACTTAAAGGGATCTCCCTCCTTTATCTTTCATAACGCAGCACACAGTCACACAGATATCATTCCACCTTCATCCTCACGGCCCTCAATACACTCACACTTCTTTCTGAGAAACACGTACAATGCCGGAAACAGGAAAGCGAATGCTAATCACGAACAACTCTCTAATGTCGGTTGTGCAGTTCCTTCTCGTTACAATTTTGCAACGCTGAGAGGGAAATTATTTGAAATGAGCTAAATGATGTTGCTGGTTATCAGCGGTGAAAACAGTGAGTCATGAAAACAGTGGTGGCTGATACACTGATAGCCTGTGGTAGTGGTGGAGAGATTGGGAGCTGCAAAAAAGGCTGCAGCAAAGGCTTTTCTGCTGATAAGAACGGGACAGATTATCAGCAGCGTTTTCCTGCTGAAGCCTCAGTCAGCTTCACTCTGCACAATTAGACACAAAGTCATTTTTAAAACTTAGCTATGAACACAACTTTGATTATGTTTTCTGCTGAATCAAAGACGACAGTTTCACATATTCACCTCCAGTTCAATTACATGTTTTCAATTATTTCAAAACAGATGCCAAAGAAAAAAAACTAGTCCTGTCAGTGAAGACCACAGGCTGGATATAATAAGTGGACGTAGCCACTGTGACGTCATCCAATTGTTTGTAAACTGCTGTTTTTAGAAGCCTCTAGCTCGGCATTTTGGTCGTCACCATCTTGGTTTTTGGCTGCCATCATGTTTTCTGACCGTCCTCATCTTGGTTTTGTCCCGTCACCACCTTGGTTTTTGGCCGTCGCAATCTTGTTCTTTTGCAACCAGAAGTAAGACACTTTCAAGTGACCAAAAAGGTTACAATCAACTTTCATGAACTGAAAACACCCTGAAAGGGTTAAAGTTTTAAGACAAAATACGGACAACTCCCAGACCAGACAACGCCATGATAACAACCTTTCATTCACGCCCTAAAGCATACCCTGCTTTATCATCTGTTTTACTCCATTTAGTCTCCATTTACTAAACAAACACTATGCTGTATTGAAGACTTACAACTAGAGATTGAGACAATAAACTCATGTTCTCTGAGGTAATAAATGAAGTGTAGTAGAGTCATTTTTTCATTCCCCACAAAAGACTCATCTGCACAGAAATACTGTAATAATCTGAACAAGTAGTTTGATTTTCTGAAAATGGTAAAAGAAACTAAAAAAAAACATGTTATATTTGCTGGACCATATATGACCTGTTTACATGGATAGTTTTTATAATGAACATCTAACTTTAAACTTTAGCTCCTGTTGCTATTGCAAAAGATTAATGAAGTGAATGTGTGAATGGATTTGGATGACAGGACTCTGACATCTCTCCTCCGTCTCCTACTTGATACATCTTTCCATCCCACCATGTCTATTTCTGTATATACACCGTGAATCCATCTCTCTACTCTTTTTGCCTCCTTTAAATTTCTTCAACTTGTGTTTTTTCATCTGTGTTCCTTCCTTGGTCAAAGTTAACGTGTTCCAGGAAGGCCGCTTCATGAATATGCACAGTCACACTCGGCTGTCTGCACGGACAACAAAGGAAGAAGACATTAACATTCCTGCACATGCTTTGCACTCTGGTCAAGGATGAACACACACACACACACACACACACACACACACACACACACACACACAAAAAGAATCCATACATAAACCCAGTCATGGACAAACCTTGAAATGCATGGCTTTCGAGCAGAAATAACATTCTTTCTGCATTTAGAAAGTGAAATATAATAATTACGATTTGGCTACAGATTTGTAAATAGCTGATAGCTGGTTTAGAGCTAAAACTATTATAATGACTTCAGCCAAGGAGGTTATGTTTTTCAGCTCAGTGTGTGTGTGTTTGTGCGTGCGTGTGCGTGTCAGCGGCATGAAACCTGGAAGAAGGATGGAACATTGGCCGGGGAAGAACCCCTTAAGTTTTGGACCGGATTCGACTCGGATACAGGCATTATTTTTCACATATGGAAACAGACTTTAGCAGAGGTTTGACCTGTCCGAGTGCTCTAGTAGTTATTTGATATTTGATGAATAATTTATGTAATTCCCCGAACAACCGGTTTTCTTTGTCATCTGGTCAGTTAGATAGCAGTTTGAGTCTGAAGAGTTTTGGACTGCAGGACGGACAAAACAAGCAGCTCGAATATGGCAGCTAGGCCTTTGGAAAATTGGAACTAACTATAAACAACATAATGAACAGATCGATCCATAACTACAGTAACTGGCAGTTCACTTGACATGAAGGATTTCGATGCGACATCGCATGTGGCAGCAGAAATAACACGACCCAGACACGACTACCTTAGCTCTGCACATGGTGAGAAAGGACCCGGTTTAAAAACAGTCTCAGACCACAAACAGGCAGCAGCACAAACTATGAAGTGCTTTTTATCTCAATCTCCTTCCATTTGTCAGGAAAATATAGCAGACATATGCCACATGTTATAAGATACCCTCAGTGTATTATGGCACATTTTTGCTGTCAATAGAGGATTTAATAAGTAAAAAGACCGCCTCACTGACACATCTGATACATTTGACATGTTTACAAAGCACTGCATATTATTGTACATCTAGCATACTTCCACCCGGCACATCTGTGATGAGTACTCCCCAACTCTCACCTTTGCGCTCGGCAGTTATGTTTCCTGTTCCGTTCGCATACGAATCCCAGACAGGCGCTTCTGAGAAAAACGTCTACACACACACACACAGATGTGCCCACACCCACAGACAGACACAGACGCACATTTAATAAACATGCATTGTGTCTCTCTTCTCCTCCACTTCACCAGGTTGTTGAGATTAGCCTGAATCTGTGAACGTCACTGGACACTGTACACACACACACACACACACACACACACACACACACACACACCCAGATGAGATCCTGTTACATCTACCCTAACAACCGGCTATCTGATCCGAGGTCAGTGCCAGTCAACTCGGTGATCTGGAGGCAACGTGAGCCGTTCATTAGTGCTGCGCTTTAGGACAGACAATAGCAAAAAACACTGCGATGAGTCTGGTTGGGAAAACTCGTGATTGGGGTCAGACTCGTATATGTGTGGCCTACACTACACTGGCCTATTGTCAGACAGTCACATCGTCTATGTGCGAGACGATGAGCAATTTTCTGACATAGCGACATGTGTAAAACAGAAACGTCTAATCTAAATTTAACCCAAACAAATACAGCCCCCAACACCCAGAGGGTGACACACCCTAACAAGCTCACATCGTTTAAAAGAAGACAAATATTCCCGATCAATTTGCTTTTAGACTAAAGCAAATGGTAAAACAAAAATCACTGGAGGCTTAAAAACAGAATTTGAATTAAAAATAAATAATCTGTTACAGTAACTCCAGTGAATTCCAACAGGATTAAGTGATTCTATACATTTGTGTGCATGACAAATAGAGAGACAGAGAGAGAGAGAGGGAGAGACGTCTCGAGGAGGGATGCAGACTTGCGGCTGGAGGCCAATAGCGGCCCAACTCCCTGTCTGACCACAGCAAGGAGCCGTGAGCTCAGAGGTTAATGCGACATGAATTGATTTGACACACTACTCAAACGTTCAGGGCAGCGTTACCTCGGGCCACAGCGCAGGACCTCCTGTCCCATCGACACCAAACATGTGCAGACTGACACGCAGAAGCAGGAAAAACACACACACAATTAAGCGACATGAAAAGTACTAATCTGCACACACACACACACACACACACACACAGTGCCGTGCCCCCCGGAGAGTATTATATAACATTGCTCTGACATATCAAGTGATTTCATGCACCTCGAGGCAGGACAATCGAGCCATTTGTTCGGTGGGACCAAAATAGCCGCCTCCTTCACTACCGTCTAGTGTTACTACCTTTTAATGCCACAACTCACTGTGCAGCCGGCGTCTGCACTGCCTTCAGGCTTTAAGGGGCCCCAGAGTTCAAAATGGTGATAATATATCTGCAGATCGGTGCAAATAAGTTGATACGTCTTTTTTTGTGGGGGGCCAGCTGCTGGGATTTAATGACTTTATACTGTTTTGGAACCAAAACGCTCCACACACGTTGAATGAATAGTGTACAGTAGTCCAGTGTGTTATTTAGTGATACATTACCTCCGTACTCGATGAAGACTAAAGTAACCCGTTGATTAAATGGTGACGTGAGGTCAGGTTACTCAGACGTATAATGAAGGGAGGAAGATTAGTGGCAGGAAACAGAAAAAACATTAAACCAGAGTTCAGGCTTAACAGGGGCTCTGTGGAATAAAGCAACCTCTAATTACTAATATATATATATATATATATATATATATATATATATATATATATATATATATTTATTTTTATTTATTTTTGTACCGTATTGACATGTTCTGGATGGAAATCACTTAGATTGACACGGGAGTTTTATGAATCTTTTATGAAAGAATGTACTTGTATATTAAAGTTAACATCTTTATAGAAGTTTTGGAAGATTTTATTCGTTGATCAACTAAAATGAACCGGCAACTATTTAAGTACTATTAACTATTTTAACTATTCAAGTAAGCGTTGTTTTTTGGGTTGTTTGATGCAACTTTTTAAGTGAGTATTTTCTGGTTTTATTGATGACATTAGACTGAATATCTTTTGCATTTGGATTGTCAGACAAAACAAACCCTTTTCTATATGGGAAATTGTCAATTTTATGACTTTTTAAAGACGAAATGATTAATCCATTAATATAATAAACAATATTTTGAATTCCAAGTATTATCCACAGTATTTCTCCTCCTTTTCTCCTTCCCATCATGCCTTCTCCATCTCTTCCTTCGTCAGCTCTCCCCATTCAGTGCAAACCAGTGACTTAAGAGAAAAAAAGAAAAGCGCCCGGATCAGCAGACCCAATTGTTTGGGAACCAGGATCAGGAAGAGGATATGTGATCTCCACTGCAGCTATTACAATCAAGCCTGTTGTTATCTGTCCCCAACGACTCTCCCCACTGTGTTTAGTCAGCCAGAGAGAGAGAGAGAGAGAGAGAGCACAGAATGAAAGACATACAAATATTCAAACAGACGGAAAAAAGAAAAAGAAAAACGGACAGGAAGAGAGTGTGCAGTGCAAAAAGTGTTACACAAAGTACACGCGGGAAGTAATCCCGGTGGCCTGCAGGTCCATTATAGTTTAAAAGGGCTGTTTGAGCTTTTAAACATTTTACACACATGTGGCCCAGACTGCTGCCACCTTAGACTGCTAACCAGGCTCCAACTTCAGAGACGCCGGGCCTCAGGGCACTGTACCCTCAACGATGAAAATGTTTTAATGCGAGGTTGTGTGTGCGTGTGCGTGTGTGTGTGTAAAGAGAGAGAGAGAGAGAGCTTAGGGAGGAAGACAAAGGGAGAGCGAGCCAGTGTCAGTTGCCCCGCGTGGACAACAGACATGTAACCGGACCCTAACGCCACAGCCATGACCTCACCGGGTTTTTTTCCACACACATAGCGGGGCCCTTGGTTAGCACACAGTCAGCGGAGCCTGGCACGGCGAGGGCCAGCTCCTATTCAGAGAGTCATGCATTGTAATCCTACACAGTGCGATCACACACGGCCATGGCTCACAGCGGAGAGCGCTAATCTAAACTAAAAAAGGCAGGACACAAAAGGAACAGCCGGGGCGACTTGTTTCTGATGGGCGGAGCCGCGGATCAAATGCATTTTTATCTCAGGTTGAAGGAAAAACCTTTGAGTGTTTCCCACGTGAGTCAGCAGGGACCGAGCTGAGTCGCCGGGCTGGTTCTAAAGTTTCTTTAACCAGGAGCGGTATAGAGAGCCAATCGCCTTAAAAGATACATGACTGGTGGAAATGTATGGTTATTATGAAGGAAGCCATTCCCGTCATCCTCTCATATTCGGTTATATATATATATATATATATATATATATATATATATATATATATATATATATATATATATATATATATATAAAAAGTTAGATTTTTCTTAAAGCATGAGATATCATCAGCGTCATACATTTTTACATTTTCATTGTGTAACCGTGACTAGATTCAAAATGAAAATGCAGCAATTAGGTGACACATTTTAAGCAGTTGCAACTGAAAATGTGTTGTGGAAAAGAAGAAATTGGCAAATGGGAAATATGTTTGTGTAGTTTCAGATGTTTCTCATGTTTACATACAGGGGAAAATACAGCCTGAATTTTAAATCAAACCAGATCGCTGAGCAGAAATGACACAATCAAGGTGAAATTGACAACAACAAAAGAAGAAAGAAAAGTGAAGAAAGTCCTACGACTGTGATTGGCTGACGTTCACATTTCCGGCTGAGCTTATTCGATTTCATGATTAAATAACTATGAATAACCACAACTGTTTTCTTTCTTCTTTTTCTCACAGCCAAACACTTAATATCTCGTGTTGACTTTAACTTTCACACATGAACAACACGGTCGGGCCGAGCAGCGGCTCTCCAACTAGGCCAACACCTGTTTTACTGCACTTCTCAGAGAATCGCACGGCTTAGATCATTTTGCACTGGGAAAACCGCTGTCACCCAGAATGTGTGTGCAATGTGTGTGTGTGTGTGTGTGTGTGTGTGTGTGTGTGTGTGTGTGTGTGTGTGTGTGTGTGTGTGTGTGTGTGTGTGTGTGTGTGTGTACGCTATAAAGAAAAAAAAAGTTGTAAAGAGGACAAGATGGTCGATTGTAGACTGGCAGCATTTTTCCACATGAATGTTTCAGCGCTGATGGCTGTGGCCTGTACCTTTGAACACGTTGAAGGAAAAATACAACCACATATTAAGTTACAGTTGGTTTTCATGAGAGGTTTAAAGTCCTACCTGCCACTGATTGAAATCTGTTGTCCCGTCTGTCCGTCTCTATGAGGTCCCCAGAGGTGCTGATTCCATCTGCGGAGACAAATAGAAAAATAAACAAGTGAAATGCAGCAAACTGGGTCAATAATGCGTAAAAGCCTTTTACAAAACTATCGTTACTTGATGCTGGAAGCATAAAAAAAACAAAACACTGAACCCAGAGAAGTTGACACAATAGCCGACAAGCGGCAGATAAAAGGACATAACGCTCCTCAAAGGATTCGTGTTGGCAGATTTAGCCACCTGATGGGTGCGGCACAATCTGAGCTGCTCTTGTGATGTTAGTTAACCCTCAGGTCGAAAATATTTGAGAATATTAGAGATTACATGGGGCCAGTGCTGGTTGAGGGAGCAGAAACAAACAATAAAATAAACAAAAAACACACACACTAAAATGAGTCACATAAAAGTGGAAAATTAATCAAGTAGTACGTATGTTTTTTTAAAATTATTATTCTAAAGAACCTTTCTTTCACCCCATTGCTCGGTGTGTGTGTGTGTGTGTGTGAGTGCGCGTGTATAACATGTTTTGGGGACATACATGTGTTTACACAGTCACGTTGTGGGGACTCGCCTTCCTGTTGGGGACAAAATGCAAGTGTCCACATAATGTCAATTATTACATGTTAGGAGTGCTTAGGGAAAGGGTTAGGGTAATAGGCAAGCAGTAAATACGTTATTGCTGGGGTGCCTCTCCGGGGAAATTAATGCATGTCAATGTGACGCCCTGTGAAGTGATGGAAACACGACCGTGAGAGAGTGTGTGTGTGTGTGTGTGTGTGTGTGTGTTAGATCTGTTGCTGCTGATGCTGCTTTACATCTGTTCAGCAGCAAACCGCTAATTAGGGTCAAACACGAGAGCCAGAAGTAAACGTATATTTACATCATATGTGTTAAATGACACGCTTGTGGCTTTCAGACTTCAAGCAGTTTCAACAAAAACATTATTTGTGTTCGTTTGTTTCCGAAGACAACCAGAAAAGACGAGATTTCTAATTTTGTATTTGTGTCGTGGTCGTTGGAGACGCGCGCGCGCGCATCGCTGGAAGAACTAAAAAAGTTCTCGTGAGCAATTAAAACCGTGCAAACACCTGCGCGGGCACCACAATATTGCTCTCTCTCGCTCTCTCTCTCTCGCTCTCTCTCTCATGTGAACGCGTAAAGCGCACAGAAGGAGCTCTCCCGCATCGGACCCGCTCACCAGCAGCGGTGCCTACCTTGTAAAGATTCAAACCCGGTTACACCTCTTGAAAAGACGCTTAAAAATAATCCAGGGAGACTTAAAAAAATAGAAGAAGAAAGAAGTCCTTGTGCATCCAGGAGAGCGAGGACCTGTCGGGAGGTGATGGTGAGATCCGCTGGTGTTGTCAGTAGACAGTACAGAGGAGGAGGAGGAGGAGGAGGAAGAAATGAGACTCAGCGCTGGGAAGTTGCAGAGAAAAAAAGAAAGAAAGAAGAAAAGTCCGGCCCCTCAAGTCCCGCCCCTTTCCCTCCGCTCTCCTGCTGACAGAAATAGCAAGAGAGGCGGGTCCTACCAAAAATAGCCTCGACTTCACACGGACCTTTAGGACTATTGTTTCCCTGCGCAGACGCGCTCCCATTGGGTGCACGCGGCAGCCAATCAGCGCACGGCTGCTTATAAACTTGCTGAATAACTTTGTGGGGACTCCATCAAAGACAATGGCCCTATACACTGTGGCTCCATCTGCTGTCAAGATCAACAACAACAACAGCCCGAAACCAGCGGCGTTACAGCACCAACCGGAGGGTTCTGGGGGGATATAAAAAAATAAAAAAAAGTGCATTAAAAATGTTTTCACACAGTATTTTTTTGTCAGGGTGAAACAGCAGTTGGATGCAGCATGTGACCCTCCCGAGATGAAGCATGTGTTAATAAGTCGGCTGCTTACTCACAAAGGAACCTCCATCAGTGGGTGATTTGGAACAGTCTGACACTTTAATAACTGGCTTAATTCAACATTCTCTTGTATTGTTTGTTTGTTTATCATATTCTATTGTACATTTTCCTTATTTGTATTATTATTAATGATATATTATACCATTGCACCGATCACCAAGTCAACTTCCTTGTATGTTGCAAACATACTTGTCTATAAACTGCATTCGCTGCACTGGAAAGTCTGGTCTCTCTGAAGTAGGTGGGGGCAAGAACATCTCTGATTACAGTCATGCACCAGTTGAGCTCATGTCTTGTGAAACCAACTTAAACTCATTCATGTTGCTAAACTGGTATGAAACCAATGGTTTATGCATTAAACTGCGTCATTCTGAGGAAATCTTCTCTTGAATCTAACCTGGTTTTATTTATTTATCTTTATATTTTGACAACTGTTTCCTGTCAGTGAACGTGTGTTGGTGCATGGGCTGTTGAAATGTTGAACAAAAAAAAATCCCAATTTACAGAAATTCATAAAGCTCCTCCTAAACAAAATCAGCAAGTGAACATCACTGTCATATCCCCGTGACAACCACACTAAACCACCTGGTAATGTATCCGCGGTAGAGGCCTGAAAGCTCTCCTGTCGGAACATTGTTTCCACGTCGTCGTCAACAACAGAAGAAGAGAGCCTGTTGACAGGGCCCTCATGAGGAAATGTTTGGAATACTTTCTGTGGGCCTAATAACAAAGGCAGAGATTGTTCAGCCTGACTGTACCAGCAGCAGCTTTACTCGCCGCTGTACATTTCAGTCAGTGAAAGGCATAAACCACGCCACGCAGTCGTAATCCATCAGATTACCATCGGCTCATATGTTGTCACATCGGTACAGAATCCGAGTTCATGACTTATGAAACAGAGCACACAACCCTGCGCTGTGATATTGTGATAGTGACTGGTCTAAATGTGGACTTTTGTTTTGCTGTCAGACCACCTATAAAGCGTATAGGCCCCCAAGAGGAGGAGGAAGGGGAGCATCCGGTCTGTGTAGAACACTCACACCTGCAGTGCATACGTTACTGGGGTAGTTTACGTGACGCAGGACCAGAGTCGTCTTTGTCAGTGTTTCTGGTCCAGAGTCTTTGAATCAGGAGGCTGTTGGCTGTCAGCAGCACGGAGTCACGGACGTCCTGTGTGGTCAGCCTCGTAGAATCCTTCCTCTGTTTAATCACCTTAATCAGCTTATCTCAAAATGAAAAAAAAAGAAATACAAGAATAAAGAGAAACAGCTACAATAAGTCGTCATGCTTCATTTCCACTCTCTTAAACGATGGATGTACTTTTTGTCTTATTTGTGTCCAGCGACATCTCTTGCCCTGTTTTTCTGAAATTAACCATCTTCACAGTACCATTTTTTTTTATGCAGAATGTATCATTTAGTGATGAGTTTACTCAAACTGCTACCCCCCCTCCCCCCCTCCCTCCCCCCCCCCCACACACACACTCTCAACCGTCCTTTTGTTTCCACAGAGCGTTATCCTTTTTATTTTCCGATCTCAGCGTCAGCCGGGTCAACGACTGATGTTTCAGACCAATATTGAAACCAAGAAGTGCACGTCTGTCTTCTGCTGGTGGCGCTCCATCGTCAGCTTGCTCACCCTCGGGTGCCTCTACGAATGGTGGGGGGGGTTCCCAGAAACCCTCGATGTGTGGGTGTGTAGAGCTACATAACTGTGAGTGCCTGAGAATTTTCTCCTGTGTGTTATGTGTCTATGACCGTTGACAAACTGTTTGTGCAGGTCTATATATGTGCATGTAATTGTGTGTGTGTCCATGTGTGTGTGTGTGTCCGTGTGGTTAGTCCATTCAATTACACAATCTACCATGCAGTCTGAATCACATCCGGTTTCGAGCTGAAAATAACAAAACCACAGGGTGACAAAAAAGCAGCGCAGCAGGCAACTGCCCACAGAGAGAGAGGACTACATGCGCACACACACACACACACACACACACACACACACACACACACACACACACACACACACACACACACACACACACACACACCTTTGTTTAAAAAGAGCTTTCTTCTCAGGAGTTTGTGCCTTTTTGCTTGTTTTGTCCTTCGATTCCTGAGATTTAAAAATGCCAAAATGCTTTTCAAAAGACTGAAAAAGCCTCCATGATGTATGGAACTGTGTGAAGGAATTGCAAAACATGATTATTCCAATATATGTTGGTCCATATATGGGGCTATTGACGTTCAGTGAAAAATCTAATATACAGTATGCCGCTACCTGCTGAAAATACCTGCTAATATTTATGTATTGGTCAATATGGTAAATGAGAGCTTCGGTGCAAAAATGCTGGAATCAGTTTGCGTTTTCAGAAAGACAAACCTTAATGTACATCATGCTGAAATGTCACGGTTCAAAACCGTCAGCCTGACGTCTGTAGCTCAGCAGCACATAGAGCAGGATGTGGTCAACTCTGTGCTACACGGTTACCTCCCACCTGCAGCGATGTGCTCCTGACGCCAGACGAGATCTTTGACAAAATGCAAAAGTCTACAAAACTAAGTTGAAATCCTCACAGAGTGACGTTCAGAATAATAAACGAGGGCGATAGGAACGCACAAAGCAAAATGACTTGTGTCCAGTGATTAGAGCTGGGTGTCGAAGGTCATTTTTACTCTTTCTTTCATCACAAAGCTTCTTTTTAAATTAATTATTTTATTCGTTATTGTGCGTCTAGTTGTGTTTGTCATCTTAGATCTTTGACTTCTTTTGTTAAATAAAAAATGCTTTCATTAAGTTATTCATACATTATTAACATTTTGGGGGAATATCAGTACACAAAACCAGGTGCAAAAAAAAAAAATTAAAACAGTTTGCAGGCCTACTCATGACACATATCGAGAGCATCACACTAAAGCTTGTATTATTTAATTCCCAATCTGCGTCGATAGTTTCAATTCTCCTTAGTGAGGCAGTATTTGGGACATCTAGAAGACATTTACTGTCAAGTTAAACTTCCATTTGAACATTTAGGTTATGCATGCATGCAGACACAAGGAAAGATGTACATGCATTGTAGACACACATATTCCACGTTTCGTGAGAGTCTCTGTGAGCCACTAAGCGTCAGACTCCATCTCCTATGTGCGGACAGTGTGTCGTCTGCAAAAAGAAACACGCGCTTGTATGAACACGAAAGAGCCAGTTTTACGTAACAGAGAAGGGCATGAGCCGCATTTCCACTCATTATGAAACACAGTGGTCTCAGTAAGCTGTTTTAACACAGTTAAAGCACAAGCACAGTCACTGTCAGTAAAATGGAATTAGCATGGGACGGAGGTTTTAGAGAGAAGGAAATGAGGGAGTTATAGAACAAGGGAGGGGATTCGAGAGATGAAAGTGAGCAGCAGAAAGAGAGGAAGAGAAAATGAATGGAGAGGTAGAATCAGTAAAGAAGAAGAATAAGAAGAGGAAGATAGGATGAGAGAAACTGGGAGAAGCTGAGAGAAGCTGAGAGCGCTGTAATAATGTTTGGCCTTGGTCTGCCAGCGGGGTCCTTCCCCTTAAGAAGCCAACAGGAATGCGAGGAATGCTACATGAGAAGAAGAAAAGGAAGGAGAGGAGGAGAGGGGGAGAAAACAGGGGAGGACGATGAGAAAGAAAGAAAAGCCAAGAAAGAGGAGGAGGAGGAGGAGGAGGAAGGAAAGCGGGGAATCCAGGGAGATGATGAAGATAGAGAGAGGGAGACGGGAAGATGAAGGCAGGGAGAAATATGAGACACGGAGGAAAATAACTATTCTCTTTACTGGGCTGAGTAAACACAAGAACAAAGACGATGCAAATAAAAAAGCTGGAAAACATATGGGAGGAAAAAATTTATTTCTTTCTGTATGTGTGTGTTGGTGTGTGTTACTTGCATGTGCAAAGAGAGTATCAGGGTGTGGTCAGCTACAGCACTCAACTACGCTCAAACTTCCTCTGCAGAGTTTTCTCTTTTGCCTGTAGTGGCAGCCTGCAATGCTCCAACAGAAAACGCTCCCTTTCCCGGTGTGACGGCCCTTTCAGTGAAAGTCTGCTCCGGTCTTGTGGCGGTCAGTTGATAATCATGAGACGCAGACAGACAGAGACCTTGCACATCAGCAAATGCACGCTCAAATCGCGTGAGACCCTCCTGCTTCACGGAGGGTAACGTGGAGGCTACGAGGTTATTTAAAGCGCCGAACACGCAGAACGCTGTTATTGAAGATAATTACTCACTGGGGACATACTCATGGTGCTTTCCCAAAAACGCAGTAACTGCCAATTAGGTTAGGACCAGAATCTGTCTTTTAGGGACATGTGTTGGCATATGAAAACGTTATTATTCCTATAATGTATAACCTCTGCGAAAACAGACAAATTTGCCAATGCAGACTAAATCCCTCCAAACTGACATTGTATAAAGAGCCAATAGATCAGCTTATAGCAAGTGAGCTGGTGAAATACCCACCGCTAGCCTTAGCTGAACCTAGATGTACTTACTTTTCCCCTCCAGCCGTATCTATAATCTGTCACTGAAAAATTATAATTTTCATCAACTGACGGCTGATCCTTTCTGCTTCTGTTGACCCACATAACTAAATAAGACAGTGGCTAAATTGATTCATGATTCTGCTTTTAACTTTATTGGAAATCCCACAATTCGGTGATAATCTACATTGTAGTTAGCGCTCGCCTGGGAAGGTGCATGCATACATAGCTAATGTCTGGTTAAACCCGTGACCTTTCTTTCTCATTATATCATGTATAGGTTGTAATCAATACCATTTTGCCAGCATTGGCCTATTTGAATTAGGCACAGGTTCTTGAACATGTGCTTGTGTCTGTACCATATTTTACTTTTAAGAACTTTGGCTTCTTTTGTTGAATGAAAAGATGATGTTGTATGAAGGTCAGAGAAGTCAGATGACATTCACGAGCCCGTTAAAGAAGAAAAGAATCTGTATTTTAGGATTACACTGAAGAACACCACATTCTATTCTGAGCTGTCCCCGCAAATTTGTTTGAATATTATATTTCCATCAGTTATGCGGTGTTTAAAAAAAAAAAGATGTGATGCATTGTAGTATCTTTAAATAAAGCTTTTCGCCCCAAATACATATATCCCACGCAATAACTTTAAAATGCAAATACAGCGCAAACATAACTGGAAACCCAAACAAGAGACAATCATACATTCCCTTACAGGCTTTTCAAAATGTTTCCATTGTCTACGAGTGTCTGACTAGCCGCATCGGAGGCCTTGTTGACATGTGCAGTCCTCAGAACGCACAATGGATCGCTGACAGACATTTTCCACAACAGAGCAACGGTGTCATGTGTGCAGTCATCACCACCCAGTGTCGAGGGGTGAAAAAAAAAGAAGGAAAGAACTAATGTGACTTTATTCCAGGTGCACGTAGGATAATAAGAGTGGTCTTACAGATATCAAAGACCATACATGTTCAAATAGAAACTTCCCTAAGCAGACACATCCAAGTAAGTAAAGCCACCAAAACAAGAGATCTCTGGTTAGTGTCGTGCAGAAACTCCACAGCAAAATGGAGATGAATGATTTTGATTTAAAGATGGTGGTATCCGAATGAATAGCAGCCTCTCTTGGGCGTTTGATCTGGTCAGATTGAAAGTGAAATGAGGTCAACCCCGGTGACAGCGCGAGCAAGAGCGTATAATGATGGATGCTTTACACCCTAAAGATGTTTGCAGTTAGGGCGAGTTGTTCAAAACACGGCAAGAAACCATAGCAACCACAGGAAAATCCCAGGGATATTAACAGCGCGCACACACACACGCACACACACACACACACACACACACACACACACACACACACACACACACACACACACGAAACGAAAAACGCAAATTCGATCAAATCTCCCCCTTTCAACAACACCCACCGTTCTGAACAACAACAAACATGAGAAGCGTGAGTGTGAATGTGTGTGTGTGTAGGAAACACCCAGACGGGCCAAAAATAGCTCTACACTCTCATTCCCCATCTCTCGCTTTGAATCCCTCGCTCTCTCTTTCGTTCTCTCTCGCTCTCTCTCGCTCTCTCTCGCTTGTATCACCATAAAACCATCGGTAGGAAAAAAAACACAAGTTTATGTTCCCGCACGGAAAATATCACCCACTTAAGAGCGCACCAGAATGTGAGAATATCAGGCCGAGTATAAGATTGAGTGTATGGAGAGAATATAATAATATCTGTTGCACAAGGGGAAACACAAAGCCTCAATGGAGGGGAAAATTAGTAGGTTGAAATCGGTCCGTTTGTTGACGTAGAGAAGTCAGATATTCCTTTCAAACATTGTAGAAAAGAAAAACTGGTATTTCTACTTCTTTATTTTTTAAATGAAGTTGCTTCAAGATCTTAGTCGGCCTTGATTCTCCTGCATCTTCTCCACATTGTTCAGGACGCCGTCACATCCACGGATACATTTTGCTAAACCGTGGCGGCAACTTTGGTGGCTTGTTTAGCTTCAGTCTCCCCAATTACACGTGGAGCCAGGCTTCTAAACAAAAGCCAAATGGACTCACACGTAGCATGTTTACATGACATTTTTAGCAACCGGTCATCCCGCAAAGTCAGAGATAAAAAAAGAAAAGAAAATGCAATTATAGTTAAATAAGCAAATCATTTTTTTCTCCCATTTCCATCAGGTCTTTGGATAACAATAACATTGCATTCAGGTGATTGCTGGGAAGGTGTGACTGCTCGGGTTTCTCATCTTGTTTTTTAGCCAGTGATCAACTTGATACATACTAATAATAACTAGTATAATAAAACCTTATTTGTAATAAACTCCAATTAAATGATTTGCCCGGTCTTAAGCAATTCCAATATTTATATATATTTATATATATATATATATATATATATATATATATATATATATATATATATATATATATTTTTATGTTTACACTTCAGAACACTAAAAAGATTAATCTAATCTATGTATCTAGCGTAAGGCTGTCAGATGTCTACACCTTTGAAACAACAAAACCTAAGTCTTGTGTTTTGGGTCGTTTCCTGTTTTTAGATAAGATTGTTCTCAGTCTCAGACCACAGCACAGTTTTCTTAGAGCCTCACAATTTTTGCCAACTTTGTGTAATTATTTGGCGACACTCGAGTTTGAATGATTTTGTCCACACAGAGCCAAATGAAAGGGGGAAATTGAAAGGTAATTTGGTGTTGATACCCAATGAAAAGTCTCCCACTTTACTCTCCAGCCCTTACACATATCTAGCACAACATTGTAAATATGTTTGCCTATAATAATGTCACTCTCCTCTATAGGTGGGCCCAAGACTATGACTCTCTAGCATCAGTTCTGGACGTGTCGGGTACAGCGTGTCAGTTTCCGCTTAAATGTATACTGTGTCATTTCAAAATAAACTGCCAACAGAGGTTTACCTAGTTTTTAGGGTTACTTGGTTGGGTTTAGGCACTCAGGGGGTCTCAAGTGTCAATCAAGGGGTCTCAGACCCCTCTGACTCCCCACATTTTGCACACTTGGTTTAGGCAACAAATGTTGATGGTCCGCATCTCTCAGCTTACTTTCTGGCTCTTTCCACTACGTCAGTGACTCTGACCGTCCTCTACTGAGGCGGATGGGTTTCCATCGAGTTAGTTGAAAGATGCTAAAGGGTGCGTCGGTATCAAACCCAGAGGGCCACTGACCAAAAGGCGGGTTTTTGACGAGTTGGGAGTGAGAATGTGTTGGTAGGCCGAGGGGTCATCGTACAGCAGCCGTGAAGCTGGCAGATGTTACCTGCCTTGCAACAAAGCAAAGATACTTGCACCAGAGACTCTGAAACCTTTAGCCAAGCAATCCCTATCTTGCATAAGGAATTTAATACCACAACTGTTTTCCCAGGGTCCATGCTGTTATTAACGTTAAGCCTGAGTATATTAAAAATAAAATTGGGATGTTTCTTAATCTTCACCAATACCTATATTGTCCGTGCGCAAACAACAGCGCAGGATGAAAACATCATGCAACTGTTGTCACGCACACGTTATACACACCCAGCTCGCCGGGTCAAGACACATCAGGCGTGCATATCTGCTATCTGTCACAGTCACGATGATTGATGAAAGTGAAGCCTCTCGGTCGGGAACTTGTGTTTTCTCTGGTGTTTCGAGTGAAAGGTTACACCTCTCCTCTCCGCTGTGCCCTCTGTGGGAATTTAAGAGACGGAGAGCGGGAGAGAGAGAGAGAGAGAGACAGATGGGTTTTTCCCTGCAGGATATCCTGTTCTAAGTAGAGCTGCTGGGCCCACTCTGACCTCCTCACCCCTCTTGACCCCTGACCCGCTCATAGCTTAGGATCACATCTCCAACGTTTCCTAATCGCCCCAAATCTCTTCGTATTCTTTCGATTGTGCCGTGGCCCCCTTTGCTTTCTCTCCTTCCTAACTCCTCTGTCATACTCACAGGTGTCACTTACATTTTCTCCCCTTCCTTTTCCTCTTTGTTTCTTTGTTGTCTGCAGCCTCTCCATCTATTGCCAGCCTTCCTCTCCGTCCTCATATCCTTTATATTATTTTCTCTTTCTTAAAACATTTGCCCAATTAGCAACAGCCCTTTAAGACACAGCAACAGAACACTTAGACAGACACACATATGCTGACCAGGGAATTTAGGACTGGGCGTAAAGTAAAATAATGGTATTTCATTTGATTTAAAAAAGACAGTTGAAAAGCGATGCAAGGATCTCTCCCGAGATATTTTTGGCAAATGTGTGGTTTATGCATTAACACCGGTATATTTATTGTATGCCAATACAGTTTTAAACAATATGTTTAAACAGGTTTATGACCTGATATACTTTTATTCTAAACATTTGAACATGCAGCTACCTTCAGCATACATCCATAACTCATGTACAAATGCTGTCTGTTTTTTTCAAGAAAAAACTCTTTCAAAAGTGTTTAATGACGGCTGAGACGTTTCATTGTGGTCAAAACCACAGGTGTGGAAAAGGCTTTAAAAAATCCTCTTTGTCACTTTCCTCGCAACCTCGTCCCTCTCTTTGACTATCAAAGTTCCCTCCTCCCTAAATCTCGTTCCCTGCGACATAATTTCCCTTGTTTTTCTGATCACGGTGCAGTTCATGTGCGTCACGAGCTGAGAAAGAATACCCCACCCGGTGCTGTCTTGGAACAAGTGAAGATCAAAATCGGTCAATGAGCCTGTTATTTGTTGCCGAGATTTTCTTGAATGAAGCGTGATTTTCTCTGCGCTACTAGTGTGTTCTGCCATGTTGTTGCCTTTTCTCAAAGAAGTGATGATGACGTCCCTCTTTTGGCCGAACAAACTTGAAAGTCACACAAAAAGAAACCTTAATTTGACTCGAGACAGGAGAAAGGCTCTCGCTTAAACGATAAGGGAAACCCAAAAATGCATCAGGTATTGTTTCTTGCCCTCGGACACCCTTTTTTTTTGCCTTCCCCCACTTTCTCTTTACATGTCAGCCTCCCTCCCTCTCTCTCTCTCAGTAGAACTGGAATCCATTAGCTGATGAATGGTTGTTTGTGTTGTCTTAAGCTCAACAGCGCCACCCTGGCCTCCGCGGCCAAAGAGGGCGATAACAAAACATTTGCTGTGATTAGAGCAATAATTAGCCAATCGTCCTCTGACCTGCGGGCCCGACCCCGAGGTCAAAGAGACACAGAGTGGTTTCTGCTTCCCAGGTGGTTTCCCATGAAAACCATCAGGCTGCGAAGATATAGTGGGGTCATTGTCTGCAGACAGGTGACACACACACACACACACACGCACACGCACACACACACACGCACGCACGCACAG